>OY992796.1:15800867-16392411 GCA_963921375.1 Tiliacea citrago
ACGTGTGCATTCAATATGCACGTGATCCTGGAATTTCTAGTCCCTCGATATGAGCTATGCGTAATAACTTTTAGTTTATGGTGTATATGTCACGGGCTGTAGATGTAGAATACCTGAGGGAAATGCGGAAAAATACACAAGGCTTCAATAATTTGGGATGCGATAATGGCAGTTGCGTTTTAGATTTGTATTAACCGGAAGAACAATGTCTTTTCGATACTTGTACGATATTTTTTTTGCATCTAGGCCAATAGCCTATTTAATAATACATTCTGCAAAATTTAAAAGCAGGTGCGATCTATGCCTGGGCCTTGTGATCAAAACAAAAAAAATACTCAGCAATAAAATTGATTACGAATCTTACTTTCAAACTCAATACAATAATTTAAGAGAATTTATTTGTTAATTCTGCTCGGTTTTTTCTTAGATTTTAGCTTGGTCGATAAATGATAAATGATAAAATATTTTTTTATTTCTGTAAGTAGGTTTGTACAAACAATTTTACACGTCAATCATATTTTAAAAACTAGATGAGGGCGGCGTTTCCTATCTGACTACTCTGAGAAGGCAGAAATAAATTCAGAGGTCACAATCTTTTTTAAAGTCCAGACATAATCTTGGTCAAATCATGTGAAGGCCATGTAGATTGGTAGACACCAATGTTTGAAATGGTATTTTGAGGAAAGAACCACACAGATTGAGTGGACCTGATCAGTCTGTGCCTGCATTTGTCAGTAATCGTGCAGCTCTACTCAGAACTTAAGGAGCTCAACGATGCGACGATCAATACCAAAGAAAGGACATTTGGGTAGGCCCTTAGATCATAAAACACAGTGTAGGCCTCATAAATGAATCAGAATGCCAGACCATGATTAAAACTAACTGAGAATAAAATAAAAAAAAAGAAGCAAAACCCACATAGTCTTCAGATTCATAATAATTAAAATAATATAATACTTTACCAGTAAATATTCATGTCACTGTGTTTAAAATAATCATTAAATGTCACTGTATATAAAATAATAAAAGTTAGAAAAAAAAACATCAAACAATAAAAATAAACCACTTCAGTATGTAAAAATTGGAGCAGCTCAACCCCAAGCCTTTTTGTCCTCAATATAATCTTTAACGGTATAAAAGGCTTTCTAGCACAACTTACGTTTAATGAATGATATGAATTAATTAAGGCTTAGATCTTGAACGTGGCTTGTAAGTTTATTATAAAAGTGTATACATTGACGTCGGAACGAGCCATCTATTTTCTTGAGCGTTGTTGTGGGTACAACAAATTTATGTTTGTATTTGTTTCTAGTATTTATAATTAAAATCCAAAAATCTCCGAATAGTCATCACTATCGAGGAAGTAAGATTTTGGTATTTTTTTACATTTTCCATGTAATTTGATAGTGTCTGAAGGGCAACGCAGCGAAGGGAACAAAGCTCTCGTCTTTACTGCGTGATCATCATTTTGGCTTGTCGCGTCACCTATTTTTCTGCGGCCAATTTTAGTACGGCCATTTCGCCTTTTGCCGATTATAGTGGCAACAATTGGGAGGCCCTGGGTCCTCTCAGGATCTTTTAGGAACGAACTCATTTGTGGATATCGGCTAAGTGTTCGGTACAAACCCCTACTAAGGTTAATAGGTATTTCCTTTTTTGGAAGAAGTCTAAACCTGAAGCTTCCCCACCAGTCTTTCTTCTGGACTTTCTTCGTGAGGCTGGGTGCATGACTACCGTCGCCATGTATTTCTGCAGCTGCTATTGTGATGATCACCAGGAGTAGTAGTGGTCGCATTGTTGGCGGTAACGGCTGGAATGTAATACAAGGTTTATAGAATGTGCGTTTTTTGTGAGAGAAAATGAAATTACGTAATCTATGATGCGTTTCTAAGATCGCACACAAAACAAACACGAAAAGTATATTCAATACTTTACTCAGACCATAAAATAGAATAGAATAATCTTGTACACCATAAAAATTACAGATATAAATGTTGAAATTTTACATAGGGTGACACAATGAGCGGTCTTCCCGCTAAAAGCGATTATTTACAGACAACCTTTGGATGGATTAAAGAGAGAAGGAGAGAGACAATACTGCAGGTAGCCAGTAGTGTACCATTTACATATACAATAAATATTACTAATTCACTTCATGCCAAAGATCCAGCTGCCCAAGTTTACGGTATGCCCAAGTTCACGCATTTTAGAATGATAGTCAGCATAAATATTAATAGATTTCATTGTAATTACAGGCACCTTTGTGATTTTATTTCAACGCCACTGAGGCTGCTATTAATGTGGCCAACTGGCCGCCTACTGGGCCTAACTAATCTGAAAAGGATCATCGCCTCGAAAAGAAGAAGTCAAGGACGTGAGTTTCAGCCCTGCCTCTGGAATTTCAAGGCACCTGCGATGCCTCTGATATTGCAGATTGGCGGTTTTGACCACATAGCTTATTGTGGGCCAGTTTGTAACCCAATAACAAACAAAACCGGCCAAGTGCGTGTCGGACCACGCTCAATGAAGGATTTCGTAGTTGGGATGAATTTATCCCAAGAACAAACTTAACATTGTAGTTTAAAAACATGTGACATACATACCAACTGCAAATGTAAGTTTGTACGCACAATATTGAGAGTTTACCATGTTGTTTTAAGTCCATAGACTTCTTATAGGTTTTCCTGTAATCTATGAGTAAAGAGCTATAGTCTGTATTTAAAAAAAAATTGGCTCATTAGTTTCGGAGATAAGGTGGGATGGTCAATTTTCATAAATTTTCTTAAGTAACTTTAATAGTATTTATTTTAAAATTATAAAAAATATATCTGAAGCTGTTACAACAAGCCCTTTAATTTGATATGTCGCACGGTACCTAGTGGCTGCAAAACTTTTTTTTTAAATTTCTAATTTGCCCCTCAAGTGACCTGCATAATCAAAATTAATTTATTTAGGAATTTTGCACGTCCGCGTTAGGGTCACCGAAATTCATGTGTGTACTATCGGTCAAGTAGATTCGGAGCAAATCGGCTGTGACAGACGGACAGACAGACAGACATACGAGTGATCCTGTAAGGATTCCTTTTTTTCCTTTTGAGGTACGGAACCACAAAAAGGCCTCTACATTCAAGAGTCGAGATCTACCAATTTTCAATCAAGACTAATGGTAATGACCGAACATCGTTCTAAAGAACGGTGGCTGATGACGTTAGAGTAGACAAATAAATAGTTAAATTAATGTATTATATTATTTACCTTTGTCTTTCCACGTGCTACCCTCAGCGACAACACTGATATACTATGGGGACTGCCAATAATCACCATTATTGTTATAATCACTCGTAAGTATTTATTTTTCCTCAAATGTGTGTAATTGTAATTTAACGTATTTATAACGATACGGATTATATCGGTACCCATGTGTCTATTTCGAGTGATTAGTATGTGGCTCTTTATATATCTAGCTACTTTTAAATATACTTAGAACAGAATTTAGCCAAACCATGATAATGGAAACTTCGACGTAAAATATTAAAGTGACAGACAAAAAAGGTGTATTTTTAAAGGGGTATTTGCGATAATTAAAATAATTATAGCTAAGTGTTCGTTTTATTGATTTTTATTACGTGATCGGTTAGTTTACACCGATTTCCATTGTAACCGAATATCGGGATAATTGGACTAGGAAAAAGTAGATTTGGTAGGGCGGGTATATTGCTAGGAAATTATAGATTGCCATTCCAAATTGATTGTGTTAGGTACTTTACTGAAAGATTTGTCAATATAAGTACATACATAACACAACATTCAGAATTTCAGATATTATACCTAAGATACCTATTACATACTTCGTCTCAATTCGTGCACGAGCAAATACATTCCGGGTTTCAATCAATCTGCCTAGCCTTTTCCCAATTATGTTGAAGTCGGCTTCCAGTCTAACCGGATGCAGCTGAATACCAGTACTTTACACGGAGCGACTGCCTATCTGACCTCCACAATCCAGTTACTAACTTTTGCATTCCGGGCTTCACATCACATTATTCATTTTTTAAATGACAGGTTGTATTCAGAAAATTTGTTTTTTTTTACTATTGTAAGCGAGATTGTGTTTCCACAATCCGGAGTAGGTATACCAAGTTATTTGTAGGTATATCCAGTGCGTACGATTTTCATTGCAAATTGGACAAGTAGATTTTTATTCGTTGCGTGAATATAACCGTGCTTCACTTCATTTCCGAGCTTACAGGAATATTTTTGCATATTTCCTGCTATCATGAAGCGTCGATTTACTCCAGTTTCTAGATTGAATTTTCGCTGACAGTAGAAAATGTGTGGATTCCATGTCTCGCCCACTCCAGTGCGGCAGGCGAGCTATCTTAGCGTTATTGAAACTTAATGATGCGTTCCCCAATAGTTACGTGACTCAACAAAATATTATTTCGTCCTTATTCTGCCTTAAATGGGTAAAGGTTATCATTATTGAGTCGTTACCAGATTCGAAGTGGGGCTTTATCAATAAGTACGCTGTTAGATTTTATTGAACGATTTTATCAACTTACTTTTTGTAGGTATTTGTGCCTACGCTAGCAACTCGAGCAGTGGAGGCCTAGTGGTAACGGTTGTGACTTACGACTTGTTCGAACCCAGACAGGCGCTTTACTTTGTGTAGATTATTTCATAACCACTGCTCTCAAAATGGTGAAGAAAAACATCGTCAGGAAACCGGCATGCCCTAGAACCAAAAAAATCGAAGACATGTGACATCTGCCAACCCGCACTGGGCCCGCGTGGTGGATTATGGCCTGTTCCCTCTCACCGAGAGGAGGCCTGTGTCCCAACACTGGCAACATCATAAGCTGATTTATGCTAGCATCTCGATATGAGTAACACTAAAGTTATCTCAACTTGTATCGCGGCACGACCTTATGGGTAACGATGATGTTGGCCGCACTGTTAGTAACATCCAATCTAATGATCGCGGGAGTATTAGAAAGGTTGGCGCCACTGTTCTTGACAATCAATCACGCGCCACTATTTTTCCCGCGCGCCCCACTTCTAGCGCCACTGTTGAGCAGGCGCCTCTTGCAGCGTGGCGAGCACGGCCTACTGTGACATGACTTGAGTCACACATTTTATCACAGTTTGAGCGATAAAACTGTTTTGTCATAAAATGCTAGTACAAATTGATATGACATAATTTATAATGTCTTGTCACAAACGTCTTAGCACGCCCGCGCTCGGCCCGCAGGACAGGGCAGTCCCGACTCCTGTGTGACGCAACGTGTCTCAAGCCGCACTCGTAAAATGCCGGCCATCTTAGACTTCTAGTAGATTTTTGTATTCTTGTTGTGTTGCCCAACAACGTGTAACCTTTGGGTTGAGATTAAAATAGTGATTAAAATAAACAAGTACCTATTTTCATTGAGAAGCCGGAACGCTATGCCCGTTAGCATTTGGCGTCCCAACAGTATGGGCCTCTGACGACACGTACTTGCAAAAAAAAATTACGAAGCATAACGCCCGTGGTTGGCCTCTCGATTTCACATACCTACCTACATGCGGGAGCTTCGGAACCTAAACTTAATTTGAATCTGCAAAGCAGTCGCGGTTATACGGTCGTTTTGTGAAATTGAAAAGAAACGTACTAATACAAGTATACAGTTTGCCAACTAAGCGTAGCTAGTTCAAGAGAGTTGCAGAGTTTAGTGGGCTGCTGCTACTCGGGTCCGCTCGCGTCCGTCCGGCGGCGCCTGCGCTGCCGCTAACGACACCTTGTTGCTGCGAACCTCATTCGAGACTTTCGAGAACGAAGGCTCCGCACAAATTTGCTCAGTTCATAAACGGAAAGTTTGCACCAATCTGTATAGAGCCCGCCATTCAGAAATTACTTCGTCTTATAAGATTATTTTTAGACTAACTAAAAGATACCTAATTAGATAACTTTTAAAGTTGAGTGCCTAGTGGAAAAAGTGATGGGATTTTTGCTTTTGTATGGTATTTACCACGTGTGATAGTTCATTTATTTCTTCTTTAACAATTAGTATTGTGTTGAACATTAGATATTAATAAAATTATCACATGCAGAAACAACACATTTAAAGGCATAATTAAAATCGATGTGAAATGTGTTTAAGAGTCAATTAATTTAAAGGGAAAATTATAAAACAAACGACAAAAAAAAACTTAGAGACTGATGATGAGATACTGTTTTAATAACTTAACTTTAACTAAATGTGGCTTGTGATTAATCCATTTCAGATATTAAAATTCTAGCCGTTCGACTAAATGACTAAGTGAGCGACTAGAAATACAGAGAGGGTGCTGATATTGAATCATTTGGGTTAGGTTAGGTTAGAACAGTGACCATTAACGCACGAAGGCGAGCGAGCGAAGCGAGCGTACTGCAGCAGCGGCCGCCGAGCGCCATATTTCCCTCTATTCTTGGTGAATCATTGTGGTTAGATGAGGTTGTGAATATGAAAATTAGGTCAACTGAACGTTATAAATATAAATAAAAGCTTCTCATTTTGTATTTTAAGTAACTCAAATTAATGTTTGTAAGTCGCTGTTCTGTTGATTTCTCGTCACTCGCAGTCAGTCGCTCACTTAGTAATACTATAACGTAAATTAATTATTTTTGTCACTTAAAACTTTAATTTACAGTCACTCGTTTAAATACTACCCAATTTAAAGTAAGTCGAGTCAATTAATTTAAAATTATAGGTATAATGTCAAATTTAATGTCAATAATATTAAGAGTACAAATTCTTCACTTAAATTCTGATAACGAGTATAAACATTTTTTTAACAAGAAGGCTTTTAATTTAGTTTTAAAAGAGTGAGAGCTATAAATTAATCATTTGAAGTCAGTCGGTAACCTATTAAATAACTCCACTGCTTGGTATCCGGAACAATGCCTAGCTATGTTAAAATTTGGTGCCATTTTGTGTTTAAATTCCTTCCTTCTTGTGCTTTCTCTTATCTTATGTTCCTCTTGTGATTCATACTCACGAATATTAGCAATGTGATTTAGGATTACTAAAAATATATACTGATAGTACGCGCTATTTATAAGAACAGGTAAAATATAGCACAAAATTACTATCAGTAATCATACCACGTGTCATATCGATATAGATTTTAAACCCGAATGTGACTATAAGTAATACTAAATTTGATTATTTTATACATTAGATAAAATAAGGACGCATTTAGCTATTAGGTACTGCATTTGTAAATACCAATGTACGGTAGGTATATAAATAGACTTTTTTAATAGCTGTAAATATGAAGTTTGATAGTTTAATCATAGGATAAAATAAACCTTTACCAGCTTTAAAGTTAGACCAAGAGCTTGCCAAGTGAAAATCAAGTACTTATAATATTTCAGTTTACACCTGATGCGCTGAATATTGCTAAAATATCAGATCGTTTGACTTCCGCAACCCAAATAATGGGGAGGATACTGTCATTCCAATCGTAATAGAGGGGCTACTGGCTATGTATTATATATTGCAAGTGTACACAACACCGCAATACCGCGGCATCCACGGCGTAATGATAGAATGTCCCCGGGCGCTGCACGTGATGTGACTGCCAAGCTCACCACGATCCTGCTTATATCACCATCCACTGCTTTATTTCATATCTCTGTATTGCCACATATTAATAAGTACTTTTGTCGTGATATTGATGGAAACAAAATCAGTTAAACGCGGAACCGGAGGGAAACCTATATTAAAAAAAAACGCTTTCAAGGACTTTGGAAACTTGGTTACTTCTACCGGATATCGAACCAGCAAAAACATATCGTGTAATTTACGGCATCAGCCGAAAGGATATATGATTTGACGAAGAAGCAGGCTACGCTTACTAAAATAATTAGAATAACATCAGTAATTTGATACCGTGCCTACTACGACGAGTTCCAGATCGACGTTTCATTAAACTAGCCGAAATAGGACTGTTTAAAATGTTAAATATTTAAAATACAAGATGGAATCAAAACATCATCTTCAAGGTATTTTTATCCCCGGCGACCTTTCTTACAAAAAACAGCTTATTCTACTCATTGAATTTAACAGGAACTCTTCACACACACTTATGAGCATCGTATGAACCGAACACTCCGCATCACGTCACGGGCGACGCCATAACGAACTTTTCCCGGCCGAAAGCCGACAACTTCTATAAATAATTGAACAGCTAACTTCGCTGGCGACTTGAGATGATAGCTCCTGCACTATATTATCGGAAGAGGAATCGTTTAAGTGTTCCTGAATATTTGCCGGCGCTCCAGAAGTTTGGTCTGTAATTTGCATTTCTATATTTTATGAGCGAATAAATTATACGAATGTGTACGTAGGCGTAGTGACTAGAGAATACAATCCCGAGCATGTTTATCAATCCCGGGCTTACGGGATTTTTGAAGCCTTTTCCCGGGATCCCGAGCTCATCCCGGGATTAGACTATGTGGTTTCTAATTGGGCTAAAATAAAAAAACACGAGTAATTAAAAAAAAATGTCTTTAATGTCTTTGCACAATACAAATCAGAATAATAATAAGAAAAGAAAAAACACAAACCAAAAAATACTATACTTTTGCAAGAAATTAAAAAACAGCACAAAATAACTATTTAGAATTTCGAAAATATAATCGCAGAAATATCAAAGCATCCAATGTTTGACTTCCGAGCCTGCTTCGTAGTTTATAGCCAACATAAGCAGCAGCTGAAAACGCTCGTTCAGCTTCTACGCTGGTTGGAGGAATAGACAATAGATACTTATATGCTGTTTCTAAGTGATATCCACGAACACCTCCATTTTCGAACAGGCTCATTTCACGTCTAATACTATTTGCCAACTCCAATTCATTTTGTACTTGTACTTTAGGATCTGGGGATTTCATACTCTTGTTAATTTCCAGCTGTAACTTTTCCTTTAATGTCAATTGGGGTTGGGAGGTTTCTGACCTTAGCTCATCATCTGTTTGTGATCCTGACCTTGCTTCTTCTTCCGTGTAATCTCGACTATTAAGTCTTTTAACAATACTCTTTATTTGCTTCCTCACTAAAGCCTGTGTCGGAACTGGAAATAAGTCGTGCCATTCCAAATCCGATAATAACTGATTTTCAACATCCATTCGTGGATTTTGTAAATAATTTAACACGCCAGTTAAATCATCACTTCGTCGTTGCTTTATACGTTCCACTAAGGATGTTTTAATTTTTTTGGACTTTTGATTCTGGACAGTCTAAGTCTTCTAAATGGTGTTCATCATGGCTGTCACGTTGTTATGTTTTTCATAAAGCACATCACAGACCGCCAAATTGATACCATGTGCGAGACACAGTTGTTGTTCAGTGCAAATTAAGCCGCCCCACCTTTATCATAACATTCGGTCCATCGGTTACAATAGCCACGATGTCAGTTTCTAGGGAAATGTCAAATTTACTTAGACGCTCTTGCAATATACGAAGACAATTTTCAGCTGTCATACTATCGTAAATAGGAACAAGTCCTAAGTTCCAAAATTTTTTATATGAATGAACGTTGACCGCCATGTATCGTTTATTGGAAGTTGAAACCTGCACTTTTCAAATGTTTTAATTCTGCAGTTACTTGCTTTCTGATTTTTTCACTGTAATTCATAACACATTTTCGAACAGTGACGGCTGACTTTGGTAAATCCGTGTATTTTGCTAAGAGCAATTATTATTCACACTGAATGGAAATCCATCTAATGCCAAATAATAATAATTAAATAGTAATTCTTGCCAAAATATCATCCAGGCTATCGTCGGCACTTTTAGTAAAATATTTATCTAACTTTCGCTTGGCTGGCGGCGGTGCTGTGTTCAGATTTTCAGAATCTTGACTTGTTGAAGCTGATATAAACCTTGATGTTATGTTTTGATAACAAATGTGTATGTAATCCCTTAGTTGATCCACCCAAAGTCTTGAGGATGGCTGGGCATCGCTTACATTTAGCACTATTCCCGTCCTTCTCAACTAAATAATAACTCCACACTGACGTCGTATCACTGTCTTTTTTATGTGTAACAAAGTCTCCCGCCATTTGAAATACTTAATTTCAGATAATTGACTTTTAAATTTTAATGACGTAGCCTACGTAACCCGTCGTCACTGACGTAGCCTACGTAACCCGTCACTGACAGAACAATAAATGAAAAAAATACAACCTGATTTGCATATTTATACTTTCGTACAGGGAATCCCCGACCGACGGGAAATACCCGCAACAATATTATGACATGAGATGATCGGGTGATTCCCCTGTTGGTTCGTTGGGGAATTACCTTAAGAGTATTGTATTAAAGTATTCCGAGTGGGGAAGTCCCTTCTAAGTTCTACAACAAACATATTATTAGGACTGTACCTGTGTAGTAAATAGTGGGTACCTACGTATTGTACGAGTTTGTCGTAATGTATTAAAATAATCTAGGCAAGGTTATTTTCAAGGTGCAACGGACTACGGAATACAAACTAGACTTGTTTGTGGCAATCCCGAAAATCCCGAGATTAGCCAAGAACAGTCAGATTTTCGGGGCCAGAAAACGGTCGAGAATTCTTGACAGCAAATAGTTAATATCGGCACCAACTCCATATATTTTACATGGTCTGGAGCTCTACAGCATTTATGATCAGTGATGTTTATAATGCAATGGCCTGTTGGTCCCAGTCAAGACTCCAGACAATAGGTAAGTCCAGTAAGTCTTCAATAAGTTATTATCTAATCTCTCTAAGTTGCCTAGTGACCTTCTAATGTCACAGTTTTACCCATTACATGGGTACAACACATACAGTACACATACAATGGGTAACACATATTGTCTGGAGTCTTAACTGGGACCAACAGGTCATTGCATTATAAACATCACTGATCATAAATTTTGTAGAGCTCCAGACCATAATCATGTAAAATATATGGAGTAGGTGCCGATATTAACTATTTGCTGTCAATCAATTACCCAAATTTATGGGTCTTGAGATACTTAGCTCAAGACACCGTCTTGATATACTTAGCTCAAGACACCATCTTGAGATACTTAGCTCAAGACACCGTGTTGAGATACTTAGCTCAAGACACCATCTTGAGATACTTAACTCAAGATACCATTTATTATTTTATGCCTAGTATCTTGAGATAATGCTTGTGAAGCATCAATGCTTCAAAGGGCTAAGTTGCCTAGTGACCTTCTAATGTCACAGTTACTTAGTACACACCTTTGTACGGGGGATTGGGACATCAATGCTTCACAAGCATTCATAATAAATGGTACTAGGAAGGATACTAGGCATAAAATAATGAATGGTATCTTGAGTTAAGTATCTCAAGACGGTGTCTTGAGCTAAGTATCTCAAGACGGTGTCTTGAGCTAAGTATCTCAAGACGGTGTCTTGAGCTAAGTATCTCAAGACGGTGTCTTGAGCTAAGTATCTCAAGACGGTGTCTTGAGCTAAGTATCTCAAGATGGTATCTTGAGCTAAGTATCTCAAGACGGTGTCTTGAGCTAAGTATCTCAGGATGGTGTCTTGAGCTAAGTATCTCAAGATGGTATCTTGAGCTCAAGATACCCAAGCTCAAGCTTGGGTCTCAAGACCCATAAATATGGGTAATTGATTGACAACAAATAGTTAATATCGGCACCAACTCCATATATTTTACATGATTACGGTCTGGAGCTCTACAGCATTTATGATCAGTGATGTTTATAATGCATAATAAATGGTACTAGGAAGGATACTAGGCATAAAATAATAAATGGTATCTTGAGTTAAGTATCTCAAGACGGTGTCTTGAGCTAAGGTATCTCAAGACGGTGTCTTGAGCTAAGTATCTCAAGACGGTGTCTTTAGCTAAATATCTCAAGACGGTGAATTAATTAATATTAATAATATCGGCACCAACTCCATATATTTTACATGATTACGGTCTGGAGCTCTACAGCATTTATGATCAGTGATGTTTATAATGCATAATAAATGGTACTAGGAAGGATACTAGGCATAAAATAATAAATGGTGTCTTGAGCTAAGTATCTCAAGACGGTGTCTTGAGCTAAGTATCTCAAGACGGTGTCTTGAGCTAAGTATCTCAAGACGGTGTCTTGAGCTAAGTATCTCAAGACGGTGTCTTGAGCTAAGTATCTCAAGACGGTGAATTAATTAATATTAATAATATCGGCACCAACTCCATATATTTTACATGATTACGGTCTGGAGCTCTACAGCATTTATGATCAGTGATGTTTATAATGCATAATAAATGGTACTAGGAAGGATACTAGGCATAAAATAATAAATGGTATCTTGAGTTAAGTATCTCAAGACGGTGTCTCGAGCTAAGTATCTCAAGACGGTGTCTTGAGCTAAGTATCTCAAGACGGTGTCTTGAGCTAAGTATCTCAAGACGGTGAATTAATTAATATTAATAATATCGGCACCAACTCCATATATTTTACATGATTACGGTCTGGAGCTCTACAGCATTTATGATCAGTGATGTTTATAATGCATAAAAAATGGTACTAGGAAGGATACTAGGCATAAAATAATAAATGGTGTTTTGAGCTAAGTATCTCAAGACGGTGTCTTGAGCTAAGTATCTCAAGACGGTGTCTTGAGCTAAGTATCTCAAGACGGTGTCTTGAGCTAAGTATCTCAAGACCCATAAATATGGGTAATTGATTGACAACAAATAGTTAATATCGGCACCAACTCCATATATTTTACATGATTACGGTCTGGAGCTCTACAGCATTTATGATCAGTGATGTTTATAATGCATAATAAATGGTACTAGGAAGGATACTAGGCATAAAATAATAAATGGTATCTTGAGTTAAGTATCTCAAGTCGGTGTCTTGAGCTAAGTATCTCAAGACGATGTCTTGAGCTAAGTATCTCAAGACGGTGAATTAATTAATATTAATAATATCGGCACCAACTCCATATATTTTACATGATTACGGTCTGGAGCTCTACAGCATTTATGATCAGTGATGTTTATAATGCATAAAAAATGGTACTAGGAAGGATACTAGGCATAAAATAATAAATGGTGTTTTGAGCTAAGTATCTCAAGACGGTGTCTTGAGCTAAGTATCTCAAGACGGTGTCTTGAGCTAAGTATCTCAAGACGGTGTCTTGAGCTAAGTATCTCAAGACGGTGTCTTGAGCTAAGTATCTCAAGACGGTGTCTTGAGCTAAGTATCTCAAGACCCATAAATATGGGTAATTGATTGACAACAAATAGTTAATATCGGCACCAACTCCATATATTTTACATGATTACGGTCTGGAGCTCTACAGCATTTATGATCAGTGATGTTTATAATGCATAATAAATGGTACTAGGAAGGATACTAGGCATAAAATAATAAATGGTATCTTGAGTTAAGTATCTCAAGACGGTGTCTTGAGCTAAGTATCTCAAGACGGTGTCTTGAGCTAAGTATCTCAAGACGGTGAATTAATTAATATTAATAATATCGGCACCAACTCCATATATTTTACATGATTACGGTCTGGAGCTCTACAGCATTTATGATCAGTGATGTTTATAATGCATAAAAAATGGTACTAGGAAGGATACTAGGCATAAAATAATAAATGGTGTTTTGAGCTAAGTATCTCAAGACGGTGTCTTGAGCTAAGTATCTCAAGACGGTGTCTTGAGCTAAGTATCTCAAGACGGTGTCTTGAGCTAAGTATCTCAAGACGATGTCTTGAGCTAAGTATCTCAAGACCCATAAATATGGGTAATTGATTGACAACAAATAGTTAATATCGGCACCAACTCCATATATTTTACATGATTACGGTCTGGAGCTCTACAGCATTTATGATCAGTGATGTTTATAATGCATAATAAATGGTACTAGGAAGGATACTAGGCATAAAATAATAAATGGTATCTTGAGTTAAGTATCTCAAGACGGTGTCTTGAGCTAAGTATCTCAAGACGGTGTCTTGAGCTAAGTATCTCAAGACGGTGTCTTGAGCTAAGTATCTCAAGACGGTGTCTTGAGCTAAGTATCTCAAGACGGTGTCTTGAGCTAAGTATCTCAAGACGGTGTCTTGAGCTAATTATCTCAAGACGGTGTCTTGAGCTAAGTATCTCAAGACGGTGTCTTGAGCTAAGTATCTCAAGACGGTGTCTTGAGCTAAGTATCTCAAGATGGTATCTTGAGCTAAGTATCTCAAGATGGTATCTTGAGCTAAGTATCTCAAGATGGTATCTTGAGCTAAGTATCTCAAGACCCATAAATATGGGTAATTGATTGACAGCAAATAGTTAATACACACTCCACACAAACTCCATATATTTTACATGGTCTGGAGCTCTACAGCATTTATGATCAGTGATGTTTATAATGCAATGGCCTGTTGGTCCCAGTCAAGACTCCAGACAATAAGTAAGTACAGTAAGTCTTCAATAAGTTATTAGCTAATCTCTCTAAGTTGCCTAGTGACCTTCTAATGTCACAGTTTTACCCATTACCTTTGTACGGGTGATTGGGACATCAATGCTTCACAAGCATTATCTCAAGATACTAGGCATAAAATAATAAATGGTATCTTGAGTTAAGTATTTCAAGACGGTGTCTTGAGCTAAGTATCTCAAGACGGTGTCTTGAGCTAAGTATCTCAAGATGGTGTCTTGAGCTAAGTATAAATATGGGTAATTGATTGACAGCAAATAGTTAATATCGGCACCAACTCCATATTTTTTACATGATTACGGTCTGGAGCTCAACAGCATTTATGACCAGTGATGTTTATAATGCAATGGCCTGTTGGTCCCAGTCAAGACTCCAGACAATAAGTAAGTCTAGTAAGTCTTCAATAAGTTATTATCTAATCTCTTTAAGTTGCCTAGTGATCTTCTAATGTCACAGTTTTACCCATTACCTTTGTACGGGTGATTGGGACATCAATGCTTCACAAGCATTATCTCAAGATACTAGGCATAAAATAATAAATGGTATCTTGAGCTAAGTATCTCAAGATGGTATCTTGAGCTAAGTATCTCAAGATGGTGTCTTGAGCTAAGGGATTTGATAAGGCTTTTTAAACTGAATATTAGTAATAATAGCAGAGCAACAATAATTTCATCAATTATCCTCAAAGATTAACTTGAAGCCCATCTCCCATGCTCTTTGAAAGACTGGTGATTTTCATTTATTACACAAAATTAAAACTCTAAAAGCAGGCTTAGCATGATGCTTTCTATTTCTACTCTATTGTAGAATAGAAATCGCTTGTCTATCTTTCTTCGTAGAAAACTGTCAGCTGTCTACACAGAAGCGTAATTTTTATCTACTTTAAAACACTTCTCTACGGTTCTCATGCTAAGCCTATGGAACCAGGAATGGTTGGTTAAGTTTATTTTAGTACTAACCTAATAAGCAATGTGGAGATATGAATAAGCAGTTTTTTATACATGTATAAGATTTTGCAATATCAGGTGGCGATGACAAAGATAGGGTCAAAGTAGGTCTAACAAAGTCTCCCGCCATTTGAAATACTTAATTTCAGATAATTGACTTTTAAATTTTAATGACGTAGCCTACGTAACCCGTCGTCACTGACGTAGCCTACGTAACCCGTCACTGACAGAACAATAAATGAAAAAAATAAAACCTGATTTGCATATTTATACTTTCGTACAGGGAATCCCCGACCGACGGGAAATACCCGCAACAATATTATAATATGAGATGATCAGGTGATTCCCCTGTTGGTTCGTTGGGGAATTACCTTAAGAGTATTGTATTAAAGTATTCCGAGTGGGGAAGTCCCCTCTAAGTTCTACGACAAACATATTATTAGGACTGTACCTGTGTAGTAAATAGTGGGTACCTACGTATTGTACGAGTTGCTTTTTGTCGTAATGTATTAAAATAATCTAGGCAAGGTTATTTTCAAGGCGCAACGGACTACGGAATACAAACTAGACTTGTTTGTGGCAATCCCGAAAATCCCGAGATTAGCCAAGTACAGTCCCGGGATTTTCGGGGCCAGAAAACGGTTGGGATCCCGGGATCCCGAATCTCGGGATCCCGGGATCCCAACCGTTTTCTGGCCCAGACCAACCGTTCTCTGGGCTTGTATTCTCTAGTAGTGACGTACTTAGGTCATGTGTGTTCGGGTATTTAGCAATATAAAGGATTTTTTGAAGTGATTACTTCTTTAGGTACGTTGGAACGTTACGTTACGTCTTACAGACGCAATAATATTTGGGCATGCCACAGTTGTGGCGATAAGTCCCCTCTTTGAGGAGTGGCTAGAGAGGCGCCACGGCGTCCTCACCTTCCGCCTGACGCAGGTCCTGACCAGACACGGTTGTTTCGGGAGGTTCCTGTTCAGGATAAAGCGGGAGGAAACGCCCGGGTGTCACCACTGTGTGGATCGCCCGGAGGACACGGTGGAGCATACGGTGGAGGCCTGCCCAGCTTGGGCGGAGCACCGCCGTGTCCTCACGGAGGCGATCGGCGGCGGCAATCTCTCGCGTCCGGCCCTGGTTCAGGCCATGGTTCGGAGCGAGAGTGCATGGGAGGCCGTCACCTCCTTCTGCGAAGCAGTAATGCTAGTTAAGGAAGAGGCGGAACGCGTGAGGGTGAGACAAGGTTCGTGCCCTCGCGCCCTTAGTCGCCGCAGGAGACGCCCCGGGCGTCGGGAGTCGCAAGCCGATTTCCGGCCACCGTAGGCGCGGGCCTGCGGACGGTGAGCGATGGGTAGCTCGCCGTCCGATAAGGACCAGGCCCGGGTCGACGGCGCGTTGTGTTCCACGCGCGCCTCAAAGAGATGTCAGCACAAACTGACGGGTCCCGTTAGGACCAATGCCTGCCAGGGTTGCGAGTTTGTCCGAAAGGGATATCGTGGCCCTGGCACACAGGCAACGGAAGGAACACGGGTGGGTTTTAGTCAGTAAAAGTCTGACACGCCCTCCCGCTCCGCCCATAGCGGGAGAAGTTATTTGATAATTTCCCACCCAAAAAAAAAAAAAAAAGGTACGTTGGGCAGTTTTGCGATGGGGCAAAAGCACTGAACTCGCGTGACCATCACGATTAGATACATATACAATGTTTACCAATTTGTGAAGCCAAGAAGTTGTCACTTCTGACGTGCAATCCTACGACTGACAGGTTTTGTCATCTGTAGCTTAGGTCGCAATGAGTAAAATTCGTTTTTTAATCCGGGATAGTAAAAAGAGAAAAAGCTAAAACCTTTAACCTACCTAAACGTCCCTGATCTCCGAAACTAATGAGCCTAATTTATTATCAAATTCTGGTCAATTTTCAAAAAAAAAAAAAATTACAAATTATAAAAAAAAAATATTGGGTCCTTTTATTTAATGTGTCACACGGTACAGTTAGTAAAACTTTTTTAAATTTTCTAATTTGTCTCACAAAAGTGAAAATTTATTATCCTTATTCAAAATTCATTTATTAAGGTTAGACAGGTTTGGGTCACAGAAATTCATATGCATACCTCAACTTATCGGTCTATAGGTAAAACGGAACCCCCGTTTTACCTTTTGAGGTACGAAAATCTAAAAATCGAACTTTAGTCGTATTCTACATTGATATGTTATTAAATTGATATCATTTTACGAATGTGGTAAGTATCTACTGATATTTTCCCATCCAAGGAAGTTCTTAGAAACTAAAATATTTACTTACTTCCAAAAAGCTTCAAAAAGAAAATCCCGCGTGTTTCCGCCATTAGTATTCCAGAAAGCTTGAGCAGTTTCTTTTATCAGCCTCTTTTGTAGATCCTTTGGAATGAGCTATTAAATAAATAGCTAGTGGCCCTTACCGCACCGAATAAAAGAACACGACCTCCTTTCTATCGCCAACAATGTTCGCAATTGAAAAATAAATCGAGTTCCCTTCGAATATATTTGTTCAGATATTTTGACTGAGACCCTCATCACATCCTTTGTCAATCTTTAGATAGATTCACTATCCAATTTACCCAACCAAACTAAGACAGGTGAAAATAAAACTCTCCATGTTAATTTCACATATTCTTTATTTTAAAAGTTTTTACGAATTATAACTAATTGGTAACTCAAATATCACAAAAATGAAAATCACGTATTAAAGTAAAAAATAAATATTTCAAAAACAATAAAAAATAACAAAATTTAATACACATCAATATCAAAAGTATAGGATTCAAGCTCGATGGGAATGTATTACGTTATTCCTATGTATTTATGTACTTGTATATTCTTCTAATATGTACTTTGGTATAAAATACTGAAGTTAAAAGCTCTGGGTTTATTCAATGCGTGAGAGTATTGCGTTATCACAGTGTTCGGCAAGAAGTACAGCGTGGTTAGTGATCTGTTACAATGTTACCCATTTTACTTATTAAAGTCTTTATTACCTACTATCTAAAATTTTGTATAAAAACGGTACTAGACCATTTAACACATTGTATTGACTAGTTTGATTACTGGGGCTTTCATAAGTAAAATGGTAGGTGTGGAAACTTATTCGAAAACATTTAAAAGTTACACATAATAAACTACTATCCTGTATATTGTAATACTGAATATCATAAGACAGTCAAAAGTTTAACTATTATTATTAAAACTCAGTCTATTTGCTTTCACAAATTCATTTTAAAGTTTCTGATATGCGACTTTGTACAAAATGATATTTGCTTCCGCACAAACTTTTGGTTCAATATTGACGTAGGCTATTTTCCTTTATGTAAACTTTGTTGTGGTTAAAGCCAGCAAAACACGGGTATATTGTGAGTTACAATGATTGATTGAAATATTCAAAATGTCGGTTAGATCCTCACCATTTGCTTTGATTGAAACTGGTTTTTATATTCGAGCCGAATTATTTAGCTTTTACTACATTATTATAGTCCGCGTACAAGTGCTAGTAACCGCCTGAGGTATGTGAGCGGTGAGAAAACTATGGAGATGGCATATTCATGAAGAATAGTATAAACAAATATCTATCATATCGACACAGACATGTTATAAAGCGTTTTCATTCTTTCTAACTAATCAAGAGCTGCATAAGAAAAGAGAAATAGAATAAGAGAAGAGAAAAAGAATCTAAATGTTTGTCAAGGACTAAATTTGGCAACACTGTTGTGTGACGTCAAAATCTTGTCTATGCGTGACCGGTCGCCATTTTTAGTGTCAAGTTTTGTGGTACAAAACTCGGAAATGCGCTGTCAAACGCTTGCTTGCTCTCTCTCATGCACTCGACGTAACAAACCTACGAAAGGCGGCCATTTTAAGTTCCTGAATTTTGTAGGTATGCACGCTAATTTTGTAGGAAGTCCATAGGTTTATAAGTCATTGGAGGAGGCCTCATTGAAAAGATTGGTAGACTGAGTTAGCTTCATCATTGTCTACCTCCGCCGTCTCACATACCTCAGACGGTAACTAGCACTTGCCCGCGGACTATAGAGGGCTTCCTATGTTTCCTACACAATAGATTGTTTCCATTTCAATTAATTATCACCTTAATAAGATCTAGTGATACTTTTATAATGACTAGGTAAATTGTATTTTACTATAAAGTCAATACGACAATTCTATATACGGCAGTTCCTATATTGGGTCTAGTGATATGGAGCTCCATTATAATTTTCTAAAACATTTTCTTTATAACGTTCTGTTGATCTATCCAAAGGGTCACGATATTTTAACCAATTTTCTATTCAAATATATTGTAGTACAATTGAATATACAAAAGGAGGATTCAAGATGAGGACAAAGGGATTTACATCTCACGAGGAACATGCTCTAACCAAAATAACATTCAGGGTAAAGGACACATTTAGAGCCTTGTCATACAAGCGATGTCTGAGTTATGGCGACGCGACGACATTTAAAGTTACATTTCAGATCCGACCTTCATGTTTCTAACCAGATATATCTGCATTATGTCTGGAAAGATAAACTGTAGGACCAAGGACTTATGACATGGGACGAATGCCCTGAATTGGTGACGCAATATGTCCATAAATGTTCCGATTTTGTTCTAGGTGCCGCTTCAATGATAAAGCCCTGAACATAATTGACTTAAAGATGTGTTTACATCGGCGCCTTAGTGCAGGCGTTGATGTCTCCAATGCTCTTGACGCGCCGGTGTCTCTTCTGCTTTAACAGCGCGTCGTCTGCTGACTTGGCCGGCAGGGGCGAGCTCACTCGGTGAGCGTGGTCCGCTTTATGTCCGTACCTTTGAGAAAAATAGGAATAAAAGACATAAAAAATATGAGTATGTAAAGAACGTAGCAGGTGGCGTTCTATAGGTTCTGCCTACCCCACTGACCACTAATATACATGCATACTTGAATATGAGAGGTCAGTGGCCTACCCCCATAGAAAGAAGGCTTGAGTTTATGTATGTATTAATTTAACAGCGGTTTTGTTTTCAACATAATAAAAATGATTTGCATGAAATAAAATTTAAAAAACGGGCCAAGTGCAAGTCAAACTCGCGCACGAAGGGTTCCGTACCATCTATAAAAACGGCAAAAAAATCACGTTTTGTTGTATGGGACCCCCTTAAATATTTGTTTTATTTTAATTCAATTATTTATTTTTAAAGTGAACTAAATATTCTGTGAATATTTCAAGCGTCTACCTGTGGCCGTTATCAATATCGAGCAAAAACGAGCACAAAATCACGTTTGTTGTTTGGGAGCCCCCTTAAATATTTATTTTATTCCGTTTTTTTGTATTTTTTGTTATGGCGGCAACAGAAATACATCATCTGTGAAAATTTCAACTGTCTAACTATCACGGTTCATGAGATACAGCCTGGTGACAGACGAACAGACAGACAGACGGCGGAGCCTTAGTAATAGGGTTCCCGTTTTACCCTTTGGGTACGGAACCCTAAAAATGATGTGATAAGGCAACGGTGTGGTTTAAAAGAAGATGTAGTGACATAAAATTGAAAAGAGTATGCATAGATGGTTTGTTCATGTTGAGAGGATGAATGGAAAGCGACTAACAAAAGGTATTTACAAGGCAGATGTGAGTGGAAACACCGGGAGGAGGACATATAGTGACCTAATTGGTGATGTTCTACAGAAAGGCCAGGTGCGTAGTACTCGCAACCGGCGTGCGTGTATGAACAGATATAATTATGAACGTAACCGAAGCAAACGGAGTATGTAAGGAGCGTAGCAGGGGGGCGTCCTATAGTATCTGCCTGCCCCCATAGGAAGAAGGCGTGAGAATAAGGTACTCAGGGCTAGCTAGATAAATAAACGAATAAATCCGTTTAAACAAGACAAAACAAACTGTCAAACTTATTCGCCTCACACAAAATGCAAATTTCGTGAACCTAAAAAAGTTATCCCTACAAATTCAAGTTAGGCGCATAGTCAAACACCTACGCTAACATAGTGTGCCACATTTGAAGTTAGATTACGTCGGGAAACAGCAAACCTTTGTCTCTCAGTCTTGTAAACGTAATTAGGTCATCCAATTCTGTTGGCTTTAAAACACGAGCTGTATCTAAAGAAATAAAACAAAAGGAAACCGTCTATTGAATTTCTGCGATTTCTTTTGCGTAAAAGTTTTATGCAATCTATAGGAATGAGGACTGTTGAATATTTTTTTTTTTGTGAATAGCGTGTAAACAAGCGAAACTTTTTTCTTTGTATAATAGAAATAAGGTTGACTCTATATAGAAAACTTTTTACAAAACAATAAATAATCGACTTCCAATAAAACACTACAAAGTGAAAAATAACTATAATTTCGGAAGTCGGTGTCGTTGGATCTGTATTTTAGTTTTTTGCCACCGTCTTCCGAAATTAAAGTTATTTTTCACTTTGTAGTGTGTTTTTGGAAGTCGGTTATTTTTTTTTTTGTAAAAGGTTTTTTATTTTTCACTTTTTATTGAGTCAGTTTTTAATTTATCTAAGTTACAATAGCCTAATGTCAACTGCTCATCACCTGTTACAAAATATTGCTTTTCCCGATGCAGGGGCGTTAATTGTTTAGGAGTTCTCTTGGTCAGAACCATGAGAACTGGCACTGATGTTGACTTCACCATATGCATTGTAACGAGCATACATTGCTTAGCAACCATACTGAACTGCCTAATTGAATGGCAACCCGTAAAATACTTATTATAAAGTAGGTCCGATAGCCATCTGTGGTTTTCATCGTCAGTGCCACTTCACCAAATGGTGCTTTCCGAGTGCAAATGCACGAGTTACTATAAAAAATACCCAAATCGCTATAGGTGGATTTCCCTCGATTTCCATGGGATCCCCTAGTCAGATTCTGATTTGTTGGCAATGGGACCACTTCGGAAACATCCTTCAAAACAAAAAAAGAATTTTCAAAATTGGTCCACGATTGACGGAGAAATCGGTGAACATACATAAAAAAATACGAGTGTGCTTTAGACCACACGACTGAAGTAAAACTTTTTTAGCTCCATCTGTATGTATGTTTATATATGTGAGAAAGAGAGAAAGAAAATGTGTGCTGGTACCTCTCTCTCTTGCCCCTACAGTAATATACGAAACGTAACTCTCTCTCTTTCTATCTTCACTAACTTATATATCCCTTTCAACTTCCGTTCACCTCGCCCGATCACACTTTTCGTAACGCTCTCGTCACGCATTCACCAGCTTACTCCCCAAGTCATAAGTCAAGCGTGCTTAGAGAAGTTTTACTTCAAAAAACATACCCGCCGAACATAATTATATCCTCCTCCTTTTTGGAAGTCGGTTAAAAACGAGGTTTTCATGTTATTTTTATAACGTTATAAAAGAAACTACCTTTGCCTACCGGGATATAAAGTATCCTATGTCCTGACCCAGGTCATGGTCTATCCATTTGCCAATTTCATCCAAATCCGTTCAGCCGTTTTAGCGTGAAAGCGTAATAAACTCACTTTCACATTTATAATACATAATTATATACAATATTAGTTTTAGTATATGCGAAACCTGAAACACGTGTCTAGTATTTTTATGTACCTACAAAATTTCAAAACTGTATCATGAACAATCAAAAAGTTATAAGGTTGTTATGTTATCGGGTTTTCCGTACAAAAAGATGCTAACGGCGTCCCCGCGCCTCTAGGGTCGTCTTGCGCTCATTGATATTAATTTGGCAGTAGGTACTTAACCGTACGGCGATTGTATTGTAAGTAATTAAATGGTGATAACATTTCACCATCCACCACACTTTTCCATCACACTTAAATATTTTTGGGACAAAATGTAACATGGTGTAAAAGTTATTGAAATCGATTCAGATCCTTATTCTGAACAAACTATATTCACGTTTCGCATATACTAAAAATAATGTTGTCTATATAATATAATTATATATATTAGTAATGAAGTGGGTAAGGATAGTTAGAATGGTAATAATTTAAGAATCTTTGTTGTATTTCCTTCAATCCATCCGTCAGCAATTTAGAACTTACAGTGGACCGCGCTGAGCACATGACGACATGATAATTTCATGAAGAAGTAACTAACATCGATGGTACGTTTCAGTCAGAAAGGTGCGGGTTACAAGCACACGAGATATTCCAGAGTTTAGCCTTTGGGATCACGAAGCCCGTGCGGTGCCTCTGGCTTGAACAACTATGTTGTCAGCGACATTTATAAATACTACAGCATCACTTACCTATGAGTAATACTAGAATTCTCCTTGATATCGTTCAGTCTCGTCAAACTATCCCTCGTCGATACACTGGACTGGGAGTACAAGCTTAGCGGCGTGTATATCGGCTCATACTCCTGCAGCGTCGGCGGCGGCGCATAAGTCATGCTCAGCTGAGACAGTGTGCGCACGGCTATCGGTGGCGAGTAGGAGATCTGATACGGCTGCGTCAGGCTCAACACGCTTGAGCTCTCGCTTGAGCTCGACGGTGATGTCCGCTCGTGCTTCGGTTTCAGCACCCCTAGAGCTCGGGTTATTGAGCCCTGGAAATAATTTGTGGTTAGTTCTGGAGAGTCATAATTTTTAATTATTTTGAATAGGTAGTCCAGTCTTACCCTCAAACTATGCCTCCTGGAGTCCCCACTAAGATCGATGCCTGGTAATCCAGTAGCAACCGACCTTGAGAACGGTCTACCCAACATCCTGATTTGGTGACCAAACAAGTTTCTGAAAACCAATTACAATTTGATTTCACTACACAACGGAAGCAGTACAAATTTGAGATCACATATTGAAGCCAGGCAGAGCATAGTTTGCGTTAGTTATGGTCGCTTTAATATCTCAAATTTGCACTCATTTGTGTTTAATATCTGCTAACACAAAAAGCTCACATGCAAATTCTCGTTAAGTTATATATTACAGTCGCAATGTTGGACCTTAATACTGCATTTTTTATTCCTAGCAGGAAAAAATAACGCAAACATTTTCATATTCACAGATTTATGTTCACTGAAAGCTACGAGAGACAGTTAATAAAAAGTGATTGGTAATTCAATAATATTTTGCATAGACATCAAAAGCATGACGCACTTTGCTGAAAATGATACGAATCATGCTGATTGTGTACGAATATATGGATATAAACAAAAACAAATAACACGAGTAAATATTAATGGATTGGATGACAACGAAAAGTACTGGATCCAATAATAGAATTGGTAGCAAATGTTTTCAGTTATATTATATGTTTGAAACAGACAGTACTCTTCCTTGTACGCTTGAATAAAAATAACAACAACAATATAATCAAAATGTCATAACTAAATCCATCAAGCTCAAAATGTCAACGTGTTGGAAATCTTTACAAAATAAAATGGAACGTTATATGGAAGGAGAAAATGTGGACAGAGTCTGATTATTATGTAGTGCGGTCTAATGATGATGACAGAGAGGCATTCATGATGTATCGATAAAATGATCGTTACCGTTCTGTCTCGATGCAAGGATCGCCAAGTTTAGGGTGATGGATAATAAAAAGAAACTGACTCGAAGTCCCTTAGGTTTATCTTTTTCATCAGGATTTATTCACATTTATAGTTCAATTGATATCGTTACAGGTGAACCTAATATACAATGTTGTCAACTTTACCGTATGAATGTATACAAGTCAAAAACATAGTTATCTTACAGTATTAGTAAATGCTATTATTGTTATAATCCTAAAGCTATGGTGATGGTTCTGTCTTTACACCTATGAATATTCAATTGTAAAGATTTTAAAATCTTCGATTATTATTACAATTATTCCAAACCGTCATTAAATTGAAATGAATCCTTTTCAATAACGTTAGTGAATGCAAGTAATGGGATATGAGTTACCCCCTATGAATAATACGAAGCATTTCATGCTTATATCTTTATAATATCAACTAAGTTGTATACATTTACTAGTTTACCAAATTGATCAATCTCGAATTAACATTAACGTGACGAATCTAATCTACGGCAAGATCGGGACTCTAGGGGGTCACAATGTCCAACATTGAATCTAACACTGACGAAGGCGAAGTACAAAACCAAATGACTGTAAACGTGTCCGATCGCTCCAACGTTTTGATATCCTTTACTTACAAACCACGATCCCTACGATAACTTATCAGTCTTCACCGCTCGCAAAGTTTTCCATCAAAAAAGTTAAAAAAAAAATGAGCTATAGTTGTGACGGTAGGTGGATACAAAATTTTCTTTCGCAAAGAAAATATTTTGTGTAAAAATAGCCAATTTACAAACATTTTGATACAGGAAATTTTACATAGATACATGTTTGGGCACCGAAGCGATAATTTATTTTTTAAACGAGAGTTTTTTGATTTTCGTTGGTTTATCTTTGTTTGGTGGACAACATGGATGCTCGGGCAGCCTCCACTTGCAGTTCTTCCACCTGGCAAAATATCGTATACCTGCAGGATTGCACCTCACATTATAATCAACTACAGATGCGGACGTACGGGAGGGGACTCACTGCTCAGTGCCACTGTGCCACTGTGCACTGGCCGCTAGCCACTACTGAGTACTCAAACAACTGGTAACATGCACTGTGCGTCTCCCCACAACATCGTTGCACTCGGTCCTCACTCACATACGTCGTTGACTCATTTTAACAGGGACAAACAATCTAAGAACTTGGTTATGAATATATAATAATATACTGTGCTCATTGTCACCAAACAAACTGCTAGATATATTCAAGTATATAATATTGTAAATACATAATTCATTCATATCATGTCACATTGTAAGAAAATATAACATTTACACAGATAATAAGAGTGGTGCAAAATATTATTGACTCGCAAGTTGATTGATGCCATGGAACATAAATATAAATATTAACCGAATTGGTGTCTGAAGTAAATATTATATTTTCCTGGATTGGCATATAAATGCGTGTATGGTTGACTCACCTCGCTGGTATGACGAGGGCATCGAATTCAGCTACCAAGTGTCTTCTGATAATGCTCTTGGAAGGAGGAATGCCGAGTGCCGTGGCCATAGTCTCGCCGGTGAACGACGGCTCTAGTACGACGAGCCCGCCGTGTACTCCACTGTCTGTTGTAACAAGATTATCAATTACGTGACCGACTGTTCTGACGCGGATATCATTAGCAAATAGACACTATCAAGCTGGGAGAACAAACATACCTTTCAGATTATCCGCAAATTCACCTAAATCAATATTATGAGCCCATCGCATAAACCTCTGATTGGTCCAGACTAAGGGATCGGCGTCGACGTTCTCGCACTGGTGCCGCCTGACAGCCAGCGCCTACAACAAACAAAGATGTTGTAAAAACTTAACGATGATTGATCAGCTCGGGTAATTTATAACGTTGGAAATAAGAAGGGAAATAATAAACGTGATGTAACAGGTTTTTAGCTAACTGTCGAGCAAGCAAGAGCGGAGTGCACGATGATTAATGGGTGTACATTACGGGGCACGGCAATGCGAGACGGAACATTTTGTTCCAGCTCATTGGATAATCGCTCATTTGCTTTTCGTTATCTCACCCCACTTATCGGAAGGGACGTGGAAAGGTTTTCTCATTTCGGGCCACGCAATTTGTTAATGAGATGAAGAGTGTCATTTATGTCACTGTCATCTTTAATCTATATTTCTTTCCTTTTATTCGGCAATACTTTTGTCGTGTTCAAAATTGATCAAACTAAAATTAACTCCTATTTTATCATTATTGCTATCCACCACCTAATACGAAATCCGGTTGCACTGTCCACTGACCTGTCGATCGTACTTCATTATTCTAAGCAGATGTATGCCATGCACGATAGAGGCCTGGTGGAACTTCCTCGTCACTCCTAGGTACTTCTCCAACTCCTTCTTGCTGATGGTGTCCAGCATGCGAGCATCCACCAAGTTTGCCAGGAACGACTCAGCATACTGTAGACAGGACATTTTTACTGAAAATTCTTCGTTGTTTAAAAGAAAGATTTCGTTGTTTCTCCTATTTGTTGCTACTGGGCCTATTTTGATGGTAATTTCAGAAATACAAAGTTATTAAAAAAAAAAAATTGTTTCTCAATTGAAACATTAAATATCCTGCGTTAAATAAATATCTACTTGACAAGTTTTAGTGCAATTTCATACCTGAGACAATCCCAAATCCGGCAGCCATTCAGCAGCGACCCAAGCGTGCGTCAACTGTCCTATAGTGGGGTTCCTCACGAGGTCAGGTCTCCTCCGCTCCTCTATGGCGAGCCTCAGCTTCTTGCGGTGCATCGGCTGCGAGATGCCCAGCCCCACCTCCAAGTCCGCATCAGACAGCTCGAGCAAGACCTGCCCATTCAAAGCACGGATCTAGAACCAACCAGAACACAATATTTGACGCTTAATGCGCGTCTCTCGCTCTACTACATACATCCCTACCAAATATTATAACTTCGTATGAATTTATCAACCGATCACGACATGAATAACTTTGACGACGTGCGTGATTTTCTTTTCATTTTACAAAACTAAAACGCCTACTGAAAACAACATATAAATAAGCAAATTCTGCGATGAATTTATCTGGGGGGTAGTGTATCGGTCCCCGATTTCCATACAGATCTAATAAAATGAGCGCATTCCGAATAATGAATGGATTTGCGGGTAATGATAATGGTTTTTTTATTCCATTCGTTACATACGAAAATATGTATAATCCGCGTCGTTTTCATCGAGAGTTATGACCGGCAGAAATGTAAATATTGATTTTAGCTCTCACGTAATTCATGCTGAAAATAACCATTTCATTATTACAATTTCAACAATGCAATTTGTTATATAAGTTCTTTACATAAAATATATAATTACATATTATAGTATTGAGGGTTTCCTATCTTGTTAAATAAATGGAGTACTAAGTGGTTAATACGATTTGTGTTAACACTTACTGCTTGAAGCCTCATACAGTTGAATGCAACAGAGTATAAGAAACTTCGTTTTGCTAACATCTACGGACACTAGGTTTGTAATAGCTAGCAAGTGTGTTACTAAGCCTTTACAATGTTCTACTTTCATATTGTGCTTACCTGCCTTAAAAAACGTCTATTTAACATCTATTTCAAATAACATTGTCCTTATTTGGATACAATCATAACCTAATGTCGTAAAACAACGAAGGTAAGGTTTAATTTAGTGGCCTTATTTTCAGTTGGCGGTTTCTACCTATTAGCAGGTGATGCTAAGACGTGTTATAATGAGGGTTTTCTGGCAGCACTGAGAAGTCAGGTCAGGACTGACTAATACCCTATATAAAATGTACTCTGTGCCATAGTGTCATAGCACCTACATTTTTTTTTAAATATATTAAAGGGCCTATATTTTCTTTAGTCTTGCCTGAATGACGAACGAATGAATGAAACGAATGATGAACGTCAATATTTTATATTCATTGTTGAAATCTCAAAACAATGAAAAGCAGTTGAAATGGAAGACCTCTTGTCAAAGTGGTGCCAACTGGTGCCATGAATTTTCATGAAAACCCTCATTGGATATTGAAAGCACACACTCAATTAGACCAACTCTTGGGTGATTGTTTTCCATCGACCATAGCAGCGAATAGTGACACATTTATGTGCTAGCTCAAAAGCCATGCAGTGATCACGGGGCGTTACCAATAGCTTGTCATATTCTACATACCTTGCCACTCTTGACATTGTCAGCAACAGCAGCAGCATATTGAGGCATGCCGAGCGCCAGCTCAAGCCACGCTATAATAGCAGGCGCCCTCCATCTTGAAAGTGGCAGAGATGCCGCCTCCCGCAACGCCGCCTCACTGCCCAAGGGCGACCAAGCGCGAGTGCTACCAGTACCCGAGTAGATCGGCTCTGAACAACAAGCTATATTGAAAAACATTGAAACATATTCATTTGTGACCTGAACAGGTCGCCCGAAGGTTCCCAATGTTGTTGGTATCTATAAACACAGGAATAAACAGTAGGAAAAATTCAAACGTGAGAATCAGAATCACCAATTTGGATATATGGTTAAATTGGTAAAGAAAACAAAAACACACGAGTGCTAAGAAATTATCGATAAAGAACCTTGTAAAGTTACATTTTCATAAAGTAAAGTTCTGTTTACCGAATAAAAGCTCCCGCAGACAGGCACGACGTGACACTGGTAGCACAATTTCTATGAAAAGTTTTCATGGAAAGTGTCGCGCTGCCTTACGCGCTCAAGATATCGCGCCAGTCTGCACGAGCCTTAAGGTTGCGTACTGTTTGTTGGCCACGCTATAAGTTTCTAAACTCACCACTCTCATGGCCGCTGATAGCCGCACTGCCTGACTTGGTGCGGTGTCGTGAGCGCGCAAACACGCGAGATATGGAGCCCCAAGCTGAGCCGCGCCCGCGAGCTCCTTTGCTTCCTGCACCTGAACGTCCTCGCACTCCACCTAGCAGAGCTGCCTCGCACTCACCTGGACTTGACAGCTGCTCCACTGACCTAATGGGAGCATAGAAGGCATCAAAACGTAAATTCATGCTAACGAAATTAATATCCAGTATTTTTTTTCGAATATCTTAACTTTCAATGCATTTATTATTGCATTACCGTAGCTGAAAATACGTTATGGACGCAGTACGTTGGAAGTAACGGAAACTTGGAAAATGATTATTTAGCCCGTCAACACTTTCAGAAAACCTGAAGTAGAATGTTTTCAATTTATCAAAAGTTTGCAAAGAAAGATTGCTATTTACAAAGTAAATAACAAAGTTGACACTGTGTCAAAATGCTTTTAAAAGGACCTAGAAATGGTGCTACAAATAGAATGCATTATGTCAACATTCACAGTGAATGTTATTATGTTCTCTTCAAATATTCAACAGTATACCTAAGGACTACAGAGGAGCCATTAGTTTGCATCAGGTGTACGATCTCTATAATCACTCAAACGCGGAATTTTGATTTGACACTCAATCTGTATGCCGCCTTTCACGCAGCAGCCGTTGTTCGGGTTCTTAAAACATTGCAAGATGAAAGATATAAAAGGTAGCCTGAGTGAAAAGTTAAAAATGAAAAAGAATTAAGCCGGAAGAAAATGTAATTTCAAGCAACTATTGCTGAATCGTGGACCGAATCGCGTAATGTTCGATAAATTTTACTGTCAAAATTCGATAATATCGCCTGTAGAAATAAAGTAGCCCGTAAAAGTAATAGAATGTTGAATGTTATCGGTCCATTTCCTATTAACTTTTAAAGGGCTGTAATATGCATCAGTTGAACGATCTATGATTATTCCAAATTGTCAGAATTCGATTTCACATCTAAATTGCAGACAACCTTTTTATTTGAAATAGCATTCCTTGATGCCCTTTAAATATTGCAGACTAGACGAAAGATATTAAAAAGAAGCCCGAGGAAGCGGAAAAGAATTAAGGCGCAAGAAAATGTAACTTCAAGTAACTATTGCTGTGGGCACGCCGCAATTGTGGCGATAAGTCCCCTCTTTGAGGAGTGGCTAGAGAGGCGCCACGGCATCCCCACCTTCCGCCGGACGCAGGTCCTCACCGGACACGGTTGTTTCGGGAGGTTCCTGTTCAGGATAAAGCGGGAGGAAACGCCCGGGTGTCACCACTGTATGGATCGCCCGGAGGACACGGTGGAGCACACGTGGAGGTCTGCCCGGCTTGGGCGGAGCACCGCCGTGTCCTCACGGAGGCGATCGGCGGCGGCGATCTCTCGCGTCCGGCCCTGGTTCAGGCCATGGTTCGGAGCGAGAGTGCATGGGAGGCCGTCACCTCCTTCTGCGAAGCAGTAATGCTAGCGAAGGAGGAGGCGGAACGCGTGAGGGTGAGACAAGGTTCGCGCCCTCGCGCCCTTAGTCGCCGCAGGAGACGACCCGGGCGTCGGGAGTCGCAAGCCGATTTCCGGCCACCGTAGGCGCGGGCCTGCGGACGGTGAGCGATGGGTAGCTCGCCGTCCTATAAGGACCAGGCCCGGGTCCACGGCGCGTTGTGTTCCACGCGGGCCTCAAAGAGATTTCAGCACAAACTGACGGGGTCCGTTAGGACCAATGCCTGCCAGGGTTGCGAGTTTGTCCGAAAGGGATATCGTGAAACGGAAGGAACACGAGTGGGTTTTAGTCAGTAGAAGTCTGACACGCCCTCCCGCTCCGCCCATAGCGGGAGAAGTTATTTGATAATTTCCCACCCAAAAAAAAAAAAAAGTAACTATTGCTGAATTGCGACCCAAATCGTGTAATACTCGATTAATTTTACTGTCAAAATTCGATATAATCGTCTTTAGTAATAAAGTAGGCAGTAAATTTAATAGAATGTTATCATCCAGTTTCTTAATGGTTTCTTTTCTGCTATCGATTCTAATAGACCGCTAGGCTATTCGCGAAATTGTGCTAATATCAGCAAATAAAGATTTTATACCATCTGCAAGAAAATACGTTTTGTAAGGATTTCGTTTTAATATGATTAAGTCCCTTAGAAATAGGCCCTTGAACTCCGAGTAATAAGAAAGTTTCTTTGAAGAAACATTTCGTGGCTATTAACAAGATTATCGCTATTTTTCCGCTGAAATTAGCACCTAAAGGGATGTCTTCAAAGTATGGCTTGAGGGTGAATTGTAGAATTAGATCATGGTAATGAACATCTGCTCAGCTGAATACTAATATTGTCTGGTCCCCTTGTAACGGCTCTGTCGCTTCCCACGAAGGACTTATAGCCCACGGGGAGAAATCAAATTCATAACAAGAAAATATACTCATGTAAGAATATAATCATGTAAGAAATTAAGTTATAAATATTTTAAACACATAAAATGATTTTTTTACTGCAAAATGTTTCGCAAACAGCTAGGGTTTGTAAATCATTTTACAAAAAAATAAAATTTTCAAAATCAGTTACATGTCCCTTATTCCAAGACCGCGTAAAGGCAGAATTTCATTCTAATCCGTACGAGCAGAAGTTTTAATAAATACCAGGATATATTCAATGCCAGTGTTTCTCGACTCCACGAGAAACTAACTGCTTGCGTCTAAACGATTATTGGTTTTATTCAATGGTGTTTGTGTTTCAATGGTGTATTTATTTTTTAAATGATTATGGTATTTTGTGCCGACCTTTTTCGTTCTTATTTTAGTGTTTATCTGCGGAATCTTGTAAAAGGCCTTAAATTACATATTTTTTAAAACACTGTAGATAAGGTAGCTTCCCGAACAGAATAAAATAAAATAAAATTATAAGTACAAACCTTGATAGTGATCCGGCGTCGATGGAGCGTGTGAAGGGCGAAGCACTGTTGTGTGGCGACAGAGTTGGACTACAGTCACGAGGTGTGCTCACTAGGACAACAGAAGCAATTCAGTAAATTTCGTGTATTGGCAGAGTTAGATTCGGATTCGGATTCCTATCATCACGTTACTGACAATTAATATTCTTGACAAGCCTCTATGTTAATACAAAAGGACTGACGAGGAAGACTAACGAGGGAAACATCATCATCAGCACATAGCAGTCCACTGCTGGACATAGGCCTCTCCCATTGCACGCCATTCAGCTCGATTCTCGGCAGCACTGCGAAGGTCGTCGCTCCACCTAGCCTGAGGGCGTCTAACGGAATACGCAACGAGAAGACTCGATGAAGCTTCTCAAATGCAAGGAAACATAATGTTCGGTAAAATTATCTAGTAAATTATGGAATAATCTGTAATTTATATAAAGTTCACTATCCAATAAGTTGTATGAAAGTCATTATCATCTGCCTTTTCCCAACTATGTTGGGGTCGGCTTCCAGTCTAACCGGATGCGGCTGAATACCAGTATATTACATCACTGCCTATCTGACCTTCACAACCTAGTTACTGGTTAATAGAATAGCCCTTGGGTAAGTCTGATCGGGGACTTTCGGGCTTCTGACGACCCGTAATGACTGCCAAAGATCCACGAATGACAGCCGGTGCCAACGGCTTAACGTGCTTTCCGAGTCACGGAGGGGTCTTGGTATGATAATTTGTATGAAAGTAAGTACTTATAAATCCCATTTCCAAACTGTGTAAGGGAAAATGGAAACTGAAAATGCGATTCACGATCCTTTTCATATTGAACCACGCAGTATATTGTCGCCTTCGAATACTTAACCCATGTATATGTAGAATGGGCGAGGCTTACAAACTACTTTATATTACTCAAGCTTCTATCCCCCGGCGGGATAAAATGTCCCGATGCATCTATCGGAGGCTCGTGTGAGAAAAATGTGTTCGGAGCAAAGTACTGAGGCGTGGAACCAGTATTTGTATGTTTTTTTCCGTTCACCATTCTCACAGTCCTGTAATTGGGACGCGTTTGAATGAAAACTCGTTTTCTTCCGTTCCGATTATTCGAAGCGTCAACAAAAATATGCACGTTATTTTATTATTTCCGCCAAGATAAAGCTTTGAAGTATGCCAATATTATACAAGGGAATCGTTTGATACCACATAAAGCTATGTATAATATAAATAACGGGGTACAAGATTGTAAAATAACAATCTGCGGAGTCGGACATATTTTACGAGCAATATCTATTTCCTACGGTTGGCTTTTGACGGTTTACGCAAGAATAAAGGTGGAAGTTATTCGTGTTATAAGATGTCAATATTTAACTGTGAAATTTTGAAAATACAATATGTGTGTGTGTGTGTTGTTATGTAATAAACATAAGTATGTACTTACCACGTAAAATAAGTATACCGAAGAAAAACTTAATAACCTCGTCATCCTCCACTGATGTAATGTTTGCCTAAATCTATAACCTCCCACAGAGGCAGTTGATACAATTGCCAATTGCTTTCTCCATTTGCAGATACTCTTATACAAAAGAAAATCACTTCAGTAATAACAAAAGCATATTGTGTAAAAGTGGACTCCGATATTTGCGAAATAAAAACTCAATGAATTTGTTCCAGTTATATGAAAATAATGAAACAAAAACATGGTAAATTCAAATGGAATGAAATTCTGTGTTTCCGAACAGTCGTTTTGCAATACTAATGTAGTTGTCGGGAGTTTTATTGTTTGATGTACGCTGAGCATGTTTCGTAAAACAGTACAATATTGACTGCTGCCTCCAGCAATTTTAGTTGTTAAACTGTGCACAATTTAGAATGCAGAATGCGTTGCAAATTGTTATTTAGCATATTGTGGAGTTCCATCATTTGCATTTAACAATGTTTCAATTCGCAGCCATTTTTTGTTGAACAATTACTGACTTAATTTTATGCTACCTACAATAAATAAAAGCTTGTGAAAATCGTTATTTTTTTCCGTGAATTTAAAAAGCGAAACAATTTGATTTCATCGTTATGAAACTTTACTCTGTAATAAAAAAAAAACCGGTTTCAACAGCGGACATCTTTGCTGATACAATTCGTAATGTTCAAATAGATGAGATTTTTTTTATATTTACTGCAAGAAACCTCCATCTAAATGAGTGATTTCGCTGTAAAATATTATTCAAAATGTAAAAGTTGAAAGTTACCCACACAGCGACAGATATCATTATACTTGTTTTCAACATGAGCGAGTTGCGATCCGCTTTATTTTCCAGCTGAATCATGGAAATCATATTTCACTTCATAACAACAATGCCGCGAATGTAACAACGTTAAAAAGGATTCATTTAAGTTAAATTCATCAAAAATTAACGATGAAAATTCGACATTCGGATTAATGAACGTGATTTTGTGCGTAATTTTCAAGTATTAAGTAATTACCGACCCAACCGTAGCCCCAAATAGTCGAAACATAAAGAGAAAATTGTGTGTTGTGGTTGAGTAAGTAACCGGATTAAAGTACGTACATATTTTTCATGAACATTATTTTCGGCCCCTGTTGTGTATCAGACAGATTGGCACAGCAGGAGTCGGGAAGAGAGACATTATGTAATAAATGTACTTACATTGGTAGATATGATGTGCGGAGGAGACAAGGGAAGCGGCGTCCGTATCATAAGCGTCTAGCGTGGGCGCCGCGCCCTCTGCGGTGGAGTCCGACAGGTTGCCACCGCAAACTGACGTGGCGCCGCCGTCGCTGCTACCTGTCATCGAAGCCATGGGGAGAAGGTTACCTATTTTGGCTTTAATGAATTCTAGACAATTGTGTAAATTAAGGTTTGAGAAAATCAGAGGTAGAAAGTCGGAAGATAGGAAAATCTACTAAATAAATTCAAAAGTGAAATACATGATATGTCACAATAAAATGAATATCACTGCATGAAATTTGCCATCAGATCAAAACCAGAACTCATCTGCAGGTAGACCTAAATTTAGGTTTTTTATATATTTTTGGCAATTTATTATATTTATTTATTATACTTTGACAGATACATTATACTATAATAGAGATGTCTGGAAGAAGACAGGCTGAGCCGATCCCAAAATAGTTGGGATAAGGCTGTCCTTATCTTAACTATTTTCCTCATATGAGCATCATGATTAATATACCATGAAAATACAACTGAAATATATACCTCTTACGCCAGAGTCGGCACTGCAGCTTCCCCTATCGCCAATCAAGCCAGAGGGTCCCCCCAGCATCATCGGAGGTCCCATGCCAAGTGACGCCACGCTCTCACCTTCTGATAGACATCCCGCTGCTTGCAGCTGTCTCCGAGCCTATTTGTTTGATAGAAAGATGTCGGTTATCAGTGTCAAAGTTATAATAAAAAATCTTAAGTCGCTTATTTAAACTAGGCTGAGATCCAGCACTTTTCAAACGTCAAAATTACATAAGATAATCCCCCAAAACACCCGCCCTTCACCACTTCCTAGTGCTTTAACTGGGAAGAAGAAATGGCGCAATAAACTCCGCAGTAGCACAGCTTTCTGTTCAGTTAGAAAAACTTACTTCTTTTTTTGTTACCTATGCATAATAATTTACAATACGCAACACAAAACGTTAAATTCAATTATTTGCCATATGTCAGCTAGCACACGCCACTTTACCGACAGAAAAACATACTCAAACAAAAATGAAAAACGTAAACAGAATTTAATACCTAAATAAAAGCCTCCAGGCATAGAGGGTGTGCCCGCTTACATATAGGTAGCTATAGCTGTAACTCGAAGACACACAAATGATAAACTAGAACTATTGAAGTTAAATAAACAGTTAATTACTAATAACAATAACAAAACCATAGTGAGCAAGACGACTAGTCACCACAAGCAGCACGAGCATAACACAAAGATCAGCCATCACCCTCCTCGCCATATTTGAGGGAAGGAGGCAACCCGACCACCGACGCTACCGCAAGCAGTGACATCTAAGGGAGCATGACGAGCTTGGCCGGTTGCTCCAGCAAGAATAATATGATATGTCGCCAAAAAAAAAACATTGTAATGAGTAGATTATGTCGATAATAAAATAATGAAAACAAAAACAAAATTAAAATAAATTGACTTATACAGTCAAATAAAATAAACAATCATATGAACTCATATAACCTGTCAGTAGGTAAGCTAATTCTGGAGAATGAATAAACATTGACTTGACTTAATCACAGCGACCTACCATTCTTATCGTTTAAGTAGTCGTTGATAGAATAGTATACCTTTGAACAAAGGTTGGATTTTTCTTTAGCTTTAAACGCATTAAAAGGCAAATCTAACAAAGAAGAGGATAGCTTGATAAAACAAGTTATACCAAGCCCAACAAATGAGTTATGAACCTTATGAAGCCAGTGAAATGGAGCACGTAATTTGTCCTTATTTCTGGTGTTAATATTGTGAGTATCTGTTTTTAGTGTTTATGTGTATATTTTGCCTAATATATAAGATGTTGATCACGTAGGGAAACTCCAAGCATAGCCCTCTCCATTGCCCTTTGGGTGACTTTTAGCCTTCTGATAAGGCCCATTGTAAGCGACCACGTTTCAGTGCCACAGGTCATCACTGGCAACACGCACTGGTCAAAGACTTTCTTCTTGAGACACTGCGGTATGAGGGACGAGAAGATGGGTGAGGATGAGGGATTCGACGATCGACCTCTTTCTCGAAGTTGGACCTACCTAACTGGATGGTTTATCCGAGGTAAATATATTCGTCCACAACTTCGAATGTAGCGTCTCCGATCTTCATGAGAGTCGGTGTTACATGGGCATACATAGTATCAGAAATGAAGAGATCCGCAGGCGAATGAAGGTAACCGACATAGCCCGAAGAATTGCCAAGCTCAAGTAGCAGTGGGCATTGCTCGCAGAACTGATGGCCGATGGGGCCGAAAGGCTCTGAAGTGGCGACCGCGTACCGGAAGACGTAGCGTTGGAAGGCCTCCTACAAGGTGGACCGATGATCTTGTGAAGGCCGCAGGTATCCGCTGGATGCGGGAAGCACAGATCCAGTCGAAGTGGTGGTGCTTGGGCGAGGATGATGATGATGATAAGATGTTGGCGAAGATGAATTGTGATGCCACCGTGAGAATCCCAAAATCTTTAAAAAATATCTCAGAGAAACTGACACCTAGCTGGTAAATTGCTCAAACAGCTCGTTTTTGAAGGACAAATATGTTTTGAATGTCAGCGGCTTTGCCCCACAGCGGAATACTTAATATAATTAGTGAAAAGGCCAATCAATGAAAATGCTAGCAACTAGATTGCGATCGATCGACGTCGTCCATTTCGATGTTGATCGCCTCAAAATAATATGTCATTTTTTATTATTAACTAGTTGCCCGGCGCGGCTTCATTCGCGTGGTGTCCTACCCCTACCCTACTCCAACCCTACCCTACCCCTAAACCTTCGCGCGCGTATGAAGGAAAACTCACCGAAGTTTTATCAAAATCAGTCCAGTCCTTTCAGAGTCCATAGAGGACAAACAAACATTGATTTTTATTTTTATTGAAGATATAAGATGACAGCCGCCGTCAAGTTGCAAACTTATGTATTAATTAGTAGCGAACATGAATAAAATTTAATTGTTTAGGTATGTATTTATTAGCTTGTACAACATTGTGCCCGCAACACACAAAGGAATAACATTATCGCTCGATTATCATCATGGTAGCAGAGCTATAAAACATCATTTTACGAGCCCGTAAATATTCACTGCTGAACATTCTGTTTATGGCATCTTCCAATATTTTACCAATGTTCCGCAAATACAGCCGCTGCAGATCCCGGCTCTCATTTATAGATCTTTGTTACGGGTAGTCAGAAGCCTGAAAGTCTGACAACCAATCTTACCAAGGCATATTGTGTTACCCAGTAACTGGATTGTGGAGGTCAGATAGGCAGTCGCTCCATGTAAAAGACTGGAAGCCGACCCCAACATAGTTGGGAAAAGGCTAGGGGTATATGATGATTCCGTAAATACAACGCTAAGCAAGCCATAAGCATAATGGTAGCACGCAGGTGGATACCACTGCCCATCCTCATGTAATCCCTCAATCATCTGTTACAACACTCGCGGGTAACAGCACGATACGATCCAACATCACATCCCAAACACGATTATAGTTATACCTCCATCGAAACACCCTTTTAATGCTTCAATTAATTTCGATTGGGGCTTTAATTCGGACAGGATTTGTCCGCTCGAATGGGACATCCCGTCGCGAGCCCGCATCAACGTAATGGTATCGAATGTTCCGCGGTCGCAGGTTAATATCCGGATTATGCGTAACGGAAAATCGTGTAATAACAAGTACTAAGTCGAGGAAACAGTTGCGTTTAATTTTCCCGGCAATTTAGATCAGACGGAGCAATTTGAAATGGTAATTAACACAAGCGAGTGATGGATGGTCTTGGTTCGAGCGCACATCACGCCACCCATTCATCATAGTACTGAGGTGTCGATAAAAGTTTATTTATTATTGGTTGAAGCACTTCATCACTGAAGTTGTTCATCAAAAACAATTTTGTATAATATCTATGTAGTTCCGCGGTGGAATGGATAGCTTTGAAATTAATTATCTCGGGGATTGTTTCGGTAATTTCGCAGTAGATAAAAGATAATGTTATTGAATTTGCGTTGTATTTATTATTATTTCATTCACATAATTTAATTAAATACATTTAAATATTTAATATAAATATCACAATGTAAACGACTCATTGCTGTATCGTTTAATATCCTTTTAGTTTCTGAAAACACGTAGTTGTCATGCATGTAGGTATACAACAGTTTCAAAGGCACCATTTCATTGGTTTAGTAAACCTACCTCAAACAGTTGTTCCCTGGCATGTCTGAGCTGTGTATCTCGCGCACTAAGCGCGGCGGCAAGTTGCAGTGACCGCTCAGCTTCGTCGCGAGCGTGGCGGAGCAGCGCCGCTCGCTCCCGCTCTCGCTCAGCTCGCTCCGCTCCTAAAGCTGACGACGCACCACCTCGAGATCGCATCTGTACAAATGTGGTACTATACTATAACAAAAACAGTAAAGAAAGATGCAACATCAACTTTTCGCAAACATTATCTGAAAAAGAATGAGGTGGTGCAAGGGTGAACATTGTGAAAAAGTCATTAATAAATCACATTAAATTGTAAGTAATTTTAATTCAATGTTAGGAAAGACCATTAAGAACGTAGTTTGAGGACTGGATGCGTTGCTGAAGACTTTATTAAAGTCAAGACTTCATGAATAGTTATTAAAAGTTAGAACTTAATAAGATGGCTACTCTCAGTAGCTGAGAACAATGTAGAAGAATAACTTTTGATATGAGAGCATTCGCTGAGGAGTTTCTGTATGTGTAAAATTCTATAAGCTGGGAAACAACTGGGCAAGTTCTGTGTGACCTAGATACTATCCGAGCATAATGAGCCTTGCAAACGTTGCTAGATCAAAAGATATGACATAATAAATTTAGTAACCACAATGTTGGCTTCACACAGTAATGACTACGTTAATGACACTGGAATATTTTGGAACAAAAGGCCTGCCCATCTATTTTTTATTTTGTAACCCTGCCTCGGAGTTTACACCCTTTTACGTGACAACGCATTTCCCTCGCACCATCTAACAACATTATTGGATTACTTGTTATGCTAATATTCCCTCTCGTAATACAATATTATTAAATTTAACCTGTTCATAGTTTCTTATGAAGTCTCGGAGCTCTTTCTCTTTGTCTTCAAGCGTGGCGTAGAGTTGTTTCATTTGGTTTAGTAAATCGAATTTCTCTGCTTTCAACCGCTTTTTGTCTGCCTTCAAAGCTGAAACAAAATGTTTATACTTTATACAGTCAATAATAAAGTAATTTTACGTGTACCTTTAGGTAAAAAAAAAAAATCTTAATTTTTTTAATTTTCTAGGTTTTCTTTCATGAAATCCTTGTTTAAGGCGCAGATATATGATTTAAGTGACTTTTGAATCTGTTATTACGCCTTCATATAATGCAAGTAAGTTATGCAAAAAATGTATGTTAAACTAGACCCCATACACATCAATTCTTTACGACGTGCCGCTACAATGGCGACATTAATTTAACACACTGGTAGTGTTTACTGGACACTAAAAAATATAACAAGATAAAATAAATCGTACATTGAAAAATTAAAATGTTCAAACCAACTAAATAATAAAGCTCTCTTTCGTTCAATTCGCCTACTTTAAGCACGTTATTCGTTTTAATTTAATTGATGCGATGTTATGATCCGTGATCCGGCAAATGACCTCTGCGCTACAGTTCTTAAAGTAGAGGTTGCTTCAAAATGAAATTTTAGAAAATTGTTAATAAATAATAACTTTTTGAATTAAAATATCTTCATAAAAAGAAAACGTGAAACCATAAAGGTGAACTAAATTAATGTCGTCATTAAAGCAGCATGCTTTATGTGAACATTTAAGTAGATATTGTAGTAAAATACTTTATGAAATAAATTCAGGAAGTAATGTCTACCCAAAGCATAAAAAAATCGACATTACTTTCAAACTACTTCAGATATTTTAATGTTTTTTTTTGTATGATTTTATTATTTATTTATTTAACAGTTTATGTACACACATATAAACAGATAAGAAAAAGGAACAGAAACACACGCACAAAGGTGATGCTTATTTCTAAAGAAATCTCTTCCATTGTCATTTTCTATCTGTGATTTTTTTCAAATATTCATATTTTTGTTACTGAAAATAAAATATTCGCTATGAAATCGAACGGCGGCGAGACTTGAGCTCGACGCGCATTTTTATGGCACGGGAATTATCAACGGCGATTACCCGACACTTAACAACAAGGTTTTAGTGAAAGTATTTGCTGTGAGCGGAGTTATCGTTTAGGATGAAACGCAGGTCCATTTTGTTTTGCAATACATGGTATGAATCGAATGGTCTAGTAAGCGACAGACAAGCTTGTATGTGGAGATACACTAGCCAGATCCATGCCTCAATCCCGAGTGATTCAAACTCTTTGAGCGAAGCTGCTCGCTTTGGGAGCCTGCGTCCTTTGTCACTCCGTTCTCTATGCAGATCAACTCGGACATTTGTACGTTACCAACGTTTGATAGGAAAGTAAAACGCATCCGAGTTTGATCTACATTTTACTGTTTTTGCAAACGATTCTAGAGACTGTCGATCGTTTTGACGATTGCCATCACTTTAGAAGTTTCGGAATTGGATTTCGGTTCCGGGCTCAGATTTTATTGGCAATCATAAAGTTCATGAATTTTTGAGTTTTTGCTCTTCCGGGAATTAGAAAAGGTTCGGTTCACCTTCAAATACTTTGATGTTCGATTGACGAGTGACGTAATAATAATTCAGTAGGTAGGTATGTTAGGAAACTTAGTTTGCGGATTAGTGGTTTGTGCGTAGGAAGGCAACAGCCCTTTGATTGTGGTTTCATCGATCACGTGGAACAGTTACATAAGGTAAACACAATTATTGGGTATACCTTTGTATGTAGAGCCAACTCAAATATGCGGCTGCTTGTTCTAGTTGTGTGTTTGTTTGCTTATGTATGCCCACTTCAAATTTACTGAGTACCTTTTAGTATGTAATTTAAATCCTCACTTTATAAAAGAGGCATTTAGCCAGCAAATAAATATGTTTATAAGAGCTGAAATAATTGAGCTTCGTCGCTGTGAGTGTTATTATTTAGCCAGAGAAGGTGGCTTTGGTAAATGTGTTCTAAATAAATGTTCTCATGTTTTTAACCTGGAAATCTTACTAGCGCCATAAACATAATTACTTAGGTAAGTACTTTACTAAAAATAACAAAAACTGCCATCAGAGAAAATTACTTCGTCTAAATAAAAGTTGACTCCAGTACCTATACGATTAATATAATGGAACAAGTTTGCGACGAGACCGACAACACATCTAAGTGTTCTGCTTATTTACTTGATACAACCGCTGAACGTGACTTCATTATTTTGCTTGCCTTCCATCGATCGACCGCGGATGGAGACGAGGCAGGCCCAACTATAGCCGACGTACATGATATGTCTAACTTGGCATAACATTTCAAATTATGATTGAACCATTCATAAATTTATCTAGCTCCGATGAAGTTAATTTGATCTAATTTGTTACAACTTTCATTCGAAATTGTTTGCAAACCCGCCCAAAAAAGTTTTATAAAAAAATTTACTTCATCGGTTTTACGACCCTTGCAACCAACGTAGGGCTAAAAATGATTGGTCTAGTGACCTACTTATCCGATAATGGCGTACGTACAATGAGGCCAATGGAAATTCAATATGCAGAATGTAGTAAAACGAATAAAATTTAAAACTGTGCTCTAACTTAGATAAATTGGAGAAGTTGCTGTCAAGCTCGTTAAAAACTTCTGAAATAGCTTATTTAAAGCTAGTTTCAGCAAAATAGTTTTAAACTTCAGAATCTGGCTTTCAAAATCTTTCTAGCATACGATGCAAATAAACACATTAATAAGTTAAGTAAGTCATGGCTCTTAATTGGTGAATTCATATTACGCCGCTATGATAAACATGATTAAGGAGACAACATCAAAGGTAATCTGGAATTATTTTCGCCTAATAAACATCACAGCATAGGATGGTACGATATGAATTATTTATCCTTATTTGACACTCGATAATCAACATATTCATGTAATTCACACTTGTTTGCCTCCGGACCACTTAAACGTAATGAATAACGAATCCAACATATGGTACCATCTGCCAAAACATATACGGCAGACGCGTTTCTGCCAACTTTCGTCAGCATAATGACATTAGTGAAAATGTCAGTCCAAGTAACAGGAGCGCACCCTTAAAGGGACGTGACCCGTTTACTGATTTGAGTCTGTAAGGTAGTGTGCCTTGCGAGATATTATGAGCACAGTTTATCAAAACGTCGGCTTACTTACGCTTCTCTGGCATCGGGCAGCACTCAACAAATTGCCCACTTTTGTGGGATCGAATCGGATTATTGAGATAAAGCCACTGTAGGTGTTAGTTCTCTATTTATTAGAATGTTCCATTCACAGGTATTCGGAATAAAACTTCTAGCGCTGGTTCTATCTATGCCTTGGGTAAATTTCGTAAAAGACTACCTGAGTTATGTTGATTTAACAGGTACCTACTCTTACAGTCACACCACATAACTTCAATGGGTCAGTAAAGTTCTTCTGTATTAATTCGCTCGTAAAGGAACTAAAACTTTAGCAAATATTATGTCAGTTATTCAGTTTTATTCACGTATGATATCCAGACTTATCGGTTTAAACGTGAATGCCCCGTAAGCTTTCATGACTCGACATTTTCCACAAATAGATTAAAAAATTCAGACAGTAAAATTGGATAGATTTATCACTGTTATAACTTCTCACTTTTAATATTCGTAATGACTTTTTAAGGTTCTGTACCAAAACCGTAAAAAGGAACCCCTATGGTGAGACTAAGTCTGTCTGTCTGTCTGTCTGTTACAGCGAGATATCTCAAGAACTACTAATGCTATAAGTTTGAAATTTGGAATAGTTTTAGATGACGTTTACCCAACTATTTTGAAAATAAGAAAGAAATTTAAAAAAATATATCTTTTTTGCAACAGGGCCTGAAAGGGGGCTTAAAAATTCGAATGGAGTCTACTAGGGCATATGGGGTATCATATGAAAGAGCGCTGTGTGCACATTCTCAAACAATGATGGCACGGAACCCTCGGTGCGCGAGTCCAACTGGCTCTTGACCGGTTTTTTATTGGTAATAACTAATCTATAACCCATAATTCGATATCAAACTTCTTTTTTGACTGTAATAGCTACGTTTAATACTCGTATTAATGTTTCACCAAATAAATGCCATAAAAATATAATGGGTAGTGTAATGTCGCCATTCATTTCTTTAGCAAAGTAATATATAAGAAAACATAAACCCGACCATTATGTTTTTGGGTAAGATCTACTTTGATATATGTTTAGAAATGTTTTCTCTGGGATAATGGCTGACCGTAGCAGGACACTGTATAATCTTAATAGCTTGTTTGATAATTGGCAGAATGGCGGCAGTATTGTGAAGATTTACGTGTCGAAAATTAAAGTTTTCTACAGTTTTTTATTTGTATTTTTTTAAACATCCCGTTAGCAATATCCGTACTCACGATATATCACATTCTCTAATCAGAATAGATTCGATGATACTCAGTAAACACATCGCATCGCATCTGTCGTGCTAGCTAATGCTTGTCTCATCTATTAAGACAACATGTTTTTTTTTACTCTTGCCAGTACGAACTATGCGGATATGCAAGCTTATTCTACGGTGATAACCTGGTTTTGCAGGGTGCTTAAAATGCTGTAATATAAAACCAATTTCTAATGGAAACTCAGCATATAACAAACTACTTACAGTTAACAGCTTCTCTAGCCAGCAGCAGTTCCTTCTCAAGCTGTTGAGGGTCTAGTTGTGGCCCATCTTGTGTTTCAGACTTGGCTCGTTCCAGTAATGCGCTGCCGGCTTCACCTCGCTCTGCGGCTGCCACCAGAAGGCGACGCACTCGGGTTAGCTCAGCCTAGAGAAAAATAACAGAACTGTAGCTTTTTTTTTTGTTGCCCCACACTAGGAATTTCTCCTGTATCGTGGGTGCGTTTGCAAACATTTAAACTCACATACACAAACAGCCAGACCCGGAACAACTACTTATAGGTCATACAAATATTTGTTCCGTGCGGGAATCGAACCCGCGACACGCAGCGCAGCAGTCAATCACTTAACCACTGCGCCAACTGTGCCGTCAAAGAGTAGCTTCCAAAGAGTAGCACGTATGTAAAAAACATGACATAGAAACGATCAGGAAACTATGTATGGATTGTATGAAAGATAATATGGTTTAAAAGGTGGTGAAAACTGTTTTTGATTCCTGATATACGAAAGTAAAAACATGGTACGCCACACGGTGGGCTGAAAATCGACTTTCATAGACTTAGGTTATTCAATTACAAAGTGTCGTTTTTTTGCCGGATATTGCTTCTATTAGCTATTACTATACACAAAAATGTCATCCGAGTTAACTCTGCACAAAAACGAATTAATTATAATTTTTATATTTTTTAATATATTTTTTTTGACATACCTACTCCTTAAAACGGTTACTGTTGCAGAAAAAAACCGCGAAATTTTGCAACAGTAACCATTACGGAGTATGTCAAAAAATCATAAATAATTAGTTCTATAACCACCTGTAAGGATATTACGGATATCCGTTCAGTTTCAGAGATAATCGGATTTTTCGTACTAGAATCATACAAATTTTTGTAAAAAAAATATAATGCATTCATTTTTGTGCAGAGTTAACTCGGATGTCATTTTTGTGTATAGTAATAGCTAACAGAAGCAATATACGGCAAAAAACGACACTTCAAAATTGAATACCCTAAGTCTAAGAAAGTCGATTTTCAGCCCACCGTGCGCCATCCCCAAAAAAATAGGGATAAGTGCAAGAGGATGATGATTACATGACGTAAGTTAACATATTCAGTACTTAATTTAGCTATTCATTTTATTATTTTCTAAATTTTCTTGTGTCGCTGAAAGTACCTATAGGGAGTTTATTGAGGAAGTAAGTACTCCAAGGTGTTGACTAAATGCAATAAAGTTTTGATGGTATTTTCTTATGTGAGTCAGGTAAACCTTGTTATTTTTTCTGCAATATCAGTCAAGGTTCATTTAAAAATAATGTTTGTAAGAATTGGGTATTTGACTGCTATCAAAAATATAATATGAATGAATGCTTATTTTTATAGGTGTTACTAAAAAGACGATTTGTGAAAAAATATACAAATCGTTGGGAAAATGGAGAAGTTACACGCTTTTCAAATAATTCTACTATCCTTGTCAGGCAAAACGATCATTGTACTGAATGGCGCGAAATTACTATGGCGTTCCTATGTTGTGACGTCAGATCGCAGCAGTGCTGTCTCTGTCTACAATAACTTTACTTTAAAACGCTTACAACTTCGGCATTTTTGTTTTTACTATGGCTTAATTTGTTTGTTGGTTTAAAAAAATATTTAAAAAAACACAGCCAAATACATATACATACTCGTATATACAATATATGCATAGATGATCTTGCTGAAGCTTTTTTGAGATTAGATAAAAACATCATGAACAAAATTAAAAGATAGCAATAATCCTTTGTATACACGAAACCCATGGACTGAAACCAAGAGGCTCATTATAATCTAATATCTTATCACACGATTAACGACCGAAATCGAATACCCGAAGCCAATAAAGGTAACAAAAATATGTTCTCTTCTCACGTATCCTATATGGACAGTCGAATATCATGAAATAGTTATGTATTAACGTAATCGACTTCCCAAAGGTCCATCGAGACAGTAATAAACCCCCGGTATCTTATTTAACATGAGCCTAAGTCCGGCCGAGTGGAAAAAGGTTAAGTAAAAAATTGATCCTTGAACGCTGGCAGAATCACTAATGACAGTTTATTTGAGAAATATACCTTTATGGAACTGCCTACCTTTCCCGCCAATTTTTGTAATTTAGAATTTAAGGAACATTCTTTGATTATTTATATGTCTAGATAGTCTCGCGCAGCAAAAGAACTACATACATGGGGCTCGGTAATTCGACCTATTCCTTGAAAGGGAAACAAAAAAAAAAAACAAATTAAGCCCCGCCAACTCACACATTTTTTTCAGTAAAACACGTCTAAATTTCAAAAATTATAAAGTTTTAAGGTTTCCTTTGCACTCAAGGCCTTTTACTTCTGAAATTATGGAAATTTAAGGCATGTATTTTGTTTATAAATGAGAAGTCATTTATCATCAGTCAGAAAAGCAACAATTAAGTGTCGAGATAGAAGTAGTTATTTTTAAATTATTTGTTTTTGGTTTGAAAATTTGAACAATAATCTAAAAACCTCCGTAACTCGGAAACCATTAACTTTCGAGCCCTAGTTGGCGGGCTTAATTTGTTGGAAATGACCTCTAGTATAACCTCTTTCAAGGAATACGTCAAATTACCGAGCACCCTGTATAACAAACAGGTCAACTTTGATAGGCTGGTGTGCGTGACAGCTACATGTTACATGTCATTGTGCTGGCATTGTGTTATTATAGTGTGCGTGCATTTTGCGGCCAACAGTTGGACCTAATTTTTTCAACGAGTTTATATCTTTGACTGTCTATCTAGACATATTTTTGGGAACATCATGCATCGAGAGGAATCTTTATAGAGGGAAGTATAAACGGGCCTGGCGTAGGCAAAAATAACGGTCGACTCAAAGCCAACCGATGATTAGGAATCGGTTTTTATTAGACTACAAGCCGTGTGTACTTACCAGTTCCATTGGCAAAAATTACGAACTTCCATACAAATTTATTCCCTATTTAAACATTTAAGGGGATGAACTTTCAGAAATCCATCCTTAGTCTTTTATTACTGCAATATTTCATGCTTTAATGCTTCGGCTGCATTGTCGCGATAACGCGAACTACACTTCGCGCGCTCTCTGTTTGTACAGCGAGACGTCGAGCGGTGTGCGAGAGAGAGCGCGCGAACTGTAGTTTGCGTTATCGCGACAATGTAGCCATAGCATTAGACTACCCTATATTATATTGTAGTCTGTGCATTAGAACCAGTGGCACTGACAGTGAATGAATATATTGAAGATTGGTATTAAGTAGATGTAGGTAAGCATCATGATCAGACTATGTCAGCATTCAGCAGCGAATTTATTGTGAATGTGAGCACTATGTGGGTCATTTTTTTTTCTTTAAATATTTTTCTATTATTTTATGCTTTTTCTCAGTTTTAATGGTGGTCTGGAATTTTGAGCACTTTATGAGGCCTACCCAAATGTACTTTCTTTGGTATTGTTCGTCGAGTCGTTGAGCTCCTTAAGTCTTGAGTCGAGCTGCACGATTACGACAAATGCTTGCACTGATTGGACAGGTCCACTCAAAATTGTGTGGTTCTTTCCTCAAAAGACCATTTCAGACACAGATCTACATGGTCCTCACATGATCTGACCAAGATTATGACTGGACTTTAAAAGAGACTTTGACCCCTGAGTTTGTTTCGCCATTTCTTCTCACGGGTAGTCAGATAGGAAATGTCGACTACATCTAGCTTATTTTTTACTTTTTAATATGACGTGTAAAAGTGATTCCGATATCCTATTTACGGAATAAACGATTTCATTTCATTTCATTACAGAAAACTCATCAAAGCTGATAATTGAACTATTGAACCCAGAAACCCAAAAGCGTAAGCTCAAAAGCCGTTCTTACAGCAAATCCAATCAAACGGCAAAATACTGATCCGGTAACCCAAAATTGGTTTGTATATAAGCTTATTATACCTCTACCTGTAATCTTTCATTTTCCATCCGGAGTCTTCTGGCGACTTGTGCGGCGGTGAGCATCCCAGGGGAAGCCGGGACCTCCTCCTGCCGCGACCGGTCCGAGCGACCGCCGGGGGAAGCCGCGTCTGAACCACAAATTATACCATTTGAATGAATGTCTCCACATCTGCGCTAGGCAGGAACGTTCAAGACAACTTTATAAGGAAACACAATAAAAAACTGTCGAAGCGTAGCCGTGTGTGTCTGTCTTACTTCATGTTAAATGTTACTTAATTACATAAAATAGATAATATCTCTAATAATAATGACTGTAGTTTCCATGAGGCTAATCTTTTAGCATAATTGTATAGATACCCAACAGTGTTTATTTTTTACCGGCACACAACGTCAAACTAAATTACCAAAATGACATCCCCATTTAAAATGATTTCGTGCCTTTTATGAGAAATATATTGCTTTATACGGATTTACCGCCGGAAGCCAGTTAATTAACGCCCGATTGTTTGTACCCTGACTGATTAATGTACGAGGAAACTTTTTTATTACCTGCATGCGTACTACGATGCGTATGTACATAAGGGTCGTAAGAACTTTGGGTACGCATATCAAAACAAAGATAATTTGACATTGTTATTTTTATACTTCGTGTCAACTCGGCGTCCTAATTCAAAGCTCGTTCACTTGGTATCGTTGCAATGTTTATAGCTCTACTTCTACAAAGTTGAATCCTTGTTTAGCGTTCAAGGGCTCACGTTGTAACCCTCATTATTAGCCGTGGTACTATAATATGAAAAGTTTTGTAAAGTGCGGTGTTGCCGCAGTCATATAAATGGAATTGGTTATGGCGACGTAAACGTTGTAATAACGTGAAACTTTCCCGAGTCACGAAACCCGCGACTCTGGCCGGTCCAGACAAATCGATTGCTCGCATGTAACACGCGCCACGGCACGGCGGCAGGTGTTCGTGACGCCTGCTTTATTGTGGCATCGCTCTCAAAATGACGTATTGACTTCGGGATAATAACGCCTTCCCGACACCATGTAATTATTCTCCTCCAGACAACCTTTAAGTCCACGGAACAAATAGACTGAGAAATCTCCCGAGATCTACTGCCTCACATTAATAAACGTACGAGCTCCACACTCGGATGCGAGGAAATAGAAATAATAAGCCGAAGGATTAGTAACAAATGGAGCAGTAGCAAATTGGTCGCTGAGCGCCGGCTCTATCGTGAACAAATACAGACAGATTGCAGATAAATTATGCTTGGGCGCACATTGTCCCAATGATCCCATTATCCTGCTTGCTCTGATAAGTCAATACGGTGAAGCATTGCACAATTGTCTCCGGGACCAATTGTTACGGATGAATGCGCAAGTTCACTCTGTATAACCGACTGTATAACAGACTAAGTTTTAATTATTTTTAATAATTGTAAAATAAAAAGACTCTAATAGTAACAGCTTACTAATTGAAGCACTGAGAAAGGAATTAAATGACAAATTGCAACATCAGGCGGAAAGTTTCTTTCTGGCGGAGTTGGCTGGCTGTGCAGTGTGCAGTTAGTCGGCAAATGAGCTTATTCCCCAAGGCTGCGCGCTCATTAGCAGCGAGGATATTCTGCAGAGAACAGCCCGCACAATATATGGATGTTTTACCAACACATAGTTCGTGTCACGGTGTCACCTCCTCACTCGCGATGAGGAACATATTAATTTAGTTGCACTTGCGCTTAGCAGCTTTTAATAAATTGACTCAAACGAAAATTCATGAAAAAGCTTTAGACTTCAGCACAAAGAGAACCAACGTAAATAGTTTTTGCATTCTGTTTATTAAAACTAGGAGCTCGGCGCCCAATAAATTTTGTTTGTAAATTAATTTTTAAGGGAATTTTCCAACCAAATTCGAATACAGTCGAGAACTATAACTTTTTCGTAAGTACCATTTATTTATTCCAATGCTTTATAACATTTTCCTAAACTATAACGTCAACGTGAACGTGTTTTGTGTCGTCTATCATAAAGTAAAGAGCCCATAATTGTATTCAGCGTGTGTAGTCTAAGACAGAGTTGAACGACGCTCATAACATTCTCAGCTTGTAGCAGCACCTATGAAGAATTTCAAACTAACTCTAACTTAGTTCATCAACAAAACAAACATGCCGTCTCGACTAGTTACGAACTATTATCTCCTGGATTACAGACTCTTAAGACAAACTCTAGCTGCCAAGTTTACCTTTTCCTCAGCCCGCTTTGTTTTATTTCATAAATAATTAAGACAAATGTAGATAGACGTACATTCGTTTCGTTGCATTCCTCCAGTTTCTACGATAAATCTTTTACAGTTCAAGTTATGGAATACTTTGCCCGTGTCGATAAGGCATGCTCAATCTATGTCCATTTGAAAATTATGGTAAAAACACACTTATTTTTTTTGTTCTTTGCATTTTCTTTCATGATTATTATTGAATATATCTATTTATACAATATTAGTTTTAGTATATGCAAAACCCGAAACACGTGTTTAGAAAAAAAAAATCAAAAGTATGTAAAGAATCTATGTACAAAATTTCAAAACTGTATCATGATAAATCACAAAGTAATAAGGTTGTTATGTTACCGGGTTGTCCGTACAAAAACATGCGAACGGCGTCCCCGCGCCTCCAGGGTCGTCTTGCGCTCGTTGATAATAATTTGGCAGTAGGTACCTAACCGTACGGCGATTGTATTGTAAGTAATTAAATGGTGATAACATATCTTTACTTAAATATTTTTGAGCCAAAATATAAATGACATGGTGTAAAATATTCTGAACAAACTATAGGTACTCAGGTTTCGCATATACTAAAAATAACGTTATATAGATAAGTTAAATATTATGTGTTATGGATGTATTTTTTGTTTAAATGTAAATAGCACACCACAGACTACCTGCAGTATTGTCTCTCCTTCCCTCTAAATCCATCCAAAAAGGTTGTCTTTAATAGAGCTTTTAGCGATAAGACCACCCATTGTGTCACCCTATGTAAAATTTGTACATTTATATCTGTAATTTTTATGGTCCAAATAATAAAGAGTATTCTATTCTATTCTATTCGTTATCGGTTTTATTTATACAAATTCCGGTGGACCGAGCTAACCGAGCTTACAACGTTTGAACTTCGAGTGACAATATGACATATATCACTTCGAAAATGTTAACAATAAACTACGTGTTCTGGCTGTAAAAATTGTGCTTTAAAAAACTGAAAATAAATACGTAAACAATTGCATTAGAATCTAAATAAATGTTTTTCATACCTCCTTCTAGTGTGGCGGTGATATCAGCTCTAGGTTCAGGTCCATCACTACTCCTTCCCGGTGACGTAGCATCTGGTAGAGGCACCTCTTCTTCTGAACTGTCGGCTGGATCCAGAATGTTCCTTTCACTGGTATGACTGTTGCCGCCGTTGCCGATTTCAGCGTATGTTCCACTATCGCTACCGTTTTGGGTTGACCATTTCACCGGGGACTCGAGCTTGCCGTTTGCTTGGTTCTCTTTATTGTCATCGTCTATGAAAGTAATAAAAACAGCTTTTTGAATAAAATAAGCGATAAGTAGAGCTTTCTTAAGGTGGAGTTAGCATAAGAACATCGCAATCTTTATAACAAGCCCGTGAGTTTCATTCACATGCAAATTTATGAAAATGTTATGTATGTAAGGCAAAATCTACATCTTTAGTGATAGACATAATTTTAATACTAGAAATAAACATAAAATAGATCAATCATTTTTCAGATTATTTCAAGTACGTAAGTACATCTTTTATGGGGTACCGTGTTAAATGTTACAACAAAATACCTTGTGATATATTGCAAGATAAATGAAAGAAAATTTAAAACATAAAAAGGACAACAAGCATATTAAAAATTAGAGGATTATATCTGTCATAGACTAAATACGTGTCGCTTGGTTACGGTTATTGACTACTTTTAGGTCATTCAATAAACTACTGCTATCACGAAATATTATGCTTTAATTAGTAACTAATAATATCCAAGATAAGAATGCTTGGAAACATGCTGGCCCAGCTCCATAGGACAATCTAGAGTCTAGACAAAATCAAACTGGTTGCTATTTTAATTGTATAATTTATTATTTGTACGAGTATCACATTGATTTTACATTACGTGACTACCTTAACTCACACACAGACATTATTTTAACATTTTTAGGAAAACATATACTTTTACGATGTTTGTAAACATCTGAGCTCCATGTATCTATCTCCTATGTAAATTATCATCATCAGCATTGCTTCATTTTTAACCGACTTCCAAACAGGAGGAGGTTCTCAATTCGGCGGTATGTTTTTTTTTTGTATGTTTGTTACGCGATTACTCCGTTAATTATGAACCGATTCTGAAAATTCTTTTTTTGTTTGAAAGAGTATACTCCCGAGGTGGTCCCATTGCCACCAATCAATCGGAATGAAAGAATCAGATGAGAGGATCCCATGGAAATCGAGGGAAACCCTCAAATTTTATAGGCAAACCTATACCGAATTGGGTATTTTTTACAGTAACTCGTGCATTTTCTCTCGGAAAGCACCATTTGGTGAAGTGGAACTGATGATTGAGACCGCATATGGCCACCGGAACAATATAATAATAAGTACCCCTATTTAACGGGTTGCGATTAAGCAATTTATGCTCGTCACTATGCATATGGTGACTTGCAGTTCTCCTGGTTCTTACCAGGAGAACTCCTCAACAATCAACGTCCCAGCATCGGGAAAAGCAATATTTTGTAAAAGGTGATGAGCAGTTACGTTACTAACATTAGGCTATTGTAACTTAGATAAATTCAAAACTGACCCACTAAAAAGTGAAAAATAAAAAACTTTTTACAAAAAAATAAGAACCGACTACCAAAAATAACACTACAAAGTGAAAAATAACTTTAATTTCGGAAGTCGGTGGCAAAAACCTCAAATATAGATCCAAAGACACCGACTTAAAGTTCACCGAACTACGACTTGAAGTACACCGAAATTAAAGTTATTTTCCACTTTGTAGTGTTATTTTTGGTAGTCGGTTCTTATTTTTTTGTAAAAAGTTTTTTATAATTATTTTAATGAATTGTGGTATAGTAAGTTTATTCTAGGTGCATCGTCTTCACATATAATATCTTAAAACAAAATATTGTAAAACATTTTAAAGAGTAACGGTGGAGTTTTTTGCCTATTCTTCCCCAGACAAAACTACCTTTTGGAAAGGGCAACTAGAACCAGTTCTATTTTTTTGTTTGACGTTCAAAAAAAGTGCCTTTTAAGTACTTATTTGAAATAAATAATTTGACTTTGACTTTGACAACCGTTCCGACAAAAAAGTAGTCGCTAAGGAGGTCACGGAAACAAAATTCACAACGATAAAATATATGGAATTGTCCGCTTGGGTTGACAACTTGATAAAATAAATTGTCTGCAACAGAGGATGTTATACTTTGGGAGTACGATTCCAAATACAAGGGGTTTTGCCGTCCAACTTTGTATACTTTTTGATCTGAATTTTCCGGGTTTGATGCGACATCCGGATGATGTGTCTTTATTGCGGATTGATATGAGGCTTTCTAGAGACTTGTTATGAATCAGACGTATCATAAATACTCACACCTAGAATGTTGTTTCTGTATTCGGGTGAACAATGTATCAAAAGCTTTGTTTGTCTAGTATATCAAATTAAAAATTATTTTAATTCTTACTTACAAAAAAAACGAGTGTGCTTTAGACCACACGACTGAAGTAAAACTTAAACGTAACTCTCTCTCTTTCTATCTTCACTAACTTATATCTCCCTCTCAACTTCCGTTCGCTCGCTTCCGTAACGGTCTCTTCACGCATTGACCAGCTTACTCCCCAAGTCAAACGTGCGTAAAGAAGTTTTACTTGAAAAAGGAAGGAGAAATGCCAAAAAAAAAGATGGAAGGATTGTGTGAGGAATGAAAGAAATGGAGTAAATGATAGCATGACGGTTGACAGGGGAGAATGGAATAAGAGAACATGTTGCGCCGACCCTAAGTACCATGGGACCAGGACAGGAAGATGATGCTTACCTATAAAAGGATTATCCTTCCCATTCCTTATAGACAGCCTAGTGGTTCTGTTGAGCGTGCCCTCGCCGACGCTGAGTCCTCCGTTGCGTTTGTCCAGCGTGCCAATGAGGAGCCGGCGCTCCGGCGGCACCGGCCGGTCCAGTTCGGGCCGCTCGAGCGCTGAACTGGCTGGCGTGATCAGCGGGTCCGCCGGCTCAGGCTCGGCGTCCACGTCAACCCGAGAGCTGACTGACACTTGCTCGTCGACCATCTTGCGGAGTTTCGCCTGGATGAATTTGGTTAAAGTACATTTTATCGCCACGTAGAAGACCGTGAATTATGATTTGATGAATATTGCCAGTTACCTAACCAAACGGTAAATTACTTAATTGCTTCTTAACACTACAATTTACACGGCTTACATACTGATAAAGATAAAAAGGTGTTTTTAATGTAGATATTACTATTTAGGCAAAAGTATAAGTGAAAGTAGAGAAGTAGTGTAGTTTTAGCTCTTATATTGAAATTACGGAATGCTTTAATCACAAGACGTGTTTGTTTGAGATCAAAACGAATAAAGGCTCTTTCAAACACACGCGATATCGCGGGCGCGACATGCACCGACAAAGGAATTGTCTTTGTCGGTGTAAGAGCCTTAAAGGTACCCATCAGGGACATCCTATATAAACAAAAGTATACATAAAATTGCACGGAGGCTATCTGTAAACTTTCCACTACCCACGTCCACATTATTGGAAACACCCACGTGTACCACTCAAATACTAGTTGAAGTACTACATAACAACCTACGTGCCCATCAATTATGTCGCTAATTGCTTAACTAATTAATTGATGTGTGCTTCAATCATTCGACATTTACATCACCACCGCAGACCATGTGCTACCATGTCATTATGCAGATGTAGTGGCTTTCAACTTCATAATGAATAGTTGTAAAGTCCCAGTAATCCAGTTTATTTATCAACACTGTTTGAGAACAACAGCGATATATTTTGGGCATCCGACGACGCCATATCTGTAGCTATTAATCTGAGACCCTCTCGCTTAGTTAATTCACCTGCTACCGTGTGATCTTATAGTCGTTTAAGTATGCTCGTCGTGGCGTACGGGCTGGGGGAAACCGAATCATAGCAACGCGGCAACGTCGTCCTTAGTTATACTTCCATTTTAATTATACCAAAAACCTATAACTTCAAAAGCCATGATGTTAAGCGAAACCTATTCGTAATTTAGGTTTACATCACCTAATAGTAGTAGCACAATCAAACATATCCCCATTTGTAACTATAAACTTATTTGCGAACATGCGATAATTTTACCTACTTAGTTCCATTCAATTTACGACACAAATAGGCAGTCGCGTGTGTAGCTACGTAGTATTGTGCGCACGCTACCCGCATGTCATGTAGCAGGATGTTGTCAAGAGTTCCCCGTTAAACGTTCTAACAATGGCTTGTCGAAGTGTGGCGTGCGCTAATCGTGCATGCAGTCCTCACCTGGGCGTCGCCTAGTATGCGGCGCACTAGCGCCATCAGGCCGCCGTGGCAGGCGCTGGCATGCTACCCTCCCCCGTCCCGCCTCCTCATTGTCTCCCGCGTGACACCTGCCACACGCTCGTTACACTTCCTATTCACCACTAAACTTTCAATACAAATTGAAACTATTCCACTTTGCCGAGCGCCGCCCTTTGTCTCAGCAATCCAATGACAGCCCGGAATGAGGAGGCTCCCCGGAATTATCTGAAACAAACATATTTCATTGTTAACTTCATGATGGAGCAGGCACATTTGTTACAATTTGAATGAACTTCCTCGTCTTCATAATTGTGTTGTAATAGTTATTTTAGGTCAGCATAATTATTGCAAACTGGTTTCAGTTTGGTCCGTAAATATTTACTTTACAGCAATACTTAGTTTCATTTAACTTATTCGCAGTCCTTCTCAGTGTTTCTATTAGCAAGTTTCCACAAAGTCTGAGTTTGAAGTTTGTATAAAATGAAAAACATTTTTCTGCTACGGAAGCCTTTTGAGTCATCGTGCGAACTAATTACAACGTCCACCAAGAAAAATACTAAAGGGCTCTTAATTGCCTGCTAAGTACGAACCGTAATAAAGTTCCGTCAAAATACTTGTGAAACTCATTATTCAGGTCGACGCCGGCGTCTCCTGCGGTACTAACGGCCCTCGTCTTTGACGTCAGCATCTGATTCTTTTTGTCAATGCCTCCTCACGCCGCCCGCGCCACCGCCGCAGGCACAAAAAGGAAAGGGTTTCTGCTCACTGAAATATAGTCGGGACCGAGAAAATAGTCGATGCCACAATAAAAAGCTGTTGTTTATTGAACACCGGAACAGCTGCTGTCGTTGTTACTGGCGACTGACGCAATTACACAAACACGGAAAGCTATTGCAAATGTGAAACGATTTTTTTTATGTAATCGAGCCTGTTATGTAAATTAGAAGAAATAACTCTGTTTTTTTTTAATTTAGGGCCTTTAGCCTGATGAATATAGTCCAAGCAAACGCTTTAAGGCGGTAATTTGAGAAATGCGGCTCGTTGAGCCCTCCCGCTCCAGTTATTGGCCGCAAAATTGATTAAAATTCCAGCTGCGTAAGGGAGTCTCATCTACTTTTTTATTAGATTGCGCTCACTGAAGACTGTTTTAGTAAGTTACTATTCGTGTTTGACCATTTGATTCTGCCGAGTAATCAGATCATGCTGCCGTAAGTCGTGAATTCAAGTAGCGAGATTGAGCTGATCTGTGATGGAAATAAACATCGTAAAGTACCGCCCGCCGCTTGTATTTTTTATGTTTTAATTTAGTACGAATAAAAGCGTACCTGAGTGCTTCCTTTAATGAACATTTTGGATTTACCGTGGGCTGTGAGTACCTACTTACATATTTTATTAATACTTTAAGGCAGCTATAACATTATCTATGTTAGTTAATTTGAGTTTTAATTGAATCAATTAGACATGTAATCTCCATCTATATATTTGGTCAATTTAGACTTTGTTTAATTAACTTTTAAAAAACACTAGAACATTGTTTAAACGATTCGATATAACTCTAAATCAATATAGATGACCTGGCATTTAATTTAGATTTACCATTCCCCCATTCTCACAAGGGTCGTCACGTCACGAGTGCAGTATTCATCAAAGTAATTGCGCTGTTTCATTAAAAGTCCCGGCACATCCTTCAAGATTTGCATAAAAAGGTCTCCATAGGCCTCCAGGAAGGCCTCCCTTCGACTTAACATTAAACCAATTTTATAATGTCACTCACTTCTAAAAAATGTCACGTTTGAAGAGCCGTGTCTGTAAACGGAGAGGTAGAGAGGTAGGTAAATAATTTGTAGTGACATTTTAGCATATCGCGAAAGCTTAACAGTTTTTATAGCAAATTGCGTTGGTCATTGAGAATGTTTGCATTGATCTGCTTTCAATAAATAAATTGAAATGACATTTTCAGTAAAATTCATTTCCATTTGAACCAGTTTCAATAAACTTTTTTATTCTTTCGTCGGAAAGCCTTTTTCAGTGCTTATTTACCTACTCCAAACATTATTTTAGAGAAAATCAGTTTGTGAGAAGTTCCATCAAATTAATTTGTAACGTTAGCTTTTGATAAACCAGAACTCATGTTATGTTTAATTCGATAAACAAACACTCTCGTCGAAAACAATCCGCGACAGGATGCGGGGGGGCGAAGAACTCGAGTTATACAAAACTTGTACGTGCTGCTACGAAAACACGTAATCCTATGTTCTAAACTTTCGTTTTGCGGTGCGTTTTTCGTTCGTAATGTTTTAGGAATAGGTTAATTAAAATAATTCAGAAAAGCATCATTGAAGTATGAATTTCATGGAAGAAGACGGTATTAACTATTGCCCGAGGCTCAACTTGCATTATGGAGACTCTCTACAGTACCTCGTCAACTGTTAGACCCACTCAGCTATTGATTTTCTAAATATGCATGCTAATTAATTTACGCCCCTTGTAAGTAGATCACTACAATTTTTAACTTTGATTAAGTACCTTTGACATTTCTGAGGACATTAACTCTCAACGAGTTGTCTGACAGTGAATCATTCATTCATTCATTCATTCAGGAAATTGAGTTCTTGTATGTACATAAGGGTGTTCATTGATAGAAAAAAAAATCCTTGAGTTACGAAGGAACAAAAGTCATTCATGAATGAAAATAAGTTGCAATAATAATTATTTGGCCATTTAAAAATCATAAATTTTCTTTCTTTTAAAGATGTCCACAGGATGTCGTTGAAATATCGCAATAAATTGTAAAATTGTACTTAATATAAAAATGGTTTCCCAAGCCTTCGAGCTAATGCGTGGTCTGCACCGCTCGCTAGGCGCCACATACGTATTCAGCCTAAATGCCTGAAATATACGAGGCTAGTAATCCAAAGCTAGGATAACAAGCTAGATCCTCGGTATACTGTCCTGGCTTGGCACTTGCTGAAAGTTAGAAAATCCGAAAATGCATACCATTTTCAGATTTTCTAACTTTTTTAATCTTTATCTTATGCTCGACAGTAGAATTACTGCACTGAAATTACATTTTACTGTTTTCTATTGTTTTATTTTTTAAGGTTCCCTACCTCAAAAAGAAAAACGGAACCCTTATACTGCGTTATAGGATCACTCGTGTGTCTATCTGTCTGTCTGTCCCTCAGTACAGTGATTTTGCTCCGAATCTACTGGGCCGATTAAGTTGAAACTTGTTACACATATGAATTTCTGTGACCCAAACACGGACGTGTAACGTAAATAAAATTGACCCTTATCTCCAAAACTCCTGAGCCTAAAATTTCGAAAAAAAAACACAAAAAATTATTCTTTACTTATACTTTACTGGAAAACCAATAAAAAGTCTATGGTCTTAAAATAACATGGTAAGTCACGTTCGTTTATTCTGTAAATAATATAGGATATCGGAAACACTTTTACACGTCATATTAAAAAATATAAAATAAGTTAGATGTTGTCGACATTTCAGAAAGTGGCACAAAGTCCAGAAATAATCTTGGTCAGATCATGTAGATCCGTGTCTGAAATGGTCTTTTGAGGAAAGAACCGCACAAATTTGAGACCATCATTAAAACTAACTGAGAACGAGAAGAAAAAGAAAAATATTAAAGAAAAAAAAAATGACCCACATAGTGCTCACATTCACAATAAATTAAAGCAGTAAATATAACACTGTTCAAAGTAAACATTAATGTAATATTGTATATAATATTCTGCAATGTCAATATTTATATAAAATCATGCATAATAACATCAAATGTCAAGTTTTCCAGTTTGATCAACAAGGCTTGCAGAGCGAGCAGCTCAATCCCAAATTTTTTTGTCTTCTAAATAATCAGAAATTTACAGATACAGATAGATAAAGAGATACATCTTTAAAATCGTTTAATGGGTAAGTTTCAAATGTCAGTAGGAAGTTTGTTGTAAAAGCGTATACATTGACCCATGAACAACGAGTTGCCTACTGTGGAGGCGACTGCGATGTACAGCAACATTGTATATTATTTATTCCTGGTATTTAAACTATGAATATCGGACAGTTTCTTAAAATGTTATATATTATGTTTGTGTACATACAATAGATTTTCAAATATATTGAGATGCTACAGTCAGAATATCTATTCCTTTGATTTTTTTTACGAAGTGAATCTCTTAGACCTAGATTGTAAATGGCTCGAACAGCCCTTTTCTGTAAAAGAAAGATAGTATTAATGTCCGCACAGGGTCCCCAGAGAAGAATCCCTTATGACATAAGACTATGAAAATAACTAAAATAAACAATTCTGGCAGTATCTACGAGTACATCAGTAACTAAGCCTTCTTGACAATTTTTCTATTTTTCGTTGTAATTTACCGTCAATAGTTATTTCATGAAAAATTGTCGACTCAACAGGGTCCAACTCTATTCCATTAAGTTGAACATTGGTAGTTAGCTGCCTGACAATTGGCATAGAAAATTTAATGAGTTTAGTCTTTTTTTCGTTCAGGAGAAGATTATTTACATTAAACCAATGCACAACTTTAGAGAGTGCATCGTTAACATGTTGAAAATTGACTTGATTGTTTGATTTTAAAATGGAGGGAAGTGTCATCTGCGAATAATACAATCTTGTAATTATCCCATAAGTGATAAGGTAAGTCATTTATATAAATTAGAAACAAGAATGGACCTAGAACTGTACCCTGCGGAACGCTCATAGTGACCGTAGATCCTGCAGATCTCTTGCCATTAACATCAACCATCTGAATTCTGTTGTTCAGATTTGAAGTCAGAAGGTCGAGAGCACTGCCCCTCATACCATAGTGGTGCAGTTTTCTGATGAGTTGATACACTCATGATGAACGCAATCGAAGGCCTTAGACAAGTCGCAGAAAATAAAATGCCAAGAGCATCGTGTGACTCCTCCCAGGTCTCGAATATGCTCTTCAGTAATTCCACGCCCGCGTCTGTAGTTGAACGACCCTTTGTAAAACCAAACTGTTTCAGATGAAGTAAATTATGTGTATTGAAATGTCCTAACATTTGTTTTAAAATTATTTTTTTGCTCAATGTAGGCAATATCGAAATAGGCCGAAAATTCGAGGGATCGGTTGTGCTGCCAGCTGAAACATGTAAAGTGATTCCACTGTTCAAACAGTGGAATCACTTTACATGTTTCATCAGATCAGGAAATACACCAGGTGCAATAAAATAAATAAAAACAATTGCTAAAAACGGTAAAATAATAAAAATTATTGAAGACATGGTATGTACTGATAATCCCCAAAGGTCAGCAGTTTGTTTTATATCAATATCTTTAAAAGATTATATAATATCTTTAGCGGTAACAACCGTGAATTTAAAGTGTTTATCACATTCTGGTACACATTCTTTTAGTATTAAGTAAGCAGAAGTGGAGGACGACGATGACAGAGTTTTGGTTGTTAAAATGGTGATATTAGTGCCACAACTCCGTTGCAACCTCCACGGTTGCCTTAATATCTACATCATTGATTTTTAGATGGAAGTCACGTTTCCGCACTGTCGTTCTTCCCGTTTCTGAGTTAATAATATTCCAAGTTGTTTTAATTTTATTCCCAGAAGATTTAATTTTTAATGGATATGGCACAGGGTCTTTTAAACGTTTTACAATAATTTTTAACAAATTCTTTAAAAGTTTCATCAGGGTTGCGTTTTTTCATGATACAATTCCTAAAACCTATGCCAACTTTTGTAAATACCTGGTGTTGCCCACTCACTAAATATAAAGCGGTCACAAATAGGCAATGTAAAATGTGGAATCTATGAGGAAACATGTCTTTCAATTACAATGTTATGTTCGTTCTTGGAATAAAATCATTCCAACTACGGAACCCTTCATTGTGCGTGGTCCGACACGCACTTGGCCGTTTTTTTTAATGGTTGATTTGTTGTTTTTTAAATTGGTAAGGTTAGCAACACTGCGCTAGCTTACTAGCTTTCTCACTAGCTTACTAGCCTAGAAATGAAGCTAGTTCTGTATACACGAAGTCAGAGTTACTAGTTTGCTAGCCTAGAAATGAGGCTAGTTCTATATAAACGAAGCCAGAGTTACTAGCTTGCTAGCGTAGAAACGAAGCTAAGCTAGTTCTTTTTACACGTAGCCAGAGTTACTAGCTTGCTAGCCTAGAAATGAAGCTAGTTCTTTTTACACGAAGCCAGAGTTACTAGCTTTCTAGTTTACTAAAACAAGCTTTAGTAAGCTTGAAAAACTAGCCTCGTGTATCTGGGGCATAATTGTTATTTAACCTAAACTACAGCCTAGCTATAATTCAACAGAGCGGAGCACTGTGCCTCGTTATTACAGCCTTTGAATACTTCATACTTTAATTAAAACGTCCTCAGAGGGATTTGGTTTTTAGACACATATGCAAACAACCATTTTGAGAGATACGTAGTTACTTGTAGGCTTATTTAATGGAGATTATAAGATGGTTATGTTTGTTAGAGAGTCATTATCATCTGCCTAGCCTATTTTCCAACTATGTTGGGGTTGGCTTCCAGTCTAACCGGATGCAGCTGAGTATCAGTATTTTAAATGGAGCGACTGCCTATCTACAGTTTGTTGAGGAGTACCTACCTATAATATTATTTACCACGTTGGAGTAAATCTTATTCGTAAACCATTATTAATCCAGATCTACAGAAGATACAAAACAATATTTATAGTTTAAACACAAATAGTCACAAATATGTAGGTATTTTTTTGCTTACCTACGTAAGTGATTTCCATTGCTTGTAATAAAAATACCATTTTTAAATTAGACAATTGAACTTTTTACCCACTGGTTTTACCGCCTACCACTAAAATACGTTGAAAAAGAAAATTGTAAGATAGGCAAAGGTAATCTTTGTGCAGCCTTATGTTTTACAAATGGTAGTCGGTCAAACTTACTTGACAAGTATTTACGTTATGAATGCAGATGCTTGATAAGCACGCTTGACGAGGCTTGACGCAACGTCAATAATGCTTATCAAATATCCGCATTCATTTTCATTTTATTCGCAATAGAATGACCCAATCTTGAACTTACGCTAAAACAGAAACATTCTGTAGACAAAAATATAGAATGTCTCTGAATGCAGATATGGCGTTTCTTGCTCTTAAAATTGAAACGAACAAGACGATGGCTATGAGTATCTCCGCTCGTGTCACGTGCACTAGTCATGATGTTCCTCAGGCGCACTGAATGTGTTGCTTGACAAGCATGCATATAAACGGCAAAGCATGCTTGACAAGCATTGCAAAAATAAAAAAATTCATCAAGCATTATCAAGCACGTAGTTTGCTTGTAAAGCAAAGTAGCTTTGATTTAAACGGTCAATATTGCTTGACATGCATGAAAAATTTACGTGTTTGGTAATCAATTTTGACCGTCTAGGGTCCCCCATAAGAAAGTTAAATTGTCATCGAACATTATTTAGTAAGTAATCAAGTTTGTGGAAAATATTATACACAAATAAGGTTTTTAATATACTGCTGTTTCTTTAATCAAACATTAATGTTCTAGAAAAAAAAAATACGAATATTACTCTCTTTAATTTTTTAAAGCAGCCAGCCCGAGCACAGGTGACGGGAATCATCCAAAATGGCGGGGACCGCACCGAGACTATATTTACGATGAAACTTACAGGACGTGCCTCCAAATGTTCCATTATAATAGACCCATAAATAGCTGAAGTTTAAATCTCAACACTAAACTATTTCATTATAATCTCACTCTATTGCGTGATCGTCCCATTGGTACCAATTTATGTATTCAATTTAGAAGATTTTGTTCATAATAAACATTATTTAACCGCCAAGTAAAAATCCTTACTTATTGCAGCCTTTTTCCTGGTTTTTCTTTCATTTAATTTATCATGTTTGTTAGAGAGATTTCATCCTTATAATTGACCCTAACGATCGATGCAATAAAAGTACAGGGTATAATTTTTTCAGATTTTAGCCGGTTCGATTCCCGGGTGTGGGAGAAGAGAATTTTCGAAAATCTTTGAATGCAGTTTGCTTTCTATTCAAAAATAAAGGAATGTTTCCTTTGAGTAAAACTTTCTATCTGCAGTATTAAGAGTACTTTCCCTCCAGGTGGCATTACAAAATTCCACCCTGTATACTTATACAACCTTCTCTCGAAATTAAGATATTAAAATCTACATATTTTTAACAAGATAAGCGATAGACATAATTTTAATACTAGAAATAAAGATAAAATAGATCAACCATTTTTCAGATTATCTAAAGTACATACATCTTTTATGGGGTACTGTGTTAAATGTTACAACAAAATACCTTGTGATATATTGAAATTAAATGAGAGTAAATTTAAAACACATATTAAAAGTACACTTTGTAAACAAGCATATTACAAGTTAGAGGATTATATCCAGGACAGGAATGCTTGGAAACGTGCTGGTCCAGCTCCATAGGACAATCTAGAGTCTAGACAAAATCAAACTGATTGCTATTTTTATGGTAAAATCTGTTATTTTTATGATATTGATTTTACATTCTGTGATAACCTATACTCACACACTGACTTATTTTTTTACTTTTTTTAGAAAAACATACTTTTATGATGTTTGTAAATATGTGAACACCATGTATCTATCTAATAATTAAGTTATTTTTCATTGCTTAGTTTTTAATTCGTTTTACCTATTATGGTATAGTAATTTTATTCTAGGTGCATCGTCTTCACATATAATCATATAATTAATGTAATCAAACAAAATATTGTAAAACATTTTTAAAAGAGTACCGGTGGAGTTTCTTGTCCATTCTTCTCCATAAGAAACTAACTTTTGGAAGGGGCAACTAGAATCAATTCTATTTTTTTTTTTTGTAAATTTTGACGTTCAAAAGTGCCTCTTATGTGCCTATTTGAAATAAATGGTTTGACTTTGACTTTGATTAAGTATCATTGATTCTGCATTCTTATTTTCCGCCAAGATACATACAAAGTGTCTAGTTTGGGGCACACTGGCAATTCTTATTACCTAATTTTGTAAAATTGAATAAGGTAATACTTTTAAGGCTCGTGCAGAATGACGTGATACGCGGGCACGACACGCCTCACGCTGCCTGCTGCGCCCGTGTATGTAATTGAATTATCCGGAAAAAAATCATTTCTATTTCATCATTCCCACTGAATTTTTGCTAGGCCTACCTAAAAAATGTATACTGAGCATTCTGTAACAAAGTTTTAGAAAGTACCAAAAATAAAATACGCTATAATTTATTCATTATAATAATTTTGAACAGGGAGCGCATTCCAAATTTAAATTTTAAACATAGAAACATTTTCACGTGAAATTCAATAAATTAGGTCCATAACTCCTGCCTGTCTATTGAGTTTGTTTTAGTAATATAAAGTCCGAAAAAAATAAAAAATATGGATCTGCATACCGATCTAACCAAATAGTCTTTTGAGTATCAATTATATAATAATTAGTAATCACATTTTCAATCATACATGTTGTAGGCAAAGACATTAAAACTATTTACGTAACAATAGACGGGACATAGCGAACAAAATGGTAATCCGATACATTTGTCGCAAGACGCAATTCGCATTCGTGTCCACCAAAAGAAAATTATTTTCGAATTAAAATGTCTAATTGTGCATTAAGGTATTAAAAGTGTAACGTGTCAAACTTAGCTTTTACAGAATTTTGCTTTAAAACACTAAATGGCGTCACTGACCGCCAGTTACACGTAAGTTCATTAAAATTGATTCCTCATTAAAAATAATGCTTTCATTTTCTGATACGTTCCGTTAGATAAAGACGGCATTACTTTTAATGGGGAATTAAATTTAATGGTCTTACGTGCAGCTGGCGGTGAGACAAACACAATTTTTCCATGACATTACTTCTGATGGCCTTTATAGTATCTATCTTAAACTCAGATCTGAAATCTCTTTGGTTGTAGGTATGTTAAAAAGAGGTTATTTAGCCTATACAGGGTGGAATTTTCGAAGCGTACTCTAAATACTGACAGCAAATTTTACGCAAAGGAAACATTCCTGTATTTTTAAAAAGAAACAAATCTGCGTTTAAAGATTTTTGAAAATACGCTTGCCACACCCGGGAAACGAACCGACAAAAATCCGAAAAAAATTGCATCCTGTAGTTTTATGGCTCCAATCGATAGGGTCAATCATAAGGATCAAATCTGTCAAGCAAATAACTTCAAATATCAAAAAACTTAATTACCACTACTAATTTCATGTTAATTAATTTAAATGATGTGTAAATCAGTTCCCTGTAGTGGAGTTTGAATGTTCGAAATCCTCATATTTTATGTTTTTAAGCCTCGACCACCATCCACCACCACCATCAAAACTTGTCCACCATTGACATCAAAAATTTACAAAAAAAAAAACAGTGCAAAGTGAAAAATTACTTTAATTTCGGAAGTCAGTGTCTTTGGTTTTGTATTTTCGTTTTTTGCCACCGAATAATTATATTATATACATTTTTCACTTTTTAGTTGTGATACCTACCTCACACAAATTCGTATACCACTACTTGCTAGATATTACGTAAATAGCAGTGACAGAAAGTTATTATAACCACATCAACATACACTAAGTGAAAACCATATATTGAAGCTAACTCAAAAACCACTCATCAGAACTTGATCAAAATATAGGACCACCTCATGAGTATACCCTTCCTCTTCCCCGTCCATTTATTGAAGTCGGTTAAAAACGGCGATTATCGCATTTACACGCTGTATATTATATAGGTAAATGAATACACTTGCGCGCTAATTATGAAAGATTAATGCCGTTGACATAATTATGAGCTTTTTATCAAACTTATAGCTAACGCACACTTGCGCAGCTTTGATGGGTAGCATAACAAATATTTATATAATCAGTTTACTACTGTACCTACCTAGAATATAAGTATGCCTTAATATTAAATTGAGCAAAATCAGGAAAACTTCATAGGTAGGTACATAATTATACACGATAATTACCTACCTATCTATAACTTCCTTTAATCATGCAAGATACTTACAAATTAAACTTTAGATTCGAAAAAACGTTTTGGAAAAGGCAATATTTTTCTACACAAATTAAGTAATTGAGCACTGAATTTATAAATCAATTTGAATTTGATTCGTGTTCATTAAACCTCCCTCACTCAAGCAAACTAAGTATTGCCAAATATATACTCACGCTAATGCTGTTAACATTATGAAATATTACCGGTTAATCTGCAAGTGTTTACCAAGAATAGGACAACATTATTTACAGGCAGGCCATTCAATTCAAAATTTTGGAAGCTGCATAAAGCTTAAAAGGCCCGCCCAATAACGCGCGAACCGCCCTAAGGCCTCGTCCAACAATGCGAACAGCATTAAACAAGCCATTAATAATACAATCTAGTTATGTATTAAATAAACTCTTTAGTGCGAATAATATGGCCTGTTATATATTCATTTTGTGGAAATAACGCGGCGTGAGCCGACCTCCTCCATTGTTTCTGTAATGAAGATATGTGCGTATTGCGTGCGACGTTGGAATACTAATATATGTTGGCAAATAAACATAAGAGACAAGCTGGTCACATAAACAATAAAAGAAAATAATTATAATTTGCTTTGCGGTATGCGCGTCCTTGTGTCCGAGGTCGACGCAAATGGAGCAATGTCTTTATTTACACTTTCCTCCTCTCTCGACACTCGACGTTTGTTCGGACGGAGGATATTCTTATACCTACTCAGGAGACAGTCTATTCGGGGAGAAACTATTTCGACATCAAAGAAAAAGGAAGTAATAGAATGTGCTGGAAGGCAAATTTACTTACCTGACTAGAAACATTAAAGCAGTCTATGTTTTACGCTAAGAATATCATAATTTTAGCCGAAATACCTCCACTGCTGGAGATAAGCCACCCCCAAGCAGCGCCACTTCGACCGGTTATGTGCTTCCCGCATCCAGCGGATACCTGCGTCCTTCACAAGGTCATCGGTCCACCTTGTAGGAGGCCTTCCAACGCTACGTCTTCTTTACGCTAAGAATATAGCTGCATTAATTTAACATTCGAGATATCTAGATTAGATATCTCGAATGTTAAGTGAGCCTGTGTCTTTTAAGTGACGCCTACTTTATGTAGATTACATAAAGTAGGCGCCACATTTCTCTCTCTTAAGCTAATCACTTAAAAGTTTCCTAGAGACATATGCGAGATACTACGAGGATGTAGTGCTAAGCTAGGGAAAGCCAAAGTCGCCAACTTAATCCGTTTGGCGGTCGCTAACCAGGCGGATCTCGCAAACGGATGGCCTGATGGGCGGTAAGACCAAGCGTTGACCGCGACCGACGTACCCTACAAATACATTTACTTAAACCTCCCGAATCTCCTAACTGCCTGGTACATTTGCTTTCTGGTCTGAGTTTTGGTTGAGTCATACAAACAGTTTGCAGTCTAGTTTAATTTATTTATTTATTTAGGATCTCCAACACATAAATAAAGAGTTACATCACGTAATAAGTAAGTGTACTCCTTCACTTACAGGAGACCACAACATGCACAAAGTTAAACAACTAAGTTAACAAAGTTAAAATTTGGAAAAGTTAATTAATGGACACAAAACGTAAAAAAAAAAAAATTACAAGAAGATATAACCTTTAGATATTGGTACTCAACTTAAATCTATTAAGAGTTTCTTATATTTAGACAGAGACTCGCAGATGTCTGAATTCGTAGTTTTAGATGTATTGCCTACAAAGTCTTGGCACAGCGGCGTAATGACCGAGGTTAGTTTTTGAGCCATGGATGTAAAATAAGTCAAAAGTGTTAGGCCTGGGAATTCGCGTCGGAATTTTAATATCTAATGAGCTCAAAAGTTCACTGCAATCTATGGTTCCACTTAATATTTTATGAAGGATAATGCAATCCAGTTTAATGTAATTAAGAAGTTAAAGTAATTAGAGTATGCTGCTCTAATTTATGATGTCCTAGTGTCATGGAGATATTTGAAAAGCAGAGAGTGGAGATTTCTCATACTGGTTATTAGAAATCTCATAGAAATGTGTACATACGCGAATCACATAAACTGCCATAATGGTGTCAACATTAAATAAACTATCGACCCTTGAGAGTCGCACAACGCGACTAAGGAGGCAGTGGCTCCCCCGTGTGTTATAAATACGATGCTACGATTCTAGGATATAAAGCAGTATCCACCAGTTGGTTATTAATATAAATCTACTTTCATGAAGTAGCAGTGCAGGCGTGCTAGATAGATTGCATTATCACTATACCAAAACTTGTTCCTTTGTCTCAGTCAGATTTTATCCCATCTTGTAAGTACCATAACATAACAACTTTATGAGAATTATAGTAGTAATTATAGTTTCAAGTATTTTCATGCTGGCCACCTCTCTCTATTTCAATTCGATAAAGTTGATCGATACTCAATATGACAGATAGTAGAAGGATGTCGATATAAAAAATGTTGCCAACTAAAAAAATAAAAAAAGCTACCCGTTCCCGACGAATATTCCATTCGACTAGTGTAACCAACTTCATCTCTGAATGTCGCGTCGCGTGGTTTGCACAAGCCTACGTAAAATGTTTTCGTTTTAATCTGCGAGCACTTTCGACGCACATCGCTGGGTTTTCCGATGTCGATTCGACTTTTCTTGTTGCTTTTAAATTGGAGAACTGTATAAACAAAGCCACAATGCTGTGAAGTTTACGGTAAAAGGAACTTTTGTCTTGTTATGTATCTTTCGAGTTTCAAGAGCAGAGAAATCAACAGATAAACCCTTTTTGTGTTAGGATTCCCAAACTGGCGTGACGTGGCTGCAGAAATCTACCTCAGATAACAAATACAGGCCAATTCGGATACACAACTTTTAATAAAGATAATTTTTATTACAAACGAAAACTACCGGATATTTTTCTTAAATAATTATATTATTCAGGCTTGAAAATTTTATACATTAAATAAGATCTGCTTAATCTCCTTAAGCTTAATGGCCGTCTGTCTGTCTGTCCCCAGCTTAGCTCAGACACTCTTAGTACTAGAAAGCTGTAATTTGGCATGGATATACATATTATTCATTGTGCTTGGTTCGACAAACACTGGGCTGGTTTTTATTCTTAAAAATGCGGTCCCTTTTCATCAAATTTTCGCACACTGTGAGGTATCCTACTAAAAAAGTCACAAATATTCTGCTTTTCGTAAACAAAATTGACCACGACACTTCCCTTTAGATAACCCCACAGAAAAACAGTCAGAATGTGTCGTGAAATCCTCAGTAACCATAATGGTATTTATTATTCTTAATCATAATGTAACAACCTGTAAACAACATGAAATGCAATAAATGAATATGATTTTTTTGAAAAGTTATGTCATTTTTAAATTCGTTAAGAACTTCATGATAAATTACTGTAAGTATTGCGGTGTACATGATCTTATCGACGGTGCATAACGAATTTGCCGCATTCTTACTAAATAATAGACATCAAACAACTGCAAAATTTGGCGTCAAATCAGTATGGGGGGCTAAAAAAAGTTGTATACATCCGAATTACCTACCTGTTACCTATATTCAGCAAATTATCGTTTCATACATGAGCCTTTAAAGAACTTAAGTGCAGAAACTGTCTTTCATTTCCAACAACGAAAACTTGCCATTATGAACACATTTCGAGCCTGAATTATAAATACCTTGCCTTTATCTACGAAAAATAACTTTCTTGACAGTTTGACGCAAGAATTTATAAAGTGTGCCAGCGTGGTTGTGCCTGTAATAATGCGCGGTTCTGTCGCGTCAGCGAGAAAAGTTGTGCAAGTTCCCTTAGGAGCCGACGTCGACAGACCTGCAAGTTCCACTCCACACAAACTCGCTAACTAGATAGGGGCTTGTCTCGAAGTCCTTCCTAGTTAATTATAAATAAATATGACGTATTTCGTGGATCCCGCTTGATTTCTTGAATAAACCATCTGTGTCAACAATCGGAATTGGGGATAACATAACTAAACTACGCCCGAACAAATATCGGAGGACTGTTACAAGGTACGATGTAATCCATTGTAATAAAGACGCTTATGGTGTAACCCCCATATTCCAGGTAGGTATTACAACAGATTCCTGTAATGGAAGCATTTGTAATTTAGACAAACGTAAGAAATAGTAATTTATCTGCTCGTAGATGGGCCAGGGGTCGCGCTTATCGCACTCATGCATGGTTTAGCTGACTATCAAGATCCCACGTTAAATAGGTATCCAGTATAAAATACTCCTATTTTAGTCAGTAGTAGTATGGGGTAGAGGAAAGACTTGTCGCTGAAAACAGCGCTGGGGCTCTGCTTTGCTTTCTAGGGTCGCAGCATTATGCTGAGCGATGGCCGCTTTGCGTGGATGTGACGCTTAATTTTCCCCAACTTATTCTTTCATGTTTGTGTTTTTTTCTTTGCATTATGTTTACTGGAAATAAACGTTTTTTTTTTTTACCTTTTGTTTTATTTAACGTACAAAGGTGAAGGTGAAGGGGGAGGGGTGAAGGTTTTACTTCAGAAAGCTGATAAAAAGAATTGTATAAAGAATACTATTGGTAGATTCGTATTTCACATTCATAAATAATTCAATTCAAATGTTTTACAGCTGCAATCCAATAACTCTCAGCAAACAAAAACAACTGACAGTTACGTAAAACAAAACAGTATTTCATGAAACATTGACCATTCTCGTCGTTTGGCGCGACAAAAAATAATATTTACACACCTGTAATCCCCGAAGGCCCACCCACATTTCGCCAGTAAATAATATTTTTATAACAAAATATTGTTAATTGTAATACATTAGCTTCTGCCCGTGACTTCATTCGCGTGAAGTATCTGGTTTTAACATAAAATATATCCTATGGCACTCGGCAATACTGTAGCTTCTTAGAAAAAGAGTATAGAATTAAAGAAAAAAAAGAACAAAAAGGATTTTGGAATCGAATCAGTAGTTCCAAAGCAAAGCTCAGTATTGAGCAAAGATTTTTTTAAAATTTATATTGTTGGACAACAAAAGTTTGAGGTTAGGGCAGCCCGCGGTACCATTTGTATAAATTCACATAATTTTTAATAATAATCATAATTTGAACAGAATCTATCCGGTAGAATTTGCGTGACGCTAGAGCATACTGTTACGTTCATTTATCAGTATTTTTCAAATCCATTATACTGACATATCGATTATTCAGTACGATTACTTTTTAATTTTTTTATTCTTATTTTAATGTTTTATTTATCATTTATTAATATTGTTTTCATCATGTTAATAATATTTATGAATTCGCTTGATTTAATTTATCATTTATCTATAATTTATCAATTTTTATACATTTTTACAATTTTGCATTTTTAGAGTTCCGTACCCAAAGGGTAAAACGGGAACCCTATTACTAAGGCTCCGCCGTCTGTCTGTCTGTCTGTCCGTCTGTCACCAGGCTGTATCTCATGAACCGTGATAGTTAGACAGTTGAAATTTTCACAGATGATATATTTCTGTTGCCGCTATAACAACAAATACTAAAAAATAGAATTAAATAAATATTTAAGGGGGCTCCAGTACAACAAACGTGATTTTTTTGCTTGTTTTTGCTCGATATTGATAACGGCAACAGGTAGACGTTTGAAATATTCACAGAATATTTAGTTATATATTCACTTTAAAAATAAATAATTAAATTAAAATAAAACAAATATTCTACCAACCCGCACTGGGCCCGCGTGGTGGATTACGGCCCACTCCCTCTCACAGAAAGAGGAGGCCTGTGTCCCAGCAGTGGGAACATTATAGGCAGATTATGTAAAACAAATATTTAAGGGGGGCTCCCATACAACAAACGTGATTTTTTTGCCGTTTTTATAGATAATGGTACGGAACCCTAGGTGCGCGAGTCCGACTCGCACTTGGCCGGTTTTTTTTATTTAATTCTTATCAATTTTACCAAAGTTGTAATGTCAAACAATATTCAATTTTATCTTTTACCTTTACCAAATTAATAACTTTTAATGAGAATTTCATAAATTTATTTTTACCAATATTGCCAATTTTTCAGTGTTAGCGCTTATTACTAAGTAAGTTAGCTTATTTCTCTGATCCATTGTTTTATGCATGTGGTGTTTACCTATAAGTAACTGATACACTGTTATTTTAATTTTTTAAATGTATTATGTGTTTGTATTAGTGTAATCAATTGTTGGTGAACCTAATAAAATAAATAAATTATATAAGTGTCAACACCGTGCGGTGACGGTTGACAAGTGGTCAAGGAAGGTGCGATTTCGATTCGTTCACTTGGTTTTGGAGCAAGCGTAGTGTATGGAGCGAGCTACGGGTCGGACAAACTAGAGTAACTGTTGATAAAAATAATTGTTGTAGTTGGTTGATTGTAGTAGATTGTTGTATTGGAAGAGCTGTGGTGGCCCAGTGGTAAAGGCCCCGACTTACGAGTTGTAGGTCGTGGGTTCGAACCCAGGCAGGCGCTTTACTTTGTGTAAATAATTTCATCACCACTGCTCTCAAATCGGCGAAGGAAAACATCGTGAGGAAACCGGCATATCCTAGAACCAAAAATTTGACGACATGTGACATCTACCAACCCGCACTGGGCATGCGTGGTGGATTACAGCCCACTCCTTCTCACTGAAAGGAGGCCTGAGTCCCAGCAGTGGGAACATTATAGGCTGATTATGTTTTATTGGAATAATTTAAGAATATTATTATCTACGCAAGGAGTTTTCTTACAATACATTCAGACAAACACACCCTTTATGGGGATGCTGATTATGATGCGTCTTAGAGAGGCAATTCCAGGATCGGGCCTACAAAATCAGGTAATTTACTACTAAATATTGGTAGTACCCTCGTTTAAATATGAGACATGGCTCCTCAATCCATACGCACACCTGGTATGTGACATTCTGATGCAATTGTCGTGGAATAGACCACTAGTAAGTTATTTTACACCTATTTTGCAAATAAACATTGTAACGAGCGGTCCTCCATCCACAGGTTTTTCGCCTGTTCGTTTCTGAGTGCCGCCGGGCGCAATGCGATGACACATTAGACCATGGGATGTTGCCGTTTTACAACAAATCGCATAGCATCAATTAAATATTTAATATATCCTCATATAACAATGAACATTAGAACTCGATGTTACATCTCATTCCGAATTTCCGCAATAAAAATTACAAGTGAACAAACTCCGGTACGCAACAAATCCTTTTCACATTCGACTGAGCCGACATCGTTAAAGGCATCTAATAAGGCCCGCCTCACAGAAGCATGTAAATAAGCCCACTTACACGCGAATAACTGTAGTATAATCCTTCATATATGTACTGTCACAAGCATAAATACATTACACTTACGCAAGATTCAAAATTTATTTTCTCCTTAAGTATTGAGATAAATTTTATGGAGATACGAACCATACTACGATTAAACCATACTATTACGAAATAGGTAATTACTAAGTAGTCAAATAAAAGCCCTCATCCTCTCTCTTGCTTTTGCTGTGCCCGACAGGGTCCACAATGATCATATTTTGTAAAACCTACCACCTAAGTTCACACGTGGAAGCGATCAACTTATTGAGTATTGGGTCTTTTGTCAAAGATGTACTCGGTTATTTCACAAGAAAATCGCTTTTGAACTATGCGTAAGTGTGAGGCCGTTTCTTGCTGGTGACTGTACCTACATGTGTGCGTATAATTGAAATGTCAGGTGGATCTCGCAGTAATCCAATAAAGTCTCGCGCGTGATCATATCATCCGAACTACTCCTACGTATTTTTATTTAGACGAGATTTTTTGTGAAATTCCCGTGTTGTTATTCAGTATTAATTCAGTTTATGGAAAACCAATTTCGTAAAAAGGACGTGAAAGTTTTTTGGCAACTCAAAATATTGCGGTGCCAGAATTAAATATTCTACGTTCATAATATTCCAATATGAAACTTCACACATGATGAAGAGTTTAATTTCCTCCAGTAGATATACGAGTACTCTTAACTTAATCCATTAGTTTTACTTAATCACAACGATAACTTAAAGTAGCCATTTCCCTAAACTTTGTAGCTTACAATATGAAACAGATTGAAATTAATATCCACAAAGGCTTACTTACTTATGACAGGAGTAACCTTTGATATATTAATCCACTTAAGTTTGAGAATTCCCTTAAAACGATATTAAATACGTCATAGTCGGGTGACGTAATGCCAGTTTATATAAAACCGCGCTTAGTTTAGCTGTATAAAGCAAGGGTACTGGAGTAGATGAAGATGTTAATTTCCTATGCAAACCTCGCTGAAAGCGCTTTGAGCTCAGGTGCTCGACGCAGATATTGCACTGGCCGCTGGCAACACAATTATGTGGAGGTATAGACAATCAAAACAATGTTGCTTTTCATTACTGAGGACCTGAAGACTGAGCTTAGTTTTTGAATTAAGTTATGTTACAGACCGTTATTGTTTAATACCGACTCGTATCATTACTAATATTAAAATTGAAATAAATAAATTGAATTGAATAAATTGAAATTGAAATATTAGGAATATGAAGCGTAGTTCACTTATATTTGCATAGAGATCTTCCATGAGAAGATCTCTATGCATATATGTAGGTAATAACGTTATGCAGTTACTCATTATTTTATAAGCAATTCTTAAGGATTACTAAATGTTGCATTGAGAAAGAACAACATCCAGTCTTTGACTACGCAACGTGCATTATGAAACTTGCTACCAATGAGAAAAAATCCAATGAACTTGTAAAATACCCAAAGTCAAAGTCAAATTATTTATTTCAAATAGGCACCTAAGAGGCCCTTTTGAACGACAAGTTTACAAAAAAATATCATTGTTTCAAGTTGCCCCTTCCAAAAGGTAGTTTCATATGGAGAAGAATGGGCAACAAATTCCACCTTTGATCTTTTACAAATGTTTTATAAAATTTTGTCTATGATAATTTTATTATTTAAATGTAAAGACGATGCACTTAGAATAAAATTAGTACCTATACCACAATAGGTAAAGAGAACTTATTAAAAATGAAGCTATTACAGACAATTTAATTATGAGATAGATACATGGTGCTCACATATTCACAAACATAGTAAAAGAATATGTTTTCCTAAAAAAAAAACTTAAGTCTGTGTGGAGTTAAGGATCACAGAATGTAAAATCAATGTCTGTACTGCTTTACTAAGTACTAAACAATTTCCTAATTACTTTGTAAAAAGTTTAAAAACGCCGTTTATAATAACGATCAGAAAATATAACCAAACTTCAAAAAAATGTATGGTAAGAAACATGAAAATGGAACTTTAAGGTTCCAATTAATAACTCCATTCTCGTGTTTATTTAATAAAGCGTTATTAATGAGAGGTATTATGGAAACTTTGAGCTATGGAATAAATTCTGTTAATGATTCTTGTTTTAATGTTATCGACAAAATATTTACAATGAATATTTGATTTAGTATTAATTTCATTATTGAAAGTTATTGGGTATCTGGTAAATTTGTAGTAAGTTAAATAGTTATTGTGAATTCTATTAAATTGTGAGATCGTTTTTGCTTAGGTATCTTGCGTCTGAATTTTAAGTTTTAGAAGTTGTTTTAAATTAACGGATTAAATATCTAACAAAACAATATTTATCGATATCTTGTATCAAAAGAAATTCCGACATGTTTCTTAGTAGGTATTTTTATTTATAATAAGAATAATAATGTAAAACGTTTATTTTCTCTACCCTAGTTATAAACTTAATGCTAAACTTTGATAGTAGCGCACCAACGAGGAGCTAACTTTGTGAGAGACTGAAACCTGAGGTAGGTTTATATAATGATAATAAAAAATAATTAATTTTGGACCAAACCCTTGCATACATTTTATAAACCTGCCAAACTGCGAGATATTTTGTCGGCAGGATTAGCACTCGTCTTAAAACATTTGGTTTAAACAATTTTACTAAACATCTAAGAGAGCAGTGGTGGCTGGTGGCCCATTGGTAACGGCCCCGACTTACGAGTTGTAGGTCGTGGGTTCGAACCCAGACAGGCGCTTCACTTTGTGTAAGTAATTTCATCACCACTACTGCTCAAAACGGTGAAGGAAAACATTGTGAGGAAACCGGCATACAACCAAAAAATTCGAAGACATATGACTTCTACCAACCCGCATTGGGCCCGCGTGGTGGATTACAGCCCACACCCTCTAACAGAGAGGAGGCCTGTGTCCCAGCTGTGGGAAAATTATAGGCTAAAGATAATTAAACATCTAAGAAAGTAGATACAGGTAGTTTTTAAAAGTTTCAGTTTCCCTCAATCGATTGATTACTGCCACATGTTGCGACCAATTCATTCAGCAGCTCAGCCTTTAATTAATTACCCACTGTCTGCCTGCTGATTAAACCATTATATCTTCTTAACCAGTCGATACTATTGTACAGTGTAGCGGTCAAATACTTAATGGTTCTTTTGCCATAGTATTTTTTTTACTGGGGCTCGCACGAATTTATTATGTTAGTAAATGTATTTAATTATTAGTATTGTAAGTGTTTTTTTTTTTAAAAAAAAAACGTTGCTCCACACTAGGAATTTCTCCTGTATCGTGGGTGCGTTTACAAACATTTAAACTCACATACACAAACCCAGCCAGACCCGGAACAACTACTTGTAGGTCATACAAATATTTGTTCCGTGCGGGAATCGAACCCGCGACACGAAGCGCAGCAGTCAATCGCTTAGCCACTGTGCACATGTACTTTGAATTGGTCTTCATAGAACTGCTCTAGAACCACTAAGTATTTGACCTTCTCATGCACAGGAAGCACCTTACATATAACAAAAAGTTTTTCATAATTTTCATTACACTCGAGTTCTAGTTTTGGGTTAACAAGGTAGAAAATCCTGTATTACAGGTCAGCAGAGCCCTCCCGCGGCTAGGTGCCTGTTCATTTATTCCTAACTACTCGAAAAAAGAGAAGAATAATTTCATACAACATACTGCAAAAATACCAAAATAACTGAAAGAAGAGGAAGTGTCGGTCGTCCGGTGACGTCCGTGACATGATATTGTTACTAATGATAAACGAAAAAAAAAAAGAAAATGAGGTGATAAGGCAACGGTGCAGTTTAAAAGAAGATGTAGTACCAAAAGTTGAAAAGAGATGCTTAGATGGTTTGGTCATGTTAAGAGGATGAGTGGAACGCGACTAACAAAAGGTATTTATAAATCAGAGGTGAGTGGAAACGCCGAGAACGCCTTAAGAGGACATATAATGACCAAATTGGTGATGTTCTTCAGAAAGGTCAGGTGCATAGTACTCGCAATCGGCGTGCGTGTATGACCAGATTTATGAACGTAGGCGAAGCAAAAGGAGTATGTAAGGAGCGTAGCAGGTGGCGTTCTATAGTTTCTGCCTACCCGCTATGGGAAGAAGGCGTGAGTTTATGTATGTGTGTGTGATAAAAGATAAATGATTTATTTCTGTAAGTAGGTTTGTACAAACACTTTTACACGTTAATCATATTTTAAAAACTAGATGAGGTCAGCGTTTCCTATCTGACTACTCTGAGAAGAAACGCCTAAACAAACTCAGAGGCCACAGTCTCTTTTAAAGTCCAGACGTAATCTTATTCAGATCATATAGATTGGTGCCTGAAATGATCTTTTGAGGAAAGAACCACACAGATTGAGGGGACCTGTCCAGTCAGTGTACGCATTTGTCAGTAGTCGTGCAGCTCAAGTTCAAACTTAAGATAAGGCTGGCACAGCAGCGTTGGGTTTGGCACAAGAAAAGAGAGACCGCTCACTAGTGGGTGAAGTCAGGCTGTGGATGATGTTTAATATATTTAATTTCACAAACGCCTACTCCATAATAACAGACTTGATAAAATAAATAGCGTTCACCGAAATTGTTAATCCTCAACAAAATTAACGTTCACCTGAAAAACACGCTGTTTAACTTATTCTGTAACCTTTAACATTATCGTAAAGGCTTAAAATAATCCTGGATGCTTTTTTAAGTGGGCAACATTGTGTGGACCTCTTTACAAAGTAATAGCTTGCTAACCGCCCGCCGAATGGCCACTAATATGGTTGAGTGGGCAGGTATGTGTGAGCGGGTAATTAAAATGTTGCATGCCGTTTAGTAATATCTAGAATTTAAATGGGTGATTGTTTTATAGTGGGGTGCTTTATTGTAACAATAAATTGATATGAATGGTGTATAATGTTGCTTGTTATATGTAGTTTAACGACACCTTTTTAGGGTTCCGTACCCAAAGGGTAAAACGGGAACCCTATTACTAAGGCTCCTCAGTCTGTCTGTCTGTCACCAGGCTGTATCTCATGAACCGTGAGAGCTAGACAGTTGAAATTTTCACAGATGATGTATTTCTGTTGCCGCTATAACAACAAATACTAAAAACAGAAAAAAAAAATTAAGGGGGCTCCCATACAACAAACGTGATTTTTTTTGCTCGTTACAACAACTGGCAACAGGTAGACGCTTGAAATATTCACAGAATATTTAGTTATATATTCACTTTAAAAATAAATAATTAAATTAAATAAAACAAATATTTAAGGGTAATATTGCCCCTTACAACAAACGTGATTTTTTTGCCATTTTCATAGATAATGGTACGGACGCCTTAGTGCGCGAGTCCGACTCGCATTTGGCCGGTTTTTTATTTTGTAACTGTTATGTGGTCGAGTTTTCCTCGTATCGCAGTGAACTCTTTTAATTTGATCACTTGACTCACGTGTCCGTCAATGTTTAATCATAAACAATCGAATTATTTGTTGAACCATTAACGGAAGTTGAAAATGTTAGCAACACCATAATTAAATTTGGAGCTTTTTAACTCGTATATATTTTTTTTTCACAAATAAGTGCGCTTACAGTGCACTGCGCGTACCTACGGTTAAGGGTTCAACTTGAAAAATTTAAACCAGCGCCATAAAATATAACCTTTTAAAAAGCACAGCCAAAATTATACCGTGTAACATAAAGTTAAGACGGCGTGTGACAGGATTAAATTTAAAGAAATCTTGAGTGTACGCTTAGCGGGGCGATAACCCTAGAATGATGATGTCAAAATGTTAATTGCACAATGTAAAGCGGTCCCGGTGCGCTATGGGTTCACGACCTGGGGTGGTCGACCTGGGGTAGTGTACCCTACAGTATTGAGAGATGTTGCACAGATAAGATGGTAGAAAACATAACGTTGGTAATGAGTTGAATGGATGAATATGAAATTATGAGCTGCAAGGTTATAGGGGTTTAACTACAGTTCATTTATGTTGTGTTTTTAATTAACTTTTTACTGGTAGGTATATAAAGCTTCTTCTTAACATCTTCTTCGTGAAATCCTGAAATGATAGTTATTTTTAAAGAGACTTTCAGTATTCTGTAGTTTCATAGTCGACCAAATAAGAGTTTTTATATGATTCGTTGTAATGATATGCCAACCCGTCTCAAGCGTGGTGATCAATGAACGTGGCTTCTCAGTATGAGAAGAGGAAGGGAAGGGGGGGCTTTGTTCCTACAGTGGGACAATAATAGGCTGGTATTATTATTACCTACATGATTTCGTAAAAAAATAAATAAAAATAATAATAAAGATATAAATCAAAATCATTTATTTGCGCAAATAAGGTACAGAAGGTTCTTAAAGATAAGTATATTGATCTCGTATTCTGCCATTAAGAAGGCCCTTCTCGGTCCGTCTATCGTCAACGCGAGCATGGTCGAAAAGCTTGTTTTTTCATCCAGCGCAAGGGAGAACTAATAAAAAGCGAGTGAGAACGCAATAACATTGAACGAAAAATAGTGTGCGGAAATTTCATAAAACTTGTTCCAGGAAATACGTGTTTTTGAGTAAGGCTTACAAGTTTGTGAAATAAATGTTGATAATTTAAAATCTCCATTACATGTGCAAGGTTTCTATTGTAATGTTGGTTTAACATTTACAATTTATGAGTACATTATGAACGGCCAAATTTCAGGTAAATGTTTATGCAAAAAACCAGATTTTTGCAGGCTTATACTGAATTTATTTCTTCAAATTTTAATTTTTTGCTCGCATATAAACCTAGATATAGTGCACAAGATACCTATTAGTTAAAACAAAATCAAATAAAGATGCGTTACAACGCCATAATCACGTACGAGCGTTTGTATGAAAAGTATGACGGGTTGGCCGCTCTTAATTTCAGCGTGCAAATTTTAAATAATTATTATATAAAAATCTAAAGAAAAATTAATTAATTCATTTGAATTGTGCATGTATTAAATAAATTAAAGTCAGCAAATTGTATTAATTTCATTCTAATTTAGTAACAATTCATTATTGATAATGTGACTATCATGATACTACGATTTCATGACTTAGAACTTATAATCTAGGAACTCAAGTACACTATAAAAGCAATTTATAAAATAATATTTTTATTATATATATAAAACATCGACAAGAATACTTAACTTTTCACTAAAAATCCGTCAAAAAAATCAAGTTAATCTTTTAACAGACTTGGTTTACGTTGAGTTAAAAGAGTTCATACTGTAATGTGTATTCAATGTCATCGCCACTGCTCTCAAAACGGTGAAGGAAAACATCGTGAGGAAACCGGCATGTCCTAGAAAAAATCGAAGACATGTGACATCTACTAATCCACATGGGCGCGCGTGGTGGATTACGGCCCACTCCCTCTCACAGAAAGGAGACACGTGTCCCAGCAGTGGCAAAATTGTAAACTGATTTTGCTATACTGTAATGTAGAATATTCAGAACACAATTAAATATATTACGTACGTTAAAAACTAATTTACCTTCTAATAAAATACTGTAACAAAGAAACTCTGTAATGAAGAAAACAGGTAGATCACAATACGGTCAGGTGATAAAGTTTATTTTAACGAGCGATGTTTCCCTTTCTGCCCGATGTTACTAACGTTTTAATTTACCACAATGTTTGTTTCATTTCACACAAACATAAATAAGTTCGAGCTTTTAAGCTAAAATACAGATGTATTCCTGAAATACTGCTTTCATTAATTTTACAATACTGGTTTAAACATAGGTTTTGACCTTTATAAAGTACCTGCTCATTTTATTCTTCAGTGGGTGTCGTGAAGTGGCAAGTCAAGAAGGATCAGCATTTTTCCTTATGCTATATCCACCGTGATAAAAATAGCTTCATTTCCTCTCGAAAATTCATTCATATATGTATAATTAATGTATTAAGCTGACCTTGGTTTTGCGCCATTGCATTATGTAATGTATAAAAAATCTATTTGCAATTTGCTGGACAATATATAATAGGTATACAATATATACTCTTTTTGGTCGCGTACTTCATTACTGAAGGTCGTGTCCTTCGTGGCTTTATGCATGATGTTCTTCAACTTCGAGAGTCCAGTGAGGGCAGTTACCAGTAGTAGTGTGACTAGCAGGTAATAGGTTATACACACCCCGCTTTTTGACAAATCTGATCAGTAAATCATCTGTCAAGTCTCATGTAAGTCGCTGCTATTGCTTGAACAAAATGACAAGAACCACTCATGTATGTTGATAGTACAAAACAGAATAAATTGGTGGTCAGATAGACAGTCTGTCCATGTAAAATACTGGTATTCAGCTGCATCCGGTTAGACTGAAAGCTAACCTCAACATAGTTGAGAAAAGGCTAGGTGGTTGTTGATTATTGTTTTCATGTAGGTATAGTTTTATTTTGATTTTTTAATTTTATTTTGATGTTTTAAATTTTATTTTGATTTTTTAATTATAGATATTTTGATGTTAGCTATGTATCTATCTAACATAATTTTTTGCTGTGCCCTGACAGGGTCTACAACGGCTCTTAGCTTTAAGCCTTTTGTTAACATCTTGTTTTTACCTTGTGGAACGCAAATAAATGAATATGAATATGAACAACAGAATAAAATTGATATATTTTCAGAACCCGAGGGATAGTATGAATGTTTTTGAGGATATTTTAACGTAAGGCAGTAAACCCACTAATTAATCCCACAAACACTTTAGAAGTAGATTGGCGAAGAGCTTACGAAATAAACTGTGGAAATACACAGTGCTGTGATTCAACAAAGTAAATAATCCCTTAGTAATGAAGTTGTTACCTTCTTAGAGAACGTTGTTGGTGCGGCTTTGCCGTTCGTTACTCCCCTACATTCTACAGCTAAGCGTTTACGTACTAACTTAAGCTGAGATAAAAATCCAATACTTTTAAAGGTAGCTCAAAATAATAATTGATTTTCTTTATCAGCTTACAACAGCACTTTAAGTTTAGTAACATTCATTAGAGGAGGCAATATTGAGCCTTTGAATGCCTCAAATCTAAGAAAACACATATTTGATTTTCATTACTAACATAATTACGCAGCAAAAGAACTTCGACAAATTGCATTATCTTGATTTATACAAATTATGTGAATAAACAATAAGTCAAAATTGTTATCTCAATTTTTCCTTTTTCTAAGAAAAAGTTATTTGTTAAGGTATTTATACGTACCACTTTTATAACAATTGTTTATTTTTAGATAACGCTTTCAGGGACAGAACAAGCTGTCGTAGCCAAAGTGCTACGCCACTCGTAGCGGTGGCTACGACTGCTACGAGAAACAACATGTATATAAAAAAAAAAACATAATGATAACTGACTTCTCTTTAATGTTTGTTATATATGACTACGACTTACTAGTTTTAGGTCCTGGGTTCGAACCCAGGCAGGCGCTTTACTTTGTGTAAATTAATTTATCACCACTCCACTCAAAACGGTGAAGGAAAAAAACTCGTGAGGAAACCGGCATGTCCTAGAACCAAAGAACTCGAAGACATGTGACATCTACCAACCCGCACTGGGCCCGCGTGGTGGATTACAGCCCACTTCTTCTAGGAGAGAGGAGGCCTGTGTCCCAGTAGTGGGATTATTATAGACTGATCATGCCACAGTTCAGAAACAGGATCATGCTAATTATGACTACTAGCTTCTGCCCGCGGTTTTGCCCTCTTGGAGGTTGAAAATTATCCCAAGGGAACTTACCACCTGTGCCAAATTTCTGTTCAGCCGTTTTTGCGTAATTGAGTAACAAACATACAAATTTTCACATTTATTATATTAGAAGGATATCTACTATGTTAGAATAGAATAGAATTGTTGCGGCAGGATCGCGGGAGTCGCACATGATCCCATGATCCCTGGTGCAAGCGTGGGAAGGGAACACCGGGATGGTTTTTAGTCAGTAAGAGTGGCAGACCCCTCCGTGCGCCCCAGAGCGGAGGATGTCCATGAAGATTTTCCAACACAGGATCTCTCTCACGTCTTCTTCCCATGGGGGTAAGCAAAAACTACAAAACGCCACCTGCTACGGTCCTTACATACTCCTTTGGCCTCGTTTACGTTCATACATCTGATCATACACGCACGCCGGTTTGATTTACTTAGGTTAGATAATTTGGTATACTTAACCAAGCTGTAACTAAATAGTCACGTAAACTTATAACCCAAAGTACTTTGTGTTGCGGATAGTTCAATTAAAACTTTTATTACATGTATAAAGTAAACCCTCTATGACGTCACACAACATTCGTATTAATATTTTAACAGTCAAAGTTTAGAGTTGTTACAATTACTTGGACTATAAACATTTATGGCCTATCTTGGTTGCCTGGTGGGATACGAATGCGGCTGCCAAACGATAAGTGTAGGATTCAATTCCCAGCTCGGGGTAAGTGGTAATGAGCTTTTCTATTACACCCGCCTGCCAAGCGTGGCGATTATGGCCAATCCCCCCTCCCCCCAAAAGTTGGAGGAGGCCTATGTCCAGTAGTGGACGTCTTTCGGCTGAAATTATGATGATGTATATCACACTAATATTATAAAGGCGAAAGTTTGTGAGTGGGTGTGTGTGTGTGTGTATGTTTGTTACTTCTTCACGCTCAAACGGCTGGACCAATTTTGATAAAATTTTGTATGACAGCTGACACCCTGGGTTAAGACATAGGCTACTTTTTGTCCCGATATTCCCACGGGATCGATACTTACGCGGGTGAAACCGCGGGGTGCAGCTAGTTGTTTATAAAACAAAAATAATACACCTACATGATGAAACCACAAACGTGCAACAAAGGTGACATATCAAAAAAAGGTTGTCACACATTTTTTAATACATTGTCGCGTTGGCAATAAAGTTTTATTGTGATACAAAACATAAATTTCCTTGGGGACGACACCCAGGTGGCTGTAATTTAACACACACACACACACGCGCGTGTAACACGTGCGCTTCAAACCCACATCAATGTTGAAATAAGCTTATGTGGCGTTTCAGGCGTAACTGACATATTTACACATGCTATTAGAATTTCATTTGAAAATGTGTGAAGTTATCTAATGCGGTTTTAGTAGAAATGTTTATCTATTTTGGAGAGTTAAACATCAAAGCGAAGGCAGCTTACGCATACCTACCTTTTACAGTACATGAATAATGGGATTATTAAAATTCTGTTTCAAATTTATATTATTTGCAAATATGTGATGCATTTTGAATATGACGAACAAAGTTTCGTAAAAAGGCTCTAAGAAGCTACATTTTATAAGTTCCCAATCAATTTGATATTAAATTAAAACAGATCTATCCTTACATTATGAAACAACGTCCCCCGCCGCGTATCTATTTATTTAAGCATCTCAGACACATTAACGTACAAAGGCGGACTTATGCCTTAGACATTCTCTACCAGTCAACCAAAGGTGGTGAAGAGATAAGATGGCGGGTGCTCTGATTGGGAGAAAATAATAATATTATAAAATATTCAAATATAACATAATTAATTATAAATATAATAGGTAGGTACATAAATAGGTTATAAACTATATATACTACGTATGTATGTCTGAATACGATAAACTCAAAAACTTCTACACGGATTTTCAAACGGTCTTCACCACTGGAAGGAGTGAGTCATAAGAAGGTTTAGGTGTATAATTCATTAAGGTGTTATGTAAATTGGCTGAAATATGACGATTGTTAAAAGATGTCTGAAAAAATCATGCCGAGTTCTTTACTAGCGTGAGCCGGGTATACCGTACGAGATACATAAAATTTATGTTCTAAAGGATTGTACATCTTAAAAAGTTTAACAAAATAGTCCGCAAGAGCATATTATGTCTATCTTCTAAGGATGACCACAGTAACCATTTTATCTTTCAGAATTTGATAAAACTTCATTGTTATTTTCGAAGCTATTTTAACCGGTATTATATTAATCGTTATCCAATAAAATATGATATTTATATTAGGCATTTAATTTAGATTTGAATATGCCTTTACATCATATAATTTAAATGAATACTTTAAAAGATATCACAGATTCAAAATTACCCGTAACAAAGTAATTATGATTGACGGTAGCGCGCGTCAATTACCTTTTCCTCTGCTATTACTACGACAGAAAAACGGCTGAACGGATTTGGGTGAAATTTGGCAGAAGAGATAGTTAATAACCTGGATAAAATTAGAAAAAAAGAACACATAGGATAAAATTATCCTGGTAGTACATTTCCTTTGGATAATTTCCGACCTCCACACGGGAAAAGCCGCGGGTAAAAGATAGTATAGAAAAAAAAAAGGAGACGTGTTATAAAAGGCATTGCCATTACTCTTAGCCAGTAAATAATTACGATACAATTAATACAAAACTGTTAATAAAAACATACCAATTAAACAATAAAAACACCAACTCACTAAAAATAAACATCCACGAACACAATTTTCCTTGTAAGAATATACAGTTAACGGAACTGCCGATAAACACCGAATATCACTCGAAAACCGACTCCAGTATCTTTCGTATCGTGCATCGAGCTCGTTAAAGAGTATAGGGAGCCGGAATAAACACACTGCTCGTGATAGTGAACCCACGGGGTGGGGGAAATGGGGTAAATGGGGGAAAATCATTGCTCTAACAAGCGCCATCGGAAAACAATTGGAATGGGAGACATGGTTCTTTTCACGTAAAAAGTTGATTTACGATTAATAACATGCTGTATAATAATGTACTGATGTCAAAAGGGGGATACAATTGTACATCGTTTTTTAATATGTTGTGAATAAGAAATTAAGATTTGTATTGTTTTTGTACTGCATTTGCCTTGGCTGCGAATGATTGCTATTACAAGCATGCCCATTTCAGCCCAGCAGTGCTATTCTGTAACCATCTCACCGTGAAAACTTAGGTGAAGTGAGCGTGGAGTGAACTGTCAGTGAGGGATTGACACTGTTAACAACTCACTTCAAGGTCACTTCACCTACGATTACACGGTGAGATTTTTTCAGAATAGATCGGCAGATAGAGGTATTTACCTAAACAGTTTCAAAAATATCAGTTTTAAAATTTCATAAGTTGCGAAGTAACTCAGAAACTGTGGCGTGGAGGTCAGATAGGCAGTTCTTCGTTCCATAACAAATTCAGATATTCAGGTGCATCCAGTTAGACTGGAAGCTGACTCAACATATTTGAGAAGAGGCTAGGCAGATGATCATGACGAAATATTTCTCAATTTTCAGTGCGGTTGATGTCTGTACACAATATGTATTATGCAATGAAAAACTCATAAGAATTTATAGTATACATGTATATGTATAGTAGGCTACAAACATTTTTCCAATAATATAAAAAAACGGCCAAGTGCGAGTCGGGCTTGCGCACGAAGGGTACCGTACCATTATCTATAAAAATGCCAAAAAAATCACGTTTGTTGTATGGGAGTTATGAAATATTTGTTTCATTTTAATTTACTTAAATAATTATTTTTCGCGTCTACCTGTAGCCGTTATCAATATCGAGCAAAAACGAGCAAAAAAATCACGGTTGTTGTATGGGAGGCCCCTTAAATATTTATTTTATTCTGTTGTTTAGTATTTGTTGTTATAGCGGCAACAGAAATACATCATCTGTAAAAAAAATCAACTGTCTAACTATCACGGTTCATGAGATACAGCCTGATGACAGACGGACAGACAGACAGACAGGCAGACAGACAGACTTACTGTGGAGCCTTAGTAATAGGGTTCCCGTTTGACCCTTTGGGTATGGGACCCTAAAAACTAGTATCTAGAAACAATATTGCGACGAACTATGCTATAGAATAGAATATAATACTCCTTATTATATACACCATAAAAATTACAGATATAAATGTTGTAATTTTACATAGGGTGACACAATAGGCGGTCTTACCGCTAAAAGCGATCTTTTACAGACAATCTTTGGATGGATTAAATACATAAAGTACGTCTTCTACGATGTCCTTCGCACCGTTCTGGCTTCATTCATTCTTCTTTCTTTGTCCAGGCGGTCTTTCTTTGGAATGCGCTCCCTCTGAACATCAGGACGGCAACCAGCCGGTTATCATTTAAAGTGAAGGCACGTGAACATATTCGTCAGAAGTTGGCCGAAGCATCTCAGCGGTGATTTGCTGGAGTCGTTTTCTTTGCTACCGGTCGTTATTTCTCCTGACAAAATTTATTTTGGTATATTATGTATGTATGTATCTATGTATTTGTATTTATGCTTGTATTTTATAGTTATTTCCGAGCTATCTATCCCGTACCTTGCACCTGCCATGTTTTGTCTCTGCATCACCCTAAGGTTGACTGGTAGAAAATGCCTCAGGCATTAAGTACGACTTTGTACAGTGTAGTTTTTACTTGTGCATAAAGTTTTAATAAATAAATAAAGCATACACTTATACATAAATGTATATATATAATAATACACATGAAACAAGAACAAGGAACTGTATTATGTAATGATGATGTTTAAGGAGTGAGGAAGTGATTTTTTACCTGAATTTTAAAAGTGGATAAAGATCCCTTAGTTTAAGTAGTATTGTTTTTCCTATTGGAATATCGAATAGGCCGTTCATAAAGATATTTCATATAAATACGAGTCATATAGTTTCTTATGTAATAAAGAAGATTATTTATTAATATTTATTTATAGTTTATTGTTGTGTGAGCAGTGGTAGCCCAGCGGTAACGGCTGCGACTTACGAGTTGTAGGTCATAGGTTCGAACTCAGGCAGGCGCTTTACTTTGTGTAAATTATTTAATTACCACTGCTCTTGAAATCAGTGCTCTTAGTGGAATACCTCCTCAAAACAGTGATGAAAAACATCGTGAGGAAACAAAATGTCCTAGAACTAAAAATTCGAAGAAATGTGACATCCACCAACCCCCACTGGGCCCGCGTGGTGGATTACGGCCCACTCCCTCTCACAGAAAGAGGAGGCCTGTGTCCCAGCAGTGGGAATATTATAGGCTGATTATGTTTGTATGTATGTGTTGAAAAATAAATAATAAGTTTCAACACTTATATCTGTCATTTTTATTGTGTACATAATAAAGAGTTTTTTTTTTAAAGTTGCCCCACACTAGTAATTTCTCCTGTATCGTGGGTGTGCTTACAAACATTTAAACTCACATAGTCGCGCTAGTTTACCATTGTTCGCCCTCTTAAACATAAATGGCGAAATGTGTGTGTTACTAATAGGTACACCTCTGCCTAACCCTTCGGGGAATACAGGGGTGATGTTATGTTATTATTATACAGGTTGTGAAGGTCAGATAGGCAGTCGCTCCATGTAAAATACTGGTATTCAGCTGCACCCGGTTAGACTGGAAGCCGACCCCAACATAGTTGGGAAAAGGCTAGGCAGATGATGATACACGGTGATTTTTAATTCACTGTGAACCTTTCAAGGCATGGTCCCATAGTGAAAGTTGTTTATAATCATGAGTACTTTCACCAAAAAAGGAAGAAAAGGAAGAAGGAAGGAAAAGTATACATTTGACATTTTTTACGATGATTTTAGTTCGCGATATTTTGATGTGAAACATCTATAGGCACACGTAAAACCGTTTGCTGGCGGGGCGACACATGCCGCGTGGCGATCGGCCACTATACACTTATTCAGTCTATATGTAGTAGTGTGTAAATGTGTGTGTAGTGCGATGTCTCACATCTGCCCGTCGTCCCGTGACGGCTCAATTTTCTGTTATTTATTTTTGAAATAATAAAAAACAAACAAGGAAGGAGTGGAGGGAGGCTTTTGCCCAGCAGTGGGACAGCATAAGCTAGAGGAAAAAATAACAAACCATTCGAAGTAGACAGTAAAATAAAGCTTTTAAAACTTCTTTATTTTTATTAGGTAGTTTCCCAACATGGTTATAATTAGGTTAACAATATAGCAAAAGCATAATAAGTCTATAATATTCCCACAGCTGGGACACAAGCCTCCTCGCTGTGAGAGGGACTGGGCCGTAAGCCACCACGTGAACTCAGTGCGGGTTGGTAGATGACACGTGTCTCCTTTTTAGTTCTAGGACATGCCTCACGATGTTTTCCATCACTGTTTTGAGAGCAGTGGTAATGAAATAATTTACACAAAGTAAAGTGCCTGCGTGGATTCGAACCTACGACCTGCACTCGTAAGTCGCAGCCACTTACGTAGCCGCTGGGCCACCACTCCTAATTGGTAATTATTGTTTGACCACATAATTAGCAATATATCTAACAACATATTTAAGCCAGTACCGAAAAGGTCAAGGAAAAACACCAATAATGAATTCAGTACTTATCGAAAATTCTTGTGCCAATTTAAAGACTTAAACATTGAGAGCCACTTTAATGTTTCCTTTCAATTTGAATAACAGAATCTGTATCAATAGACCTTCATTGTTTTGAAACACAAAGCTTCTCTAAAGTCTATTCATAGAATAAATTGTGAAAACTGAACATTGGGGTAAGGTCCTTGAAGCAAGATCTACAGTCGTTAAGGTGAATGAGTCCGCAGCTGTAACACGGGAAATTAAAATTTTCTTACGTTTTTTGCAATTTGCAGCTCAGTGTCAGGTTGTATGATTTTCGACTATAACAGATATGTATTTACAGAATTATTATTATTAGAATCATTAATACATCTCTCTAAGTTAAATTTGTTCCATTAAATGACTTTTTCATGAAATTATAACATTGGGGAACGGATTTAACTCAGTATTAATGAGTCTAATGATTATAATTACGTAAATACATTTATCAAGATACACCTAATACTGACCTACAAATTGCAAAAAAAAACATAAGAAAATTTTAATTTCGCGGCCTTCTGCTGCGGATTCACTTTAACGCCATCGCGCGAAACCCACTCCCAACTTTCAGTTGTTAAATATCAGTATTATGTGGCACTCCAGTACAAGTGAGAGTGAACAGGCTTCTTCTGGGTAGGCTCACTCCATCGTCGACCTAGTCTCTGTCACCTTTGACCTAGACTAAGGTGAAGAGCAAACCCATCCCAAATAAAAAAAAAATTTGCGTCACAAAACGTTTAACAAACATTTTATTTCAAAGGTCGCTGACGTTATTTGAACAGCGAATTAATTACATCATAACACCTCGCCTTGTTTTCCCGAAGGGTTAGGCAGAGGTGTACCTATAGTACACCCACATTCCGCTAGTTATGTTTAAGTCTCATGTAATAGGGGGCGAGTCTATTGCCATCAATCGGGCACAAATCCAGACTCCGGGCCACTACTGAGAAATTTCAGATGGAAGAACCCAATAAAACTTTGCTCGACCTGGGAATCGAACCCATGACCTCATGCTCAGCAGTAGTACTTGTGACCACTAAACCAACGCTATTTGTTACGGTACTTTAAAGATAACTTTAGAAAAACATGCGGGGCAGTATTTGGGGACTGCCGATAGAAGTGAAAACTAGCGTTCGGTGACGATGACGGGAGTTCCATGATTTTTGTTCACCCAAAAAGTGCTCAACGCGCCTAAAGAAGTTTTCACTTCAAGAAAATAGAATTTATTACTAGTGGTTGCCCACTGGTCGAAATTCGACCCCCCCACCCCTACTTACAATCTATATAGTACTTACTAATTACAAGACTACACTAATTCCATGCAATTATAAAGTACTTACTAACTCCATGCTATTAAAAAGAACTTACTTATTCCATGCTCAAGCTGTCACTTTCTGCCACAACCCCGTCCCTTTTCACGAAATCACTACCACAGAAAGCTTGTACTAAACCACCTTCGGGAATATTCCCTGAAAGGGTGGGCAGACGTGTTTAGTATAGCCGTGTAGACCTAGGAGTGTCTGTCCCAAATCACTTAGCTTTGAGCTCAAAGAACAGATTTACATAACTATGTACAGTCACCAGCACATCATCATTCATCTTCATCATTTCAGCCCAAAGACGTCCACTGCTGGACATAGGCCTCCCCCAAAAGGGGGGGTGCCAGTATCGTCACGGTTGGCAGGCAGGTTTGCGATCGCAGTATGGTGTTAAAATGCATAGAGAACGCTCCTACCCATTCTCTAGTAAGTCCCTTAGTCGCCTTTTACGACACCCACAGGAAGAAATAGGATAATACGCCAGCACAGCAAGTTACCACAAACTGTCAAATTTTCTCATTCGATTTTGAACTTAACAATCACCATTTTAAACCGTAAATGTGAAATAAAATATTTTGATTTTTAGAAATTAAAGTAAGTTTTCGTGTCTGTCAGTGTGACCGCAATTCTTCTAAACTACGCAACGCTAAAGCAACGGATTTTGATGCGGCTCTCACCATAATTTAGAGCATTTATTTCATCAGGTTTATATTATGTAGGTATTATACATTAATATAATATAAAGGAGCAGTGTGCAGTGGTGGCCCAGTGACAACGGCCGTGACTTACGAGCTTAGGTTCGAACCCAGTCAGGCGCTTTACTGTGTGTAAATTATTTCATCACCACTGCTCTCAAAACGGTGAAGGAAAACATCGTGAGGAAACCGGCATGTCCTAGAACCAAAAATTCGAAGACATGAGACATCTACCAACCCGTACTGGGTTCGCGTGGTGGATTACAGCCCACTCCCTCTCAGAGAGAGGAGGCCTGTGTCCTAGCTGTGGGATCATTATAGACTGATTATGTATACATTAATATTAAACCCAGATATAGCACAGAAATCTCCATGGTATGTCGCCATTCGCCGCAGGAGACGCCCTGGGCGTCGGGAGTCGCAAGCCGATTTCCGGCCACCGTAGGCGCGGGCCTGCGGACGGTGAGCGATGGGTAGCTCACAGTCCTATAAGGACCAGGCCCGGGTCGACGGCGCATTAGGTTCCAGGTGCGCCTCAAAGAGACGTCAGCACGAATTGACGGGGTCCATTAGGGCCAATGCCTGCCAGGGTTGCGAGTTTGTCCGAAAGAGATATCGTGGCCCTGGCACACAGGCAAATGAAGGAACACGGGTGGGTTTTAGTCAGTAAAAGTCTGACACGCCCTCCCGCTCCGCTCAGAGCGGGAGAAGTTATTTGATAATTTCCCAACAAAAAAAAAATGGTATGTCGCCATATCAGTAGATCGCATCCGTGCGAATCATGGGCCTAGGCGGGTCGCTAGTTTAAAAATAAAACTATGTTGTCATTATATCAAAAATGCCAGAAATTGTACACATATAAAGGTAAATGTTACCCAATATGTCGGGTGAGGTCAGTCGTAAAGATACATGGAAAAGTTGAGCAGAATCGTTCAAGATGAAAGAGAAGCCGGTCAAGTGTGAGATACGCTTTGGTTCATCCGAAGATTATGCGTAAGTATGTTTTCTGAAAGGTTGGCTTTGACCTGTGTGACACAAAAATGGAATCTGAAAGAACATTTTGATTTACTTATGCGTGTGTCGAAAACAAATGGTTTCTTTGTCAAAGGCACCATTTATTCTTGCTTACAAAGAAAGTCTTAGCGTATTTTCTCCTTTCTCCAACCAATAACGTGTAAAAGAAGATTTACATACTTTTGAAAACTAGAATATACACAATTATTGGGAAAAATCCTTGAGCTCAAATGAAAAAAAAAGCACTATAACAGTCCAATTGCCTAAGCTATTTTACGTCTTACAATCTCACGTAGGCTTGGAAGCATCAATAGTAACTTACCAAAGATTCCTTCAGGGAGACATAGACATGATTTATTATCATAAAGCAGGTAGCTAAGTAAGTACTAATTAACATATTGCTTAATTGTCCGATGCGTAGACCGGTTCGTAGCACTTCTGTAGCACATTCGTAGCAAAGCGCTACGCAGAAGTTTCGTAGCAGACAACGTTTGCTTACTACGTAGGTAGTTAACGATAATGATACAATTTGAATGTCCTAAAAGCGAGAAATGAGCAGTTTACGACTACTTTTCACAACACATAACAAGACAAAATCAAACTGGTTGCTATTTTATTTAATTATATAATTTATTATTTTTATGACATTAATAAAACATGATTCTATGATTTCAAAATCACACACCAACTTATTACGTTAAAATTTTAGGAAAACGTATCTTTTACAATGTTTGTCAATATGTGGACACCATGGATATATCGCATAATTATTTTATTTGTCATTGCTTCATTTTTAATTATTTTTACCTATTGTGGTATAGTCATTTAATTCTACGTGCATCGCCTTCGCATATAATTATTTATAACTAATGTATACAAAATATTATTATTATAATATTTTAAAAAAGTAACGGTGGAGTTTCTTACTCATTGTTTTCAATACGAAACCTTTTGGAATGGGAGACTAGAATCAATTTAATTTTTTTATAAATTTTGGCGTTCAAAAGTGCTTTTTATGTGCCTATTTAGAATAAATCATTTGACTTTGACTTTGAAACAAAATCACGCTTGTAATCCCCGAAGGATTAGGCAGAGGTGTACCTATAGTAGCCTACATTTCACCAGTTATCGACGTAGTTCGCGACTTATTTTCATGAATTTTTACCTAAATAGCGTTATAAAAAGTCAGCCCAGAAACGAAAATACGTAGTCAGCAACTAATTGGAAATAATAAGGATAGATCAAATTCAAATTTTCAAATTTCAAATTTTTTATTTTATTTGGAAAAACATGTACAATATAGCTGCCTAAACTTGTGAAATTTGGCCTATTCTTTACAAAAGTATGTATTAACTAAGATATAATTTCACTTCTCCGACTTAACCTAAAATATTTTCAGTGCAATCACTGAATTGACTTGTATCTATTCTAAATGTTGTTCATGACATTTATTATAAATTAAAGTCGCATTTTGTGTCTATATGTGTGATCGAGTTGTTCTTCTAAACACAGGTCCAGTAAATCTGTGTGGTTATTTCCTCAAAGACCATTTCAGACACCAATCTACATGGTCTTCACATGATCTGACCAAGATTATGTCTGGACTTTAAAAGAGACTATGGCCTCTGAGTTTGTTTCGGCCTTTCTTCTCAGAGTAGTCAGATAGGAAACGCCGACCTCATCTAGTTTTTAAAATATAATTAACGTGTAAAAATAAAATCATTTATCATTAAAGTAGTCATGTATCAGTAAAGTCTCGTAGCTAAGTGATAACAGCCACACAGATCGATCCATCGGGTTCAGCAACGCTTGCCGCGGTTAGTCCGTGTATGTTTATGGGTGACCATCTTTTCATACCAAGATTCCTCCGTGCCTCGGAAAGCACGTTAAGCCTTTGGTCCCGGCTGTCATTCGTGGATCTTTAACAGTCGTTATGGGTAATCAGAAGCAAGAATGTCTAACAACCAGTCTTACCAAGGGGTATAGTATTGCCCAGTTATTGGGTTGTGAAGGTTATGACCTTCACAACCCAATAACTGGGCAATAAGCAGTCACTCCATGTAAAATACTGGTATTCAGCTGCATCCAGTTAGACTGGAAGCCGACCCCAACATAGTTGGGACAAGGCTAGGCAGATTGATTGATTACGGAAGATTTATGTGTATCATTAATATTAAGCTTACATATAATTAAGATATCTCTATGTACGCCATGGATTGATGATGAATGCCGTTTGCAAATGGCCGCCATCGTAAGTGCATCTGAAATTATGGTGTCTAAATGAAAACTTAATTGTATCTTTGTAGAGTATTGTTAGTGTATCGAATTTATATTATTATTAAGTAATTTTTTTAGTTCCATTTATTTGTATTACAGTGTTTGTTTATGTATTATTCATTTTTATTTTAACAATTACGCATTAATACACGTAAATATATATAAGTACTTTTTAATTTTATCGATAAGTACATACTACATATTGACTATAATCAGAATCACACATATTATTCTGTGGAATTTATTTTACTTACCCGATTTATTATGTCACACAGGGGGGCGTCATTACGTTATTCCATGGTTTCTGCTGAAAATCAGCGCTGTGACGATAGGTTTGTCCGAAGTCACAGCATTTTGCTGAGCAGAGACCTGTTCTTGCACAGATGTGACGCACGGTTATTGTAATTGTTCATAATTAGTATAGTTTGTTTGTTTCAAAAGTAGTTATTTTTCCACTCGGCAATCGGCATTTTGTTTTTGTTTTCATTGTTTGTTTGTCGACTTTGTTGTCATCACATAGACCATAGACTAATATATATATAATGAGATTTTATACTAGTAAACAGTTTGTAAATTGTCTTTGGTCCCTGACATCAACCAATGAACAAGATTGTCAAAATGTTTAGGGTATTGGATGCGAGGCTTTTGGCTACTTTGTATGTGTGTTTTTTGACTTTTAGTTGTACTGTGCGTTTTGTTTGTGCAGAATAAATAATTTTTCTTTCTTTCTTTTCTTTCTTTATGTTTCATCACACTTATATTATAAAGGCAAAAGTTTGTGTGTGTGTGTGTATGTTTGTTACTTCTTCACGCTCAAACGGCTGGACTAATTTTGATTAAATTTTGTATGGAAGTAGCTGACACCCTGGATTAAGACATAAGCTACTTTTTATCCCGATATTCCCACGAGATTGAGAGTTACGCGGGTGAAACCGCGGGGCGCAGCTAGTCAAGTCATAAAAACCGTGCAAAGCAGGGGCGGGTCGCTAGTGTTCGAATATAATTTATTTCAGCAAACCGACTCGATCTCTCGAGACTCGATCGAGGGTAGGCCTATAATACTATTTTAAGAACTTATTTAATACATACACATACACAAATTCAACCCTTCTGCCCATGGGTGTAGGCAGAAACTAATCACCTCACCTGCTACGCTCCTTACATACACCTTTTGCTTCGTTTAAGTTCATACATCTGGTCATACACGCACGCCGGTGGCGAGTACTAAGCACCTGACCTTTCTGAAGAACATCACTAAAAAGATTACTACTTTTTATACCATTTAGTCATATCCATACCTTCCTTCGCATTCTATAATGTGTTTATAGATCTTATGTGGCTTAAAGTTAAGGTACAATTACGGACCCTATAGGGCACAGCGAAAGGTTTTATTTATTCCCTGCAAAAGTTTTTATTTATTCTCTGCAACATTGAATAAACCATACCCAGTTTACTGATAACTATAAAAATATTTTTGTTTGGAATTTGAGCCAAAGTTACAATTTTTCTCGATATTTTAGGCATCTATTTAGCTGATATTGTGTGCAGGTATAGGCATCTACAAAATGTTTGGCTGGAAGGAATAGATTTTCTATTTAAACAAGACTGTACAGTAATCGAATACACAAAAGCCGATCGATCTTGAAGAGCAAAACGGATAACAGCCGCGCTAGCAGACGTTTATAAAGATTTCTTATATAATATTACCAAAGTTTAAAGGAAGCCGATTTCACTTTGTAACAACATGGTGATATACTTATTACTATTAGCTTGTGGCCCCTTAGATCTTTGACAGTTGTTACGGGTCGTCGGAAGCCCGAACGTCTGACAACCAGTGTTACCAAGGGGTATAGTGTTACCCAGTTACTGGGTTGTGGAGTTCAGATAGATAGTCGCTCCATGTAAAATACTGGTATTCAGCTGCATTAGGGGTACTGGAAGCCGACCTTAACATAGTTGGGGAAATGATGATGATGTGTGTATACCTATACTTAATACTAACTAACGTTAAACCCACTAAAACCGTATTTCCCGCACACATCACAAGATAAGAATTAATTGCAGAACGCACAAACAATCGTGTACCCCGCTTTAACCATAGAGATTAATTAAAAAGCTCAACGTTCAAGTGGCTGGTAATAGGGCATCACAACACCGCTCCCCACGTACTGGCAGCTAGTACTCAAGTCGAGTACTCGCTTACTTGCCTACGGTGCTGTTGTGTTAAGGGGAGTAATCTGTATCTGAAGCTTGACTTGCAAGCTGTGTAAAACCAAACGAGAATATAATAAATTGCAGACTGTGAGGGACGAAAATGTAGGTACAAATACATAATATGTGTGTTTTAGTGGGTATATAGGTACGTCGTTTTGTAGTTATGTAGTAGGATAGGATAGACAGAAAAAATCTACCATAAACTGACTACAGTTTCAATGAGAATATTTGTATATCAATCTATGCGAAAACATAGTACCCTTTTGATGATAAGAACTTTACATTGAAACATACCCGATTAATAATATTCTGTGTTAAAACGGGGTCGTATTTCGCAAAAATAAAAATCAAACAAAACTCTTTAATGTTTCAGAATAACAGATCGTAAATTATTTCCCGATTGAATAGAGGCACGGTGTTGCGAGGCTTCCACACAAAAACGCTTTTAGCACCGGCACCGACGCGACGTAACACTCAGTTCAAACATTCTTTGTGACCATAAAAGGAGAAAATAGGAACGTGTGAATACCTCTAATATCGCGGAAGTTATGTTCAAGTAAAATTATTTGCTCCAGAATTTATGTAATCGCACCTCGGAATGTGGAGGCTTCTTACGAAATTAGTAATTTTCGAGAGATGTGTAAACTTATGTCAGGTACGGGAATCTTGTTAAATAGATTGCTTTAGTTAATGAACACATTATACTATTTCTTTGACCCACTTTGACTTGACGTTAAGTGAAAATGATCTAACCTCGAAGGAATGACAAAGTGACTAATTGAATTTTTAATGCCCAATTCTTCCGAGGAAGAGGAATAAAAAGAAAAATATACTTTAATTAGCTCGACGTTAATTGGTCACAAAAACAGAGGCGTGACGTAATTTCTTTAATACCGCGCAAAGGCAACGGGAACATTTCCTTTTTAATCAGTGGGTCCTTCGCCGCGCAGGATTTAATTAACGCTCCTAAACATTTTACATTGGTAATAATTGTGCCCGAGGAAATTACAAATCTGTTTATATCAATTAACACGAAGTGCTACTTGTTACAAGCATCTGGCGACATTCACATCTGAACTCAGATTTGTATTTATTTTAAACATAATTGTTGACGGTCTGCAAATATTTTCGGCTACTACATTATACCAAATCACGAACCAAATGAAAATAGATAACAAATAAAATACATGCTCAAAAATGATGCTGCATAATATGTTAAATTGTTTGTTTATGAAATTCTCATGTTACACTATTATTAATATCTTTGGTATGAGTTTAATTTGAACAATTTGTGCAAGCAAATGTGAAATGCACAAACATTGTTTCGTTTATCAATTTTATGGTATTTTTGTTCAAAGCCCAACCTGTTTTCATTTTGATGATTTCCATTAAAACCGTTTTAGTAAAACAAATAGATGGAATGTTTCCACAAACAAGAGACGATCGTGGAATTAATGAGATCAAAAAAGGTCGCATAAACAAGCCACAATTACTCTGGGGAAAATGCTGCCTCATTTTTCTTTGAAAGAAAATTATATTTATAAAAGAATGTTATAAGTACTAAAATCTAACTAAAACCCTAAAGTGCTTAGTGCCACGTACGCGCGGGCGCGTTTGACAAGGTTCTGTCAAAGTTTTAATGACAGCTAGGTAATAAACGCGAAGCCGAGGGGGATTAAAGAACAAGTGAACTGTAAGGCATTGAGAGTTACAAATTGTTACCAGTGAACACTGGAGATATTAATATAAGGGTGCTTGCATAGAGAGCAAGGATTTGGTCTCGATTAATGAATTTTGTTTGAAGAATATAACTTATTTAGATGGGAGTTTTTAATTAAAAGAGGCCCATGTACATGACCTGTTAATAACATGAAATAACCATCAGAGGTACATTATTGATAACCAATCGGTTCCGCTTGAACAAGTAACTCGCTTAGTAACTTACTATCTATATCATTAACTTATCATTCTCCTGCTTTTATCCCAATTTATTTGGGATCCGCGCAACATATTATTTTCTTCCATATTTCTCTACTATTTGTCATCTTGGTAGCCACTCCCTTTGTAGCCATATCATCTTTCACACAGTCCATCCATCGTTTCTTTGGTCTCCCCCTCTTGGATAGCTATCCACTACAAATCCAACTGTATGAAAGCATCCTAAACCTTTTGAAATAGCACAGTCTATTTATCTGGCAATGTAGGTATGCACCCTAATTCAATTGTTTTAGCTGCGATAAGTTCGTTCCAGCCCGCTTCAGCTTTGTCACTGCTGGAATTAGAGAGATTAATTATCATTTCGCTCTTGCTCGTTCTTATTTGAACAGAACTCTCAGCTAATATCCATAAAATTCATTGCTACATTTAAGTTGCAACATTAAGAAGTTATTAGTTCTAGGAATTACTTCCAGATTACGTTCATCAATCAATCAATCAACTCAGCCTATAGCAGTCCACTGCTGGACATAGGCCTCTCCCAGGCTGCGCCACAATACCCTGTCCTCCGCTTTCCGCATCCAGTCTGTCTCAGCCACTTTTTTAAAGTCGTCGGTCCATCTAGCTGGGAGGTGTACCACACTACGCTTGCCAATACGCGGTCTCCACTCCAGGACTCGTCTGATTTACCAGCCATCGGTCCTTAGACAAACATGGCGCCAGCCCACTGCCTCTTCGGCTTGCTTACTCTGCAGGCTATGTTGGTAATTCCGGTTCTTTTCCGGATAATTTCATTTCTGATCTTAGCCTTCAAAGAAACTCCTAGCATAGCCCGCTCCATAGTGCGCTGAGTTACCTTGAATTTGTGGACCAGCCCGACTGTCAGTGTCCAAATTTCGGCACTGTATGTCATAACGAGCAGGACGCACTGGTTGAAGACCTACTAACACTGGTCTTCAAACACTGCGGGATTGGCGTCGAGAAGACTTGACTGTGCAACTCAACCGGAACCTTCTGTCGGCTTCTTTCTCAAAATTGTGCCTACTGAGCTGGATAACTTGCCCTAGGTAGACGTACTCCTTCACAACTACTTAACAACACAGATTACGTTCAGCTTTTTCTAAAACTTTCTTTCAACCATATTTTTCACAAAAACGGTACGAAGCAACCTAATGCATATTGTATACTCATTTTTTGCTACCTTTGTTAAGTTTCCACATAATTTTCCAGCCGGCTTACAAAAAAAGTCTTGCAGCACTCTAACCCTACAAAAACCGGTCACTTTTGAGCGCAGCATTAAAGCGGTTAGCCCCGGTTAACCCGTGTGTGCCACAACAAACACTCCACCATTCACTGCGAGGCCTTTAAGAGATAAATTAAGATGGCACCCGGGTGCAGTCGGCGTCGCGCCTGCCGCACAGATTTATCACTTTACCTCGTGACCTCTTGAATAAGGACGGCCTTTGTTTTATGATGATGTAGGCGAGTAATATATTGGTATTGGAGATTTTGTTTGCATAGTGATGTGATATTGTTTTAGTGTTGTTACGTGTGGGGACTGGCAAAGCATTTACTTCATGTAGGCGTCGTAAATGTGCTTATTTTCATGGGTATAAAACGTAAATCTGTGTGTGTTTCATGCAACATTTTTATTGTAATGCTAGCGACCCGGCCCTGCTCCGTATGGTTTTAGGCCATGACAAAACATCAAGATTTCATATTAATATACATAACACATAACATCACGCCTTCTCCGAAGGGTTGGGCAGAAGTGTACCTATAGTGCACCCATAAGTCCCATGTATAAGTAGATGAGCCTATTGTCGTCAACCGCAAATCCAAACGCCAGGCTGCTACTGAGAAATTCCAGATAGAAAAACCCATTTACACTTTGCCCGACCGAGGATGGTTTTCCACCCGCTACTCAGATCAAACAAACACTACTTTCCGAGTATGAGAAATGAAAACATCTTTCTACAAAGACATGTTATGAGGTAGCATTAGATATGCATACTTTTTTATTATGTATCTAGCTAGAGTATACCCTGCTATATTAATCCACTCCAGTTCTATTTTGGGCCATGCTCCATGAAATATTCCTCTCATTAACATCATCATCTAAACGGTAACTGATCTCAAAATTTAATAATCTGTAACTAATTACATAATGGAGGTTATCAATAAATAGGTACTTGACATTTTAAACGATCTAATTTAATAAAATCGTCAGAATTGCTGCGCCCATCGAATATTTCATAAGATTTCGATTAACTTCGGAACGAACCGAGCGGATCTGTCGGACAAATTATATTTATATTGCAATAACATTCGGAGGGGTGCTTTAAGAGCACCGAAGGGGAAAACATGCGAAACGCACCTTTTTTATGATGATAATTTTCGCTGATGTTGTTTTCGTTTCTTCAATCTATATTAACTGGGTTTATTTATACTCTTTAATGGATAGATAGATTCATTTATTTGCCTGAAATATGGTATTTTACAGATTTTATAACACATACAGAATAGTTCTTCATATTCCGCGTACTACATTCGGCATGCAAATTTTGTGCCAATAAAAATGATTCTAATTTAAAAAAAAATTCAATGTAAAAAAAATCGTAGTATATCAAAAATTGCCTACATATTATAAATTACAAATGTCAAAGAAAATAATTAAATTACAATTTGTCTATAATTAACAACTTTCAAATAACAACCAAGGAAATTATTTAATGCTTTAAAAGGATTAATATTGTGACGGTACCTTGCCAATTCATTTATGACAATATTATGTATGTAAGAAAAAACCCACATCTTTTCAATAAAATAAGTGATAAACATAATTTTAATACTAGAAATAAAGATAAAATAGATCAGCCATGTTTCAGATTATCTAAAGTACATACATCTTTTATGGGGTACTGTGTTAAATGTTACAACAAAATACCTTGTGATATATTGCAATTAAATGAAAGAAAATTTAAAACTCATATTAAAAGTACACTTTGTAATCAAGCTTATTACAAATTAGAGGATTATATCCAAGATAAGAACGCTTGGAAACATGCTGGTCCAGCTCCATAGGACAATCTAGAGTCTAGACAAAATCTAACTGATTGCTATTTTAATTGTATGTTTTATTATTTTTATGACATTTATTTTACACTCTGTGATTACCTTAACTCACACACTGATATTAATTATTTTAGGAAAACGTTTTTTTTTTTTTTACAATGTTTGTAAATATGTGAGCACCATGTATCTATCACATATTTAATTTATCTGTCATTGTTTCATTATTAATTCTTTTTACCTATTGTGGTATAGTAATTTTATTCTAGGTGCATCGTCTTCACATATCATTATATAATTGATGTACCTATACAAAATATTGTAAAACATTTTAAAAGAGTAACGGTGGAGTTTCTTGCCCATTCTTCTCCATACGAAGCTACCTTTTGGAAGGGGCGACTAGAATCAATTCTATTTTATTTGTAAATTTTGACGTTCAAAAGTGCCATCTATGTGCCTATTTGAAATAAATAATTTGACTTTGACTTTGAATTAAATCACAAAAATGTCAATAGCTTAAAATTACAGTAAATTAAAATGTAAAATTTAATGTCATACAACTTTCCCATTCGTCTTAGAATCCATAAATTCCTTAATGGTATAAAAACAATTTTCAATATGCCATGGAGCTCGTGGCTAAGTAAAAACAGCCGCACGGGTCGGTCCATCAGGTTAAAGCTACGCTTGCCAGGGTTGGTCCGTGGATGGGTGACCATCTTTACATATCGAGACTCCTCCGTGCCTCGCCGTTGGTCCCGGCTGTTATTCGTGGATCTTTAATAGTCGTTACGGGTCGTCAGAAGCCCGAAAGTCTGACAACCAGTCTTACCAAGGGGTATCGTATTACCCAGTAACTGGGTTGTGGAGGTCAGATAGGCAGTCGCTCCATGAAAAATACTGGTATTCACCTACATCTGGTAAGACTGGAAGCCGACCCCAACATAGTTGGGAAAAGGCTAGGCAGATTGCTTGACTCTTTATTATTTTAATTTAAAATTAAGTCTTTGGGAAAAATGTCTGAAGAAAAAAGACAGTATTTATGAATTCTTTTACCATAAACAATTTACATAAAAACTACGTATTCCAGTCTCTTTTAAAATAAACGTATCTTTACTTAAAAATATACATGACGAGTCTTCAGATTATATTTGCATAATAGAGGTTTGGCTACGTCTATCTGCATCTTTCTTCTAATGTAGAAACCTTATTTTATGTTACTCAACGTTTTCAGTGTGGTACGAGTATACTGCTTGAAGTATTTTTCTAGAAAAGTTCTTTAGTTTTAATTTTGCGCATCAAGCTACTGGCGCTGTGTGTTCTGACAAGAGCTGGCATACTGCCAGGCCTGTATAGCTTGCCATGATTGAATAAAATCCTATGGTAAAGCTAGAGGTAATCGCTATAAACAAAAGAAAGCCTACATACCTTGTTTTGTTTATAATCGTCTCAACTATTTTTGAAGTGCAAACTTTTTTGGGCGTGTTGAGCGAGTTTTGGTAGGGGAAAAACTTAAAGATCCGCGTCACCGACGGCGCAACTTAGAACTATGGATTAGCAGTGTATTTAAAAAAAAAACAAAATTAATTTGATTGTTGTATCTAAAATTAAAATATATTATGCTTTCACTGTTGTCGAAGCATATATATTTTAATTAATCACACTTTTTTTTTTTTGCGATGGGTTTGCTCTTGACCTTAGTCTAGGTCAGAGGTGACACAGACAAAGTCGACGATGGAGTGAGCTTACCCAGAAGAAGCCTGTTCACTCTCACTTTGAAGAGATTAGGGTTGTATGCGTTCGGAAACAGACGCAGGCAGAGAGTTCCACTCTTTTGCTGTGCACATTATGAAAGACATTTGGAAACGCTTAGTGCGAATTGGTGGAATAGAAACCAGGTAGGGATGGTAACCTGCTGTGCGTCTAGATTTCCGATAATAGAAGGGGGCCGGTGGAATGAGGTCGTGGAGTTCTTGGGCTCACTCACTTTTATTATAAAGGCGAAAGTTTGTGAGTGTGTGTGTGTGTGTTTGTTACTTCTTCACGCTCAAACGGCTGGACCAGTTTTGATAAAATTTTGTATGGAGGTAGCTGACACCCTGGATTAACATATAGGCTCAATTTTGATCCCGATATTCCCACGGGATTGAGACTTACGCGGGTGAAACCGCGGGGCGCAGCTAGTCATTTATAATTTCTTGGTTGATGGCAATAGGCTCGCGTATTACAAGTCACAACAACCGGCGAAATGTGGGTGTACTACAGGTACACCTGCACCTCCGCCCAACCCTTCGGGGAAACAAGGCCTGATATTACGTTGCGTTATAATATAATATGATAAAATTCGTTATTTTAATGAACAAATTACAACATTTTAATTTTAGATACAACAATTAATTTAAAAATAAAACACTATTTTTCATAGTTTTATGTTTTCACTTCTGTTGGTAGTCCCCATGACTACTTATGTTTTTTTTTTAATAACGATGTATCTCTTTACAAACGGATTGGTGATTAGTGATTGTGACACTCAGCGAGTGTGAACCGCACAAAGATGTAAATCGATGGTATCGCAGAGAGTATCCATCCTTTTGTCAAAATGGAACTTAAAGTTATCACTAAAGATTGGGCAGCACAGAAAAAAACAGTACAAAGTGATAAATAACTTTAATTTCGGAAGCCGGTGTCTTTGGATCTGTATTTTAGTTTTGTGCCACCGACTTCTGAAATTAAAGTTATTTTTCACTTTGCAGTATTTTTTTTGGAGGTCGATTGTTTTTTTTTTTTTTGTAAAAAGTTTTTTATTTTTCACATTTTAGTGGGTAAGTTTGTAATTTATTTAAGTTACAATAGCCTTATGTCAACTGCTCATCACCTTTTACAAAATATTGCTTTTCCCGATGCAGGGACGCCACATGCATTGTGACGGGCATACATTGCTTAGCAACCATATTAAAGTACCAAATCGAATCTCAACCCGTTAAGTACTTAATTATTAGGTAAGTTGTTCTGTGGTCTTCATCATCAGTTCCACTTCACCAAATGGTGGTTTCCGAGAGCAAATGCACGAGTTACTATAAAAAATATCCAAATCGCTATAGGTGTGCCTATAAAATTTGAGGATTTTCCTCGATTTCCATCAGATTCTGACTTGGTGACTATGGGACCACCTCGAGAGCATACCCTTTCAAATATAAAAAATAAACCGGAGAAACCGGTGAACAAAAATTATAAACAAACATTATAAACCTCCTCGTTTTTGGTAGATGGTTAAAAATATGATATACCAAAAGTTAATCAAAAGAACAATGAGCAGTTATTAAACCCAAAACAAAATAAAGCTTGACATAAAAGTCTATGTCACAGTTGTAAAAAAAACCCAATCCAGTTGAATCCGAACAGAAATCAAAATGAAGACCACTGAAGAAATATCTTCAATAGAATTTTCTAGAAGCACATAAACACATTTTAGGTTGTCATTTGTTTTCCGTGTGCTGACAACTAGAAAATATAGTAGCCAAGCCATAGTTCGTAAGTTCTAGGCAACATCTGCGATTTATGGGTTAAATGCGGTTATGTAAGCGATCATAACTATAAAAAAGGTTTATGAAACTGCGTAAGTACTGAAATCTGCGTAGGATACAATTTTTTTGTTCCGAACTTATAAACTCGTAGGTACATGCTAGTAAATTATTGGGCAAGGAATAGGAATAGAAGTAAATATTCGAACATAGGTCTAAATAATACAGTGAGCATTCGATTTATGTTATGTTATTCAGGGCTTCCAAAATAATCACATTGGTACTCGTATAAGCATGTGAGCTATTGGAATATGCATAATGTTACTTATACCTTTTTTAGGGTTCCGTACCTCAAAAGGAAAAAACGGAACCCTTATAGGATCACTTCGTTGTCCGTCTGTCTGTCTGTCCGCCTGTCTGTCAGTCTGTCAAGACCATTTTTCTCAGGAACGCGTAGAGGTATCAAGTTGAAATTAATATCAAATACGTAAGTCTATGTTCCCTTGAAGCTCTAAACAAATCAAGCTTCCAAGTCAATAAAAAAATACGGCGATATAAGCGACATTATTGCGACATATTTCGATACTCGCAAATAAATCAAAACCTATAGGGTACTTCCCGTTGACCTAGAATCATGAAATTTGGCAAGAAGCAAGGTCTTACAACACAAGTATAGGAAAAAGTCCGAAAGGTGTAAATGTTTAGTTTTATCACAAAAAAAATAATTGCGAATATCTCGCACATAAATCAAAACCTATAGGGTACTTCCCGTTGACCTAGAATCATAAGGTCTTACAGCAAAAGTAAAGGAAAAAGTCCGAAAATTGTAAATTTGTAATTTTATCACATAAAAAAAAATTGCGAATATCTCGCACATAAATCAGAACCTATAGGGTACTTCCCGTTGTTCTAGAAACATGAAATTTGGGCAGACGCAAGGTCTCACAGCACAAGTAAAGGAAAAAGTCCGAAAATTGTTAATTTGTAGTTTTATCTCATAAAAAAAACATTTTTTGCGATTACAAACTAAAATTTTCAGTTGGAAAATTGACCGTGGCCTATATCGATGTATTGGAGAACATGTTTTTCAACTACAATGTTAAGTTTGTTTTAAGGATAAATTCATCCTAACTACGGAACCCTTCATTGTGCGTAGTCCGACACGCACTTGGCCCGTTTTTTTTGTTGTTGGGTGGGAAATTATCCAATTACTTCTCCCGCTCTGGGCGGAGCGGGTGTCAGACTTTTACTGGCTAAAACCCACCCGTATTCCTTCAGTTTACTGTGTGCCAGGGCCACGATATCCCTTTCGGACAAACTCACAACCCTAGCAGGCATTGGCCCTAACGGACCCCGTTAGTTCATGCTGCCATCTCTATGAGGCGCGCGTGGAACACAACTCGCCGTCGACCCGGGCTTGGTCCTTATTAGACGGCGAGCTACCCATCGCTCACCGTCCGCAAGCCCGCGCCTACGGTGGCCGGGAATCGGTCTGCGACGGCCGACGCCCGGGGCGTCTCCCGCGGCGACTAGGGACGTGAGGGCGCGAATTTTGCTTCTCCCTCACGCGTTCTGCCTCCTCCTTCACGAGCATTACTGCTTCGCAGAAGGAGGTGACTGCCTCCCATGCAGTTTCGCTCCGAACCATGGCCTGAACCAGGCCCAGACGCAAGAGATCGCCGCCGCTGATCGCTTCCGTAAAGACACGGCGGTGCTCCGTCCAAGCCGGGCAGACCTCTACCGTGTCCTCCGGGTGACACACACAGTGGTAACTCCCGCGCTTTTCCTTCCGCTTTATCCTGAACAGGAACCTACCAAAACAACCGTGTCCGGTGAGGACCTGCGTCAGGCTGAAGGTAGCCACTCCTCAAAAAGCCACGATTGCATAAGCATACAAATAGAATACTCACTCTTTATTATGTACCCCATAAAAATTATTGATGTATGTTTATTGTTGAAATTTTACATAGTTTTAAATAATGACCGAATTTCCAAGCATGTTTGAGAAAATGGCATTTTAATTCTAATTACAAAACAAAACAAAATAACATTTCTGTTCATTCTGTTTTGCGCTCAATGCAGCATCGACAAACATAACATTACATAGTCAAGCTAATAGAATATTCATTTGATTTCAAGTTTAGCCCATTAGTGTACTCACGAGTCGACAAAGTTGTTTCACAAAACCTTTTACTATAAATTACATAATATGTTACTCTCTATGCATAAATGCATTTCGTGATAACAGAAAAAGTTTTTCTGCTTTGGTATTTTCGTTTGTAAATGTACATATTCAAATGGTTAAATAAACCTAAAGTATTTTCCAAATACTTTAGGTTTATTCCGTCCTTTGCATTTTTTATAAACTTGAGTAGTTCTAAAAACTTTGTTTGAATTCGTTTTTAGGGTTCCGTAGATTTGAAACTTCTGTAAGTATATCATAAAAAAAAAATCGCCGATTCCTACGGTATTTTATTTAAATATGGGCGATTTTCTGCAACTGCAAAAAATTACTTTGTGATTCACAATATCATTATGAATACAAATTTATCTTTGCGATTTTTTAAATTTAAGGGATAAACGTTCTTCGTTTGGTATTTTAATATATCTGAACTAAAAAAATAAGACACCGCAGTCCGTCTGTCTGTAAGCGGGCTGTATTCTTATGAACTGTAATAGGGACAAAGTTAAAATTTTCACAGATTGTGTATTTCTATTGCCGCTATACTAACAAATAATAAAACGATATGGCACGGAACCCTTCGTGTGTGAGCCCGACTCGCACTTGGCCGGTTTTTTAGGTTGGTCATCTCGCAGATCAAACTATGTGTGAGGTTGTCGGTGGCTTAACCGGGCTGCGTAAAGCTAATCCCAGTATAAGAGTTAACACCGGGTGGTGCTGAATAGTCTATAGACATTGTACTGCACAATTTTGAAAATAATCGTACAAATCTGTTTGAGCCAGATTTGTTTTCACCGCACAGAGTTTGCCCTCATAATATGTTACAGTTAAAAATACAATCATGTTCGCTCAGAAAAAAGAAACAAAATCGCTTCATTTGGGTTAGGTTAGGTTTGAACAGTGACCAAAACTCGAGTGAGCGTAGCGAGCGTGCCGCGGCAGCGGTTGCCGAGCTCAAGATCTTCTCTACAACACCATCAGCGGTGGTTTTTGGGTAACAGATATTGTCCGCACAAAAAATCAAAACGCAGTAACACAAAATGTTGCGGCTCAGCTCCTACGGCGTTAGCTCATACACAGGGTTTGGCTTTACGCAATCTGGCTATCTTGTGGATGCCTTATTAAATTGAGGCCTGCCCAAGCCAGGGCATAAAACTTATAAACTTAGTGACTACACGGTAAGGGCTTTTTGTTTATTTATTATTTTCAAGCGTAAACCTTAGGCAGGTTTACGGTAAGCTAATAATAGATTGTTGAACGTTGCCCAGGGTAATTAATTATTATCGGGCGAGTAAGCATCTACTTATCCTGTCCTTGTGTACGATTATAAGTTTATTAATGTCTAACGTTAAAACCTTTACGCATTACTTATTGTTAAAGGTTGCCAATTAAAAAATAATAGGAGATTTATGTAAGTTGAAACTTAATTAAAAAATTGAGCTGTCACGAGACGACTGGCAGATGTGAAACAGCGCACTACACCTACATATAGACTGTATAAGTGTATAGAGGCCGATCGCCACGCAGCATGCGTCGCCCCGCCAGCAATCGGTTTTACGTGCGCCTATAGATGTTTCACATCAAAAAGAACGGCATTATGTCCTTTTGATGTTTAGGTAACCTTTTTTAAACTATAATTACGAACCACAGTGAAACAGATTTACTGAAACGTTTAATAACAAAATATAACATAACGCTTGTATTCCCCAAAGGGTTAGGCAGAGGTGCACCTAGTACACCCACCCCTTATGTTTAAGTCCCATGTAACAAGGGGCGAGCCTCGCCATCAACGTGGCACAAATCCAATCGTTTTGCGTGACAACGATAGTAGAATAATTTCAAAAGCGAGTAACTTCTCCTTTTTATCCACCGACTTTATTTATTTTTTCACAAATCGTCTTTGTTAGTAACACATTTAAAAATAAGTATTAATTCATATGTCGCATCCGGCATTTGATGTTTACAACAAGACAAGGCGCGCCACCTAGCGGCTACTATCAAGACTAGAATTGGCGCGCTTTGACAGAGTCGGGGCGTTTCCGGTCGGTTAGGAGGTTGAGGAGAACGCGCCAAGTCGGGCATTCCTTATCTGGTGATCGAGCTGTGAAGACGCTTCGGAATTGTCCTACGTTTTGTTGTGCTGTTTGTGATTTTAATAAACGCTGTGTATCGTACATTCGTACCCAGTGTTTTCATTGCACGAAACCCACCTTATGCCCACATGATGTCTGAACCTAACAGAGTAAATCCTGACGATCCGACACATATATCTTTTTATTAGCAGTCACATACCTCATTGCTGTAAAATATCCTGATATTTTCAAAGTGGATAATCCTACAGATTCATTACTATAATCCGAGCTACTATAAACCTGTTGGTCGCTAAGACAATGGAACCGAATCGAAGCGAATGTCCCACTTCACCGCCTTTTAAACGAATTTTCTTACAATTGGATTAACTGTGTTTTATTGGCAATGTTGTGGTAGTTTAGTACTGAGTTTGGTGGTCGAGTTATGTAGCTACTTGGTAGTTATGAAATACGTTTTCAATTATATTTCATAGTTACTTAAGGTGAGTTTGAAACCACGTTAAGCCGTTGGTCCCGGCTGTAATTTGTAGATCTTCTACAGTCGTTACGGGTCGTCAGAAACCCGAAACTCTGTCAAGCAATCTACAAAGGGGTATCGTGTTACCCAGATACTGGGTTGTGGAGACCACGTAAAATACTGGTATTCAGTTGCATCCGGTTAGACTGGAAGCCGACCCCAACATACGCAGATGCTGATGGCACGGTGAAATTTTAAGACGGGGGTAGTTAGGGCGGCTAAATAGGTTCTTAAGATTTTCCATTGAAGATTTTCACCCTCACATTGTGTGATAATGTTTCTAAGAGCTTAGTAAGAAGACAGATGGTAATCCTCAAGAAATGTAGGTAAAGCCTTCGTAAGGTGTGAAGTTAAACTCTAGCGTATTTAACCTTCTTTGTGACGCAGGGTGAAGAGACTCGACTGTAATGTTCTTTCATTGCCTGTTATTGTCCGAAATGAAGTACCTTATTCTAAGCTTGGATTTGAAACATTTTTTATGTCTTTATTATGAAATGAGCACTGTGATTAAACAAACACATTTTGATTATTCATTCATTATGCTCATTCCAATTTTGTTTTCAAAATACGAAAGCATAATTTACAAACCAGCACCACAAAATAAATAATTAGTTTTAAAACATAATACGCATAACTCAGCTTCCTATTGTTCAGAAATCACACTATTTACATTTATTTGATTAGTTAAATATTAGTATGTTTTTAATCGAACCTCTAATAATTCTCATTTTGCGCTCCTAAAAATATTATTGAACACTCTAATATAATGACTCTTTATAGGAAATTCGTATAATTCCTAGTTTGGTGTCCAAAAAGTAAGTAAGTGAGACCAACTTGGATGTAGTTGGTTACAGTTCCAAACTAACCTAATCTGTTTGGTCAGGGTACCTAGTTATTGCGTCCAACTGTGAGAAAAGATCAAGAAGTTAAAAAGACGCTCAATTATTAAAAAAGTATGCATCATTAGAATCATAAAAGGATTTAAGAGGTAAATTAATTTAAAAAAGTGTCCATCTTCAGAAGGTCAATAGGTTTATAGAGGTTCAGTTGAAGAGTTCTCTTAAATATTTACATTTAAATAGCAAATATTTCAATAAAAGCGACAACAATGAAGCTTGTGAGGCAGTCATTATTTGCGATGGCAGTAATTACAGGGATAATTAACGGTTACAATATTTACCGTGAAATATTTGCTACATCAATGGACGAGTCCGAAAGTTAAAGCACCTGAATTAATTATTCGTAATATTTAAATGAGTGCATTACAATTATACGCATTGATAATATTATAATTATCGATGTGAACCCTATTATCAGTAAATATGTACCTACATACATAATTATATTGGAATGTGGCAACGATAAGACTGATAATGTTAATTATACAAAAACCATCCTCTAAGTATAGGTACCTACGTCTAAACAAATTGAATCCTTTATCTAATACAACATAATAATAATAAATAAATAATAAAAATGCTTTAAGGCTTCTACATACGCGACACTGGTAGAACAATTTCCTTGAATTTTTCATAGAAATTGTTCTACCGGTGTCGCGTCGCGCGACAGCTCGCGCCAGTATGTGCCTTTATTCATTCCACGCAGTCAAATTACATTTAAAATTATAAATAAAAATAAATTCAACAATTATCATTTTTCATTCTTAATATTATTAGATCTCAAATTAGTTAAAATTATTGAATTCAATGTATTTAAATAATGCATTGAAATAAATTAATTTGGTTAATTTAGATTAAAATAAAATAAATACCATTAAAATAAAATAACATTAAAGTGTGGATCCCCTTCGGATAAAAGCGTCCTCCAAAGAATTCCACAACATAATCAGCCGATACTGATCCTTCTTTCAGTGACGAGGATTCGTTTTTATAAGTTTTATCCGAAGTATTCTAAACCTAAAATAGAAATAGCGTACATCTCTAAAAAAGTTTGAGTAGATTTTATCTTCAGAATTTCATCCAAGGTTAAACGACTTCACCTTGAAACAAGTAGGTACCTACTTTCAGTACCCGGTCGTTTTTGACGACACATCGAACTTAAGAAAGAGACAGTCACACTTGATCCGATCCAGCCTGTCCCTTCCTGGACTCTACGTTGAGGTCCGTACCCCACATGGTCTGCCCTTAGCGTGTAGTCGCTTAGTTTATAAGTCTTATGCCCTAGCTGGAGGCCTTAATTTATTAAGGCATCCACAGGATAGCCCGATCAAGCAGCCGACAGTCTCCTAGGTAGACCTGCAAGAAGCCGGTAAAAAAAAACTAGTACTTTATGAAAGCTTATAAAAACTTATAGTAAGTGGTTCTGTATTAATAAAAAAAAATACAATTTATACAAGCTAGTAAGGAGCTAAGTTGGGTTAGTAGCTAACATTTGATTAGAAAAAGAAAATAAAGTTATTAAACAAAATAAAATTATAGAAATAGAACTAAAAAAATAAAATAAATGTATGGCCTCTCTCGAGTGTGAATTTGGGTGTGTAAGTGTATGTGTCACGTGTGTATATGGTGTATGTTTGAGTTGTCTCAAATAAGCTAAGAACTGTTAAAAAAACTTTCCGAGCTTCTTTCCTACCTCCTCGTAGATAAGAGTGATAATTATGTCATCAAAATTTCTCATCTAATCTCTTATTTTCACCACGTTGCTTCCCTTTACCATTTTCTAATCAACACACACTAGCACTTGGTAAGAAAGCAAGTGATAATTATACAATTAAATAGGCACATGAATCCAAAAATTCAGAGGTACGTGTCTTGGGTTTGAACTCGCCTATGACTTGGCTGTCCGACGGTCACTGCTTACTCTGTAATAAAAACGCATATTAAATTCACACTTTCTCTGTTTCAACTACGAAAGTGGTATGGAGTGGCATAACGCTTTTTACTTACGTGAAGATTTCTACCAGTCAACTCCTACCGCAAGCCGAGTCGTTCCAAAAAAAAAAGTCTGTCCTACAGGTGTATGAATGCCAGAGACAACCCTATATAGAGCCTAAATTTCCTAAAACCCGATGTGCCATATTATACCGTAACCGTCTTTGTCCGTGTACTGTAACTCGAACAAACTGGCACCTCGTACTTCTTAACACCTCTAATGTGATTCGAACACGAAAAAAGTAGATACTTAAGAGAAGTTTGTCCGAGATCCAGCGCCATCTGGTGCGAATTGGGAGAACTGCCAAAACAAACTAACTGTTAAGTTGCGAGAAAATCGGATACCAACTTGAGGAACGAACTTAAAGGAAGCCAGCTTACTATACTTACATTCATGAAATTATATCCAGGACGAACGGAGCAAACTACATCTTTCACATTTGTGCACTGCAAGGAAAAAGAAAACAGCTCACAAAATAAGCAGGCCGAAGTGGCAATGAGCCGGCCATATTAGCCGATGACCGTTGGGGGTAGACGTGTTCTTGAGTGGAGACCGCGAAACGGCAAATGTAAGATAGGACGCCCTCAGGCTAGGTGGAGCGACGATCTTCGCAGGATGGCTGGTAGCAGCTGGATAAGAGTGGCCGTGAATCGAGCTGAATGACGTGCATTTGGCGAGGCCTATGTTTAGCAGTGGACTGCTGTAGGCTAATGAGGGCAAAAGCCTATTCTCTCATGTTTGCTCAATGGGTATTGGTGATTTCAGGCCATTAGCATAATAATATAGCTTATTCAGCCTATAATTTTCCCACTGCTGGGACACAAGCCTCCACTCTCCGACAATGAGGCAATGGGCTGTAATCCACCACGCAGGCACAGTCCGGGTTGATAGATGTCATGCCTCAAATTGTTGTTTCTAGGACATGCCGTTTCCTCACGATATTTTCCTTCACCGTTTTGAGAGCAGTGGTGATGAAATAATTTACACAAAGTAAAGCGCCTGTCTGTGCCGTTACCACAGGGCCATTAATGCCGAGGCCATTAAGTCCAGGTTTATTTACAATCTCCAACAATCCAACTTAAAAAGGAAGTGCTTAGGTAGGTACTGAAATTGTAAAACTTAATTTGATAGTTAGCCAGGGTTTGCACCGCATAAGATACAATACGTATTTCCTTTGCTTTGTTAACAAAGAAAAATGTAATCTATAAAGCTCTTGTCAAACCAACACGAACGAAGTTTTTGTATCCACTGTCTGTAAAACACTTCCGGGAGGATTTTGCAAAGAGAAAATGGATGTAGTTCGACAGAAAACTTGTATTATAAATCTTAGATTTCTTCCATCTACCTCTGACAACTTGAACATTTCTCAGATGACCTTTATAATACTTCTGTTTTTACTTATGGTACCAAATTCTAAGAAGACTTCAGACTCCATTATAAAACAGACAGATATTAGGCAGGTGTTTAGTGACACACAGGATTTTCTTTCAAATATCTTATGTAACAACATAAAGACCAAGCCTTTTATAAACTAAATGTAGCTCTGCAGCCGTACTCCTACACAGAGAAGGTTTATTTTTGTCTCAAAAGGCACGTATAAAGCTCCTTTATTAAATAAAAAGTCAGGTGAAGCTACGTGCTCGTATTTTTCCAACTTCTAACGCCTACATTCAACTTTTTCCCTTTCTCCTTGTCAATACAAATTTGAATTCGTCGTAGTTAAGCACGACGATACAACTTTTGCTCGCAGAAATCAACAAGAAAACTCGGCGACCCAAAAGTTATATTATACCTATATCAAGTTTCGAAGAACAATAACGCTTTTTGGGAACTTGTGTCAATCAAGAACGCGCCTTTCTTGAGCGCTTACATTAATAAGTATAGAGTAGGTGTTTCTTTGAAATAACACTTCAGTCTACCATATCATAAACAAACACGTATATTGTGTGTTATGTTTTAATGGATAGGTATGTTTCCGACTATGTATTCATGTACACAACTAACTACTCTAGTTCTGCTTAGTTTACACTTTCCCATCCAAAGGTTTTCTCAAATAATTTGCTGTGAGACCGGGCAATAAACATTTTTAAGACGGAAAGTTCATTGTTTTACATGGTTTTTAGGGTTTCGTACGAAAAGGTGCTAACGGTACCCTGTTACTAAGGCTCCGCTGTTCGTCCGTCCGTCCGTCTGTCACAGGGCTGAATCTTTTGAACCGTAATAGGTAGACACTTGAAATTTTCATAGAGTGTGTATTATTATTGCAACCATAACAATAAATAATAAATATAGAATAAAGTAAAAAATTAACGGGGATCCCCCTACAATAAACCTATTTTTTATAAACTGAATTATAAAAAAGGAGTGTTAAATATTGTACGGTAATACGGAACCCTTCATGTGCGAGTTAAATCAAATCAAGTTATTTATTTGCTACGGGTCGGTATAAATAGATGTTACAAATACATCTATAGTACTCTGTATCATTACTTAATAAGGTGGCAAACATTTAAATTATTGTTAATCTAATTAAATATGTATTAAAATAAGATAACTAAATTATTATACTCAAAAAAAAAAAAAAAACAATAATATATTTTTTTTTTATCAGAATACTACAAAAGCCGGTTTAAATATAAAAAATCCGAGTCACACATCGTCGCTTTTTTTTACAATAGGTACATCCGTTCGGGTAGTTTGCTATGTTAATTCAAAGCATGTCAATATGACCTCTTGAGTCAAGTATAATTGACATGTAACGCCCTCATATTCGCAAATTAGTGCACTCTCTGACTAGACAATATACTGCTAATTAATTTTCAATCAAATCATTAATTCCAATTAATTGCGAAGTTCAAAGTGTAATTACTGATTGGTTATGTTATGAAAAGCTTCGAGATAAAAGATAAGTATAATAATAATAATTTATTTATTTATTTCTTACCACAAATTACAGAGAATTTTAGTATATATAAAGTCTACAGACAAAATTTTATAATTAATTTTTGGAAGACTCGTGCCTAAACTAAGTTTTTCAAAACCTGTATGTCAGGTCACCAGGCATAAGTGTATACAGCATGTATCAGGAAGGTGTGGTGTTTTTTTCGCGATTACGATGTCGGCCCATGGAGAAAGTGGTTCAGTTTGATGGTTTGTACCACAGCCTTAGATATCGCAGACAGGCAAGACGCGACAGCGCGACGCAACAGTAGTAGCACAATTTCTAAGAAAACTTAATGGAAAGTGTCGCGCTGCCTAGGCCTGTCGCTTTCGCGATATCGCACCAGTCTGCACGAGTCTTAATACATGCTGTATGTGAAAGTAGTAAAAGTAAATAAATATAAATATATATCTAATTAAAGAATCTTGATAGGCAAACATGCAAAAAAACTATCGATAACTATTTGAAAACACTAGACTACAAAGTACTGAGAATTTACTATATAAATTGGTATAAACAAGGCACATAAATAATAAAGCGCACATAACTGTACACAAACAGAAACATACATAAAGCATATACACTTATACATATACCCATACTCATACCTAAACACAAAACAACACAGACAATTCCAATCATGTAACTTAATTAATATAACTGGAATGTACTGATTTTTACCTATACAGTATGTAAATAATCTGCTAAAATGTGACTTGTAACTGGAACCTTGTGGGAATCCGTTATTCTTAGGTTGAGGAAGACTATCCGGTCGTGATACAGTTTTATACTAGTACGAGGGGTAGGGCGAATTAATCCAGGGAAAATCAATCCACCATTACCATCCACAGCAGCTAATAATCTTTTGCTTAATGCGAACAAAACAAAATGTCTTAAGTTTTCATTACCAAATGTACCCTAAGTGAGTCTAAATTTAAAACTTGACGGCAAGAAACTAGATGCTATTACGGAAACTGTATTTCTAGGAATTACTTTAGATTCAAAATTACAATGGGGTCCCCACATTAGAGCTCTTTCAAGTAGATTAAGTTCAGCTGCATATGCAGTAAGAAAAATAAGGCAGTTAACTGATATAGCCACAGCTAGGTTAGTGTACTTTGCTTATTTCCACAGTGTTATGTCATATGGCATTCTGCTGTGGGGATCGGCTGCTGACGTAGATTCAATTTTCATTTTACAAAAGAGGGCAATCCGCGCGATCTATGGAATGGGTCCTCGTGAGTCCCTTAGAAACAAATTCAAAGAAATTGATGTACTAACTCTGCCTTCCCTTTATATATTAGAAAGTATTTTATATGTTCGCAAAAACTTAGGACTTTTCAAAATAAGAAGCGATTTCCATAATATAAATACACGTAGTAAACATGAAATTGTGATACCCAAATTTAGATTAACTAAAACAAGCAAGTCGTTTCTTATAAACAGTATCCGCTTCTATAACAAGTTGCCAAAGTCGGTTATAGAACTTAGCGATGGAAAGTTCAAAACCCACATCAAACGTGTCCTAATCAAAAAAGCATACTATAAGATTAAGGACTACGTTGAAGACAAGGAAGTTTGGCAATAATTCCTTCTGCACATGTGGCTTCCCTGGTACCTCATTAACGGCATAACTATGTGAACGTCTATTAACTGCTCCTAAATTACGATTTTTATTTCTGTTTTTTACATACTTTGTAACCTACAAATTTTAATTTAAAATATATATTAGTGACTTGTGGACAGAATATCTATTCAGTTTTTTTTTACAGTTGTAATGACAATGTTGTCATTTGGTTTAAATATGTAGGTTTTTATTTTTATTACTTTAGTAATATTTTATATAGATTCTTTTTTAATTTGTGAATGTGAGAACGTTGTAGGCTTAATAGACTGTAGCTTTGTAAACTAACTTTTATTTTGTTAAGTACTTGGTACTTGTTGACGGGCCTACACTGTCCTCCCATACCTATTAACACTGTAACTTATAACATTGTTAAAGCCCACTTTTTTTTAAAAGAGTAACCATGGAGTTTCTTGCCGGCTCTTCTCCATAGGAAACGACCAATTGGAACCGTGCACCTAGCTTCTGACGTTTCATAAGTGCCCATGTAGATTTATGTGAAATAAAAAAAAATTGATTTTGATTTTGATTAGACATTGTACAACTGTTCACCAGCCTAAGTTGAGTTGTATTGGTAAAATTTTGTGTCAATAAACTTTTTTTTTTTAATGAGTTTTTTCATTGAGTGATTTCATTGCAGCATATAATATTGTGGGGCAACTTGGGACAGGGCTATGTCCAGCATTGAACTGCACCCGAATTGCGTAACACAACATCAATTATAATTTGCAGTGTACGACTAAACGCCGACAGGCACTTCGCCGACAGACTGAACACCAACAAGACTTTACTTTGACGGGACTCTTCACCGACAGGACACTGCGCCGACAGGACACCAGGGCTCATCAGCAATACAATTCATAAAAAATATAGATTTGGGTTAGGTTAGATTTGAACAGTGACCATTAAGGCGCGAAGGCGAGCCGGCGAAGCGAGCGTGTCGCGGGAGTGGCTGCTGAGCGCCAGATCCCCACCATTTTTGGTAAATTCAGTTACCAAAACAAAAACTCGATGCCAGTTTAAATTAAAACAAAACTAACAACTGATTGTTAAGCTGAGTATACGACTGATTATTGGAGATAAGTTGCGTCGCTGATGAGCCCTGTCGGCGAAGAGTCCTGTTGGGAAAGTGTCCTGTCGGCGAAGAGTCTCGTCGAAGTAAAGTCTTGTCGGTGTTCAGTCTGTCAGCGTTGTGTCTGTCGGCGTTTAGTCGTACACTCCATAATTTGAATGATTTTGAAGCATATTGATAATCCATTGCTTCATATGTTCGAAAAAATTGTCTGCTCAACAACGTCAATAACGCAATGAATGTTGTTGAACTGTCAAAATGGCATCCATTGCTACTGATACTGTGTTAGTCAGTTATCCCGCGGGTTAGGTAATTTGCCTAAAATATACTAAGCGCAACCCCGCTAGCACTCGATTTATTTATTAAATAAATACGCTTATTAACCTCCCTCGCAAGGCAAGAAATGATTATGGACTACGGTTCCTAATAACATAAAAAAAAACCTTTTTAAGTTACGAGAGTTCTCTTCTGAAATGAGGAAAAATGGTCTCTGGAGTTATAATAACGCCAGTGAATTAGGTATGTACGTGGGAAAGGAATTCTTGATTCAAGATATAAACGAACTTAAATTGGGAGCATACCTAACTTAACATTTACGTCCTACGCAAATTATTCAATCTAAGTTGCTCCGTGATTTCAACCCGATGACATCTATCTCTAAAGTGTAGTACTTGTGTCCATTTCAACAAAGTGCTCTTAGTGGAATGCCTCATACTATGAGATTCACATGAGCCTAACGAAATAAATAACAGTTGACTGTCGATTTGGAAAACTGCGTCAAGTCTTCTCGTCGTGCGTCCTGCCCGTCATGACATACGGTGCCTACATCGTCATGAAACGTGGATGGGTCGCTGGGTCAGACTGGATGCGTAAGGTGGAGGACAGGGTATTGTGGCGCAGCCCGGGAGAGGCCTATGACCAGCAGTGGACTGCGATAGGCTGAGTTGATTGACAGTCGATCCTCATTATCTTGATATTGTCGTTTTAAAAGCCCTTAACGCACCTCATTTGTCTTCCTACGCTTGGTAATCCTCGAAAACGAGACCATCTCGTCGGTCAAACAAAATGAGCTTATCTTAATAGGGCTAAAATTGAGCCTCTTTCTATTTCCCTGTCAAATTGTAATTTATCTAAGCTAGTATATCTTTAAAATATATAAACAGTCATCAATCTCTACTGTAAAACGATTCTAAGTGTACCAAAACAACATTGAAGGAAAGAAAACTAATAACAAACTAAAGTTACGAGACTAAACGAGGCTTAATCTGCGTTCAATATTGCCTGTCTGGGTTTAGTATACAATACCAATCTGTTTACTCGAAGCAGTGCAAGAGCACCAGCTAAATAATAGCAGACATTCTCTAAATAATTAAAGGGGAATTAAATCGGGTGTGCGCTCTCTCGCAGCAATCTGGGTTGATATGGTTTCACGACATCAATAATCCGTCGACAGTATAAGATACGGCTCGTCGCGTCTCGTGGCTAAATGAGATTTCTGAGGCTGTAAGCCTACAATTTCATAAAACAACCGTATAGCATTTTGTGTCGTATTCGTATACAAGGTTTTGTATTGTGGTTTATGTTTGCGTAAAAACCGTAATTGCGTAAAAACCGTTTCCAAATTAACTGCCAACAAACAGTTAATTTGGAAATGGTTTTTGAGCAATAGGTAAAGGTACTGGTTTATAGGTACGCTGTAAAAAAAGACTAGTTTATTAAACGCTTTTTTTTGAGAGAAGAGTTTTCTGTAATTTTAAATCATGATTCATTCATTATATAATACACCGACCCCAAGGGTGGTTAAAACAGACTCGATTACTCGAATGAACCCAAGTTTGCGCACTAGCCCCTGGAGCCTCATGTTTCATGGGACTACAGAGACCATTGCATATTAAAGAGTAGACCGGGGGCGCGATAATGGTAGGAATGACGTGCCCTTGGGATATGGAAGAGCCGTAACGGATATGCATCCTTGAGCAAGCATTGGGATAGTGGAGAGAGCAGGTATATTTATCTATGGGTGGGCATCTTTTAATGACGTCGCCGCCACTTTACGGTCAGGTCCAGATACACCGGATCTTGAATCGTGAATATTTTTGCGGGGTTAAACTGCTTTCTCGACGCTTTTCTATGGCACTGCTATGCTGTGTTACACGTTGCTGTTGCCAATGTCTTCATCCGAGGTCTCATGAAAAATGGAAGAGCCACGAATTTCAGGCCTATTCAAGTTCTCTCTTCTTAAAATTCTCCGCTCGCAATTCTTTATCCCGAACTCAGCGCATTCTATATTAACTTGTCTCTCTCAAATTCAGATCTGAGTTAACTAAAAGTTACGCGGCACGTAAATTATAAATGAATGCAATATGTTTAAGTACCTAACCCAACCCTTCAGATTCGAGATTACATAAAACTTTATATTATGCACCTACTTATTCAAACTGGATTTATAATTGATGTAACAATGAGGATAAATGATATTAATAACAAGGCTCTAACTCTCTTTGTATTGCTCAGAATTTTCATTTTCTATTATTTTCCTGTCTATTACACATTTTGTTTGTCAAACAAAATCAATAGTTATTTATGATACTAGTGGGGTAAGTTCAAAGAGTAAACTCGTGACTATGGTGCATTCGTCTACTCGTTTGTAAAGACCAATTTCCGCCCGTGTGTCATACAACGTTTTTCAACACATTTGCGAGAAAACAGTAAAATAGGTAATGAAACAAGCCATCAAAACATTTTAAGAGAATGATTGAATGGAAAGAGAATGAGACTATTTCTTCGAGTCTTCCATGATATAAAATTATTATAAATCATTAACAGCGCTCACGCGATTTTGGCAGCTCATTCAAGATATCAGGTGGAGTAGATTTCATATTAATATCGGATTCCTCGCTTGAACTCATATTATCATTTTGTTTATAAATATCAGTCGGAAAGTCGCTTGACGTTTCTAATATGAAAATGGCGCGAATTTGCAAATAGCGCCACGTGCGCATGATGAAAATTAGTACTACATCTTTCATCTCATTTTCTCTTTAACAATAAAGTGAGATAAACATATTGAGCAAAAGCACTTCCAAGAACGCTTTCATTCAGCTTATTTATTCTCGTAATGTGAAACTCCATGGTGAGTTCATATATAATTTAAAAAAAAAAAACTTAAAGGATACGCACGACGCTATACAACAGAGTATGCGGTAAAACATGTACTTAGGTGACAGTACCTATTTTACCGCACATTCCGTTGTATGGTGCGTAATTTTTAACTTTCGAACAATGTATACAGGCTTCGTAAATACATTTTTTTTTTGTACTCAAATGTGTTGAAAGATATTTATTGTATATGAGACCCTTTTATAAATAAACCATTATTATTATTATTGTGTCTTTGATATATCTCGGGACCCTGATTATTACTCCAGCAACCAATGCCGCAACTAAGAGAATTTTATGTCACTAACTGGGGCTGTTTTATGAACTCAAGTTTCCACAGATACCTTTCTCTTCTTCACAACAGATTTAATTCAAAAATCTACGACAAAAGATCCTTTCTATTAACTCTTATTGCATCTAGAATAAGAATTAAGTTCGCTTAGCTCATTCAATGTCGTTTTTAATCAAAGACCCTTCGAACTTCTGTTTTGTTTTCTTGTTTGTTTTACGTTAATAGAAAAGTTTTTAATTGATACCACTCTTTGTTTGTTCTTCGTGTAGATCGATAAGCTACCTGAATTGTGAGGCTTGACGGGTACCTTCAGCAAACTATTTTGAGAAAAAAACGCAACACAATTTTTGCTCGTCTGAAAGTTGAGAGATTTTTCGTCTTATTTTACCTACCCAACATGGCAAGAACGTGATGGCCCAGTGGTTAAGGCCTCGCCTCTTATGCATGGAGTTGTGGGTTCAAATCTTTATCTTGGCCATTAGACACATCGTGAGGAAATCTGGACTTACAGTTAACTACATATAAAAGATGTTAAAGAAATCGCGTGCCATAGCTTAGGGGTAGGTTCAGTATCGATAAAGGAACCCAAGAAAAATAAAAAATAAATCCAAAAAATAAAACAAAAATAAAAAACAAAAAAAATATTGCAAGATCAACCTAATTTAGTACCTACTAACATAAAAAAGCAATCGTTTAGAATTAAAATTATTTTATTTGTTCAGATGCTTTAATTACTTACCTACTATCGAACGCGTTGGTAAATAGGTAGTACTACATTAGGTTGATCATGCAATATGGTTACGGCACGGTTGGCGCAGTGGTTAAGCGATTGACTGCTGCGCTGCGTGTCGCGGGTTCGATTCCCGCACGGAACAAATATTTGTTTGACCTACAAGTAGTTGTTCCGGGTCTGGCTGTTTGTGTATGTGAGTTTAAATGTATGTAAACGCACCCACGATACAGGAGAAATGTGGTGTGGGGCAACGTTTTTTTTAAAAAAAAAAAAACAAAAATTATTTTTTTGGGTTCCTTTTTTGATACTGAACCTACCCCTAAGCTATAGCACGCAATTTCTTTAACACTCTGCATAGCTGCGCCCCACGGTTTCATCCACATAGTCTCGATCCCGTGGGAATATTGAGATAAGAAGTTTCTATTCTATGTCCTAATCCAGGTCATGGTCTACCAATTTGCCAAATTTCATCCAAATCTACCCAGCCGTTTTAACGTGAAAGCGTTGTTCTACAGATATAGCAATTAATTATGTAAGAACTGTGTATTGAGTTTTGTTTATCGACGCAGTATTTCACGTTACGGTGACGCCAACTGGCCGCCAAGATCTTTTACCGCTGTTGGATTTTTTTTTGTAATTTATTGCAAAATATGAAGCAATTATTTATTTACTCAAAAATGAGTTGAGTAATCGAAAATAAAAAACAACCAAGTTCTGCATACAAATAAGACGTTCATACTATTAATTAAATACCAACTGTACGTTGATATTTAATACAGATATTTTGGATTGAAACTCAAAGTACAGGGTTAGTTTACCGTTAATTTGGCGAGTTTTTTTTTTCTTATCGTGTTTTGGTAACAACCAAGTTCTGAAAAATATGTTCAAGAATAACATATATTTTTCAGCTACCACAAACTATATAGAATTGGCAATTTTTTTGTTTAAGACTACTTTTATCATTTGCCTCTTGTCAGCGCCTTAATGAGGCGGTTACAAAAAGTACAATAAAAACCGACTTAATATCAAAGTAATTCGATTCCCAGGTTGGGCAAAGTGTTATTGGGATTTTCCATTAGGAATTTCTCAGTAGCAGCCCGGAGTCTGAATTTGTGCCCGGGTGATGGCAATAGGCTCGCCCCCTATTACATGGGACTTAAACATAACTGGCAAAATGTGGTATATATGTAAATGTAATGTGTCTATAGGTACACCACCGTTTTTTTTTTTTGGGTGGGATATTATCAAATAACATCTCCTGCGCTGGGCGGAGCGGGAGGGCGTGTCAGACTTTTACTGACTAAAACCCACCCGTGTTCCTTCCGTTGCCTGTGTGCCAGGGCCACAATATCCCTTTCGGACAAACTCGCAACCCTGGCAGATAGGTACACCCCTGCCTAACCCTTCGGGGCTTACAGGCATGATATAATTATTAGAATTAATCAAAATAAACAGGCACCTACTATTGTTCACATAATTAAATTATGAATTCAGAAGCATTCTTCACTATTCCCAACATGTAAGTACAACTATCAACTATCTAAAACAAATCACTAGCTCGCAAACGTTTACAGCGAATGTTTTTTATCTCGCCAGGCCAAGGAGCAACCCATTTCAAAACAAGCCGAACAAAAAACGGTATCCCCAAATAGCCCAACTCACCCTTTTCAGTATTCAACAAGCACTTTAAAAGTTTTGGTGGAAATATTCAATGAGGCCCAGTCGCCTCAGTTCATATGTGGGCGTAGACGTGCCAACAACATGCGAACCCCGGGGCTTTGAACTACCGAGGCTCGGTGTACTCGCTAGTCGCTATGCCCTGTTTACATACGACTTGCTTATCGATGTCACGTTTCTTGGGTTTAAAGGGAGCTTAGAACAAAGTGCGAAGGTTCTTTTCCTGTTATTACTCTTGCATTCGTAACGATTTGAAGGAGGAGCTCGTGGCTAAGCAACAACGGTACGGGTCGATCCATTAGGTTAAGCTGCGCTTGCCGGGGTTTGTCCGTGGATGGCTGACCATCTTTACATACCGAGACTCCTCCGTGCCTCGGAAAGCACGTTAAGTCGTTGGTCCCGGCTGTCATTCGCGGATCTTTGACAGTAGTTACCAAGGGGTATCGTATTACCCAGTTACTTGGTTGTGAAGGTCAGAGAGGCAGTCGCTCCATGTAAAATACTGGTACTCAGCTGCATCCGGTTAGACTGGAAGCCGACCCCAACATAGTTGGGAAAAGGCTAGGCAGATTGATTCGTAACGATTTAAAGATACGAATAGGTTAGAAAATGTTAAATGCCAATGAAATCAAATAACATGAATTTATTGGAAAGAGGTTAAGTAGGTTCACCAATTAGACCTTTCTAATTGATTGAACAACAAAAGTCAAGTATTCTTAATTCTCAGAATTCATTCTATTGCTCGAATTAACAACACAGCTATGTATGCAATAAGCTAGATTGTTTATTTAGGTAGGTATTGATTTTTTACATAAACTACGTTACTTAAGGTCTTCATCACACCTATTTTCTTTTCGCAAGCGTCAAAGTTTCTCTAAAGCTAATTATGTTTCCAGTGTTTTAATAATGATCACTTTTGAGCCAACTCTCTGTTGGTGCTTTGTATATTTTCCAGCATATTATTAGTAAATTCAAGGAATTTTCACTAACACAATATGATATGGGTACACATTTCCAAGAACAACTAAGTAATACAAAATAAACCACTCTAAGCTTTATTTAATGAAGATTATACGAGTATGAACATAAAGTAGAACTCTATATTCCCGCTGAATCCCGCTACATTACAACATGCTTATTTATCAAAAGCATAAAACTAATGTTGCCGCACAATTTCTAATGCAGTTTGTTTGCGAGTGTACACAGAGTTGCACCAACACAGACATACATGTTTGCATGGAGTTTGTGCGCGAGTGCAGGTGTATTGTGTATTCACACAACTCAAACTACAAAATCTCATCGCTCACTGCGAACGTCTTCGCTGTTGGGACATAATATTTCTGTGAACAGTTTAGTGACTTGTTCAAATTTTATACGACGACGAAAATAGGGCTGGCAGAATCAAATCAGAAGCATGGTGATATTTTTTTGGCTTCAAATTTTAAATCAGTATGTCAAAATCAAAGTTAAAAGTCATTTATTCAAACTATAGGCTGAGGATCAGCACTTTTCGAACGTCAAAGTTACATAAGACAGTCTCCCAAAAAAACCCCACCCTTCACCACTTCCTAGTGCTTTAGCTGAGAAGAAGAAGTGGCGCAACAAACTCCCCAGCAGCACAGCTGTCTGTTCAATTAGAAAAACTTGATTCTATACAATAGTATGTAAAATAATTTGCATTACGCAACACAAAACATTAAATTAAATTATTTGCCATTATGTTAGCTAGCACACGCCACTATACCTACAAAAAATCCAGAATCCCCTCAGGGGGGAAAACTGGACCCTAACGTAAAAGAAACCAGAAAGTCCCCCTTTCCATTTTGAGTTATTGCACTATTCCCCCTGAGCGAATCTCCTTCAGGGGTGAAAACTGAACCCTAATGTAAAAAAATCCAGAAATTCCCCTTATTTTTAGATTTGATTCCTACGCTCTCAAAGAAAATAAAAAAGTGATTAGATACAATGTAATAAACAAAAAAAAACGACAGTAAAATCAGAGTTTTTTCACAGAGTTTTGTTATAATGAAATGTGATGACGAGTAAAAACAATCACAAACAAACAGCAATGAGGAAAATCAGTTGATTTTAGTAAAAATAATAATTAAAACAGTTTAAACAAAGTACCTACCTAGAAAAACTAAATTTTTTAGCATATCCTGAAAGTTTCTCTTAATAACATCAATCACTTAAAATGTAACAATTAGTTTTTGTGGCAATTTGCAATAAGTAAATTGAATTACAAAGACAAATAGAAAATATTATAAAACAATCACTTGTAGACACTTAAGGAGGATCCCCCTCTCAGGGGGTAGTTTCAGCGGGATCTATGGACAATTTTTTTCGATTCCACTTTTCGCCCCTAAGGGGATTATCGGAGGAGAATTCTAGACTTTTTTTTATAGATTCCACTTTTCTCCCTACACTTTCAGTGGGGATTTGTGGAATAAACAAAAAAAAATTAAAACTAAAAAACGCAAACAGAACGTTTCTAAATAAAACCCTCCAGGCATAATGGGCGTGCCCGCTTACATAAAGCTATAGCTGTCCCTCTGTGCTAAGTACGAGAAGAGCCGCACGGGTCGATCGATCAAGTTACACTACGCTTGCGGCGGTTGGTCCGTGGATGGGTGACCATTTTTCGTACCAAGACCCCTTTGTGCCTCGGAAAGCATGCTGTTATTTGTAGATCTTTGACAGTGGCTACGGGTCGTCAGAAGCCCGAAAGTCTGACAACCAGTTTTACCAAGGGATATATCGTGTTACCCATTAACTGGGTTGAGGAGGTCAGATAGGCAGTCACTCCATGTAAAATACTGGTATTCAGCTGCATCCGGTTAGACTGGAAGCCGACCCCAACATAGTTGGGAAAGTCAAAGTCAAAGTCAAACCATTTCTTTCAAATAGGCACATAAGAGACACTTTTGAACGTCAAACTTTACAAAAAAAAATAGAATTGATTCTAGTTGCCCCTTCCAAAAGGTAGTTTCGTATGGAGAAGAATGGGCAAGAAACTCCACCGGTACTCAAAAACGGGAAAAGGCGGGAAAAGGCTGGACCGATGATCATGTCATATCCTCTTACTCGTATGTGTACATGCCAGTATTCGTCTAGTTATCTATTCCGAGTGATTCTTTATGAGTCTGCCTTCATTGGGCGCACATCTACGAGACTCCATTCGATGATTTTTAATTTTTATTATTTTAGTAATATTTTATAATTATATTATGTAGATTATTTTTTAATTTGTGAATGTGAGAACATTGTAGGCTTAATATACTGTAGCTTTGTAAACTATTTTCTATTTTGTTAAATACCTGGTACCCACTTGTTGATGGGCATACACTGTCCTCCCATACTTATTAACAATGTAATTTGAAAATATTGTAAAGGCCCATTATTTTTAAATGAGTATCCGTGGAGTTTCTCGCTGGCTCTTCTCCATAGGAAACGACCAATTGGATCCGTGCACCTAGCTTCTGACGTTTCATAAGTGCCCATGTAGGTATGTGAAATAAAATATTTTGATTTTTTTTTATTTTTTTTATGAGGATATGTTATGTTAGTTTTTTTATGAGGTTATCATTTCACTGGGTGCTTTCTGTTTTCAACGATCCCGACAAAAAACTGAAAAATGCTCGATGAAAGCTCCATTTTCCGCGTGACTACGGGCGTGCCAACCCTTGTCATGTACTCGTATAGAAAGAAGCTTGAATTTTGTTGCGAAATTTTAAAATGCTGAAAAGGATTTTCATTTTGGTCACGTCATGCTAAGCCTTGTATGCTAATATGTTGGAGATAAACGTAGCTGACCGATAGCTTTCAACAGAAAATCCGAATACAGAAGACTGAGAAGAACTTACGTGTAAAAATCATGAAGAAGTAAGTAATTCTTGGTAATACGCTTGCATACTGCCCCTCTGTCGAACTGTAATACTGACCTGAAAAAAAAAACTTTAATTTAATTTCAATGTAAATTGTAAATTAATATGCTCGTAAATCATGCATTAACAAACATTTATTGAAATCTCTTAATCGAATCATACGTTAACCTCGTTAAATTAATTCACCAGTTATGGTTTTGCAATTAACTCGTTTTCCTCTAAAAAGGTTAGTTTTAGGTTAATTTTGTGTAAAATTTATAGAACAATGGAAATAAACCAATAATAATTAATATTTGTAATTTATTGTATAATGTGCGATGTGCATGAGAACAAATAAATCAATAAATACAATACAATGGAAATGCTTAATTTTATTAACCTATCATCATACAAATTTAAATTCAAACCAACTAACACATCACACAATAGTCAAATTATAGTCTAAATTAGGCAATTAAGTTTCATGACACTACTACCCATATTATACAATCTACCTACATATACATTATTAATATCGACAACCCTAACATTGATCTAAACATACTCGTAAAGTTCAATGCCCTCTGTCAGTACATAGAACACATGTATGAGAAAGGTGACATGAGTCCATTGGCAAGTCGGGCCAGTGAAGCGACGCAATCGAGCTCGCTCCAAGAACGTTGTCAATAGAACTGTAGCATTACTAACGAAACTGTTGACTCGTGCAGACTGTTGTTGTCGTGCAAACTGTTGACTGAGGCTCGTGCAGACTGGCGCAATATCGCAAGCCAACACTTTACATGAAGTTTTCATAGAAATTGTGTTACTAGTGTCGCGTTGCGCCTTTCTGAGCCTATGTACAGCATTTTCTCACAAATTTGAGCATTATTATGACAACTTTCTTCGAGATAAATCGAAATTGCTGTACTGTAATCTCTCAAACTGTTTGTACCCATCTTCCATTTATTTATAGTGGCCTCAGTTATTGCACAAACGAGACTAATTAAATTATTTATGATCGCCAGCATCGCACAGTTTTTAATAAAAGGTGACATAGCCCATCCACCGTTATAATAATTAATTACAGAACATTATATCGTCCTCTATTAAACTGTACCGTCTGCAGCGAGATCTCTGTATAAAGAAAAAAAACAACTTTCTCTCGAACATGCTTGGAAATTTGAGCATTATTTTGACAACCTTCTTCGAGATAAATCGAAATTGCTGTACTGGCCAAATACATGCAAGCAGCGGCCACGAAAAGTTGTATGAAAATCCATATGTCGTAGTTTAACGGCCAAATAAATTACATAGTAAACTCATATCTATCGTGTAATTTAAAAATAGAACGATCTTTTATTCCGAAACCTGGCAACAAAGGAGGTAACTTATCAAAGGTTTTATTTAAATTTCGAACTGGCTTGCAAATAGAAAGCTGTTTACTGAAAAAAAAAAAAAACATATTGGCGCGTGAAAAATGATCGTTGTTCGTCATTTAATCTGGAATTTATAAATAATTTACTTAGTTTGAATTTCCGCGCATTATTTGAGAAAAGCACTATACAAGCCTTGGCCGCAAGCAGGCATTGATGGACAAACGTGTAAATGTGTGCATCGATGCCCCTTTTGCTGGCCGCTGCAGTATCTAATGTACTATTTACTGCCTAGGTATATGAATACGGTACCTAGTGTAACATATTTGTGTACCTACTATCTCCTAAATCTATAAATAGTATTTAACATCCGTGTCTGTCCGTCGCTTTCCGTGTCTGTCCGTGTGATGACGTTGTTCTTCTAAACTCCGCAACGTATTACAATGAGGTTTTCACTATCATTTAGCGAATTTATTCCAGAAAGTTTGCGTATAATACAATAATATTAAACTTACACATAATAAAGAAATCTTGATGATTTGTCAAGTCATAAAAACTGCGCGAAGCAAGTGTTGTATAAGTATGAGATAAGATTATTCTTATTACTGACACTTTGATTCGAAAACTAAGGCTGTGCGGTTACTTAAAGGCCCGTGCAGACTTCTGCAATATCGCGGGCTTGACAGGCACCGCAACGCGTAGCGCGACAATAGTTTTGCACAAATTTCGCTATTAGTGTCACGTTGCGCCTGTCTGCGGTAGCCTTTTATGTCGTGACCAAGTTATGTAGTTAATATAAAATTGACCCGAACTTCCTTCGGGCGAATAAATATCAATGTACTATATTTAAAATTTAAAGTCGTCTTAAGATTTGAAAGTTAGTAAAACCCCATGGAAATAAATCAGCCTATAATGATCCCACAGCTAGGACACAGGCCTCCTCTCTGTGAGAGGGAGTGGGCTATAATCTACCACGCGGGCCCAGTGCGGGTTGGTAACTGTCACATGTCTTCGAATTTTTGATTCTAGGACATGCTGATTTCCTCACGATGTTTTTCTTCACCGTTTTGAGAGCAGTGGTGATGATTTACACAAAGTAAAGCGCCTGTCTGGGTTCGAACCTACGACCTACAACGCGTAATTCAAAGGTTCAAACGTCTAACAACTTAAAAATTCTATATCCGGATTTTACACAGCGGGACACAGAACGCGTCCTGCTGTGTATCCGGATTTAGATTTCTGACGTCATTTTATAGAAATTAGGAATGAGGTATATGTTTACAAACAAATCAAATACCTACCATTTAATAATGCATCATGTAGAGGTAGAATATTGTTTTGTAGTGGTTCCATTTATAGCTGAATTATTACGTTGTTTAATAACATATGAACAACATAGTAGAATATGATGCAATGATTGCCCAAAACCCAAACATAATTAGTTTTGCCTGCAGCATAAATGATTAATTTCGTACATTTAAACCATTTCGTAATTCATTTTCATCCATTATTATTTTATTGCACATGCTAGCAATAGCTCATATTATAATCTCAAATACAGCAATTAGGCTTTAGTAAAATGGGAAAGTTCGTTTAAAAGGGCATCATAATAAAAACCGATGTTAATCAATATACATTATAAATAAATAAAAAAACAACGGAATAACTCCAGCTCAAAGAACGTAATTTTTACTTTAGTAATTCCAACCCCTTTTCTCAGTAAAGAAAACAGGAAAATGCAGAAAGAACAAGAGCATGTGCGTTACTTTTTCACTAACTTATGAGTATCTTAAAAAAAGTAACCCAAGCCCACAATGATAAAATGAGGTTACATATAAAAAGTTTATTACCTAAAAAACGCTATCTCTCTCCTTAAACATATTTTTAGGGTTCCGTACCTCAGGAACTCGTGTCTGTCTGTCTGTCTGTCCGTCTGTTACAGCCGATTTGCTCCGAATCTACTGGACCGATTAAGTTGAAATTTGGAACTCATATGAATTTCTGTGACCCAAACACGGACGTATAACGTAAATATTTTTTTTTTGAATATGGTTCACTTTTGGGGGAAAATATTAGAAAAATGAAAAAGTTTAGCAAACAATACCGTGTTACATATCAAATGAAAGGGCTTGCTGCAAGTAAATCAGATATTTTTTTTTTAGAATCTAAAAAATACTTTTAAAATTATTTAAGAAAATAGACGAAAATTGACCATTTCTCCCCGCCCCCTTAAATCCGAAACTACTAAGCCCATAATTTTGAAAAAATACAGAAAATAGGTCTTTACTTATAGATTACAGGAAAACCTATAAGAAGTCTATGATCTTAAAAAAACATGGAAGATCTCTCAATACTGTGCGTACAAACTTACATTTGCAGTTGGATTGTATAAGGGAACATGTCTTTCAACTAAAATGTTAAGTTAGTTGTTGTAGATAGATCGTAGTTGGGATAAATTCATCCCAACTGCGGAACCATTCATTGTGCGTGGTCCGACTCGCACTTGACCTTTTTTTGTATGTTCTTTGCACATGTTTCATGGTTATTATTGAAAGTATAGATAAGTTTAATATGTTTAATGTATGTATGTATTTATTGTATATATGTATGTTTATGGTAAACCACAGACTACCTTCAGTATTGTCTCTCCTTCCCCTTTAATCCATCCAAAGGTTGTCTATAAAAGATCGCTTTTAACGATAAGACCGCCCATTGTGTCACCCTATGTAAAATTTCTACATTTATATCAGTAATTTTTATGGTGTACATAATAAAGAGTATTCTATCTATCTAGTATATTCGGACAACAAAATCCAATCTTCACGAACTATCCCTACATTATTTTATACCAATCTCCCATGCACACAATCGTTACAATTGTATGAGGTCCATTACAAAGCAGATACTTATAGCATTTCGCTAAAAACATATTCATAGTCTAGACTGGCCGACCGACGGAGCCTACACTACAGCGTTCGTTAGTTTCACATTAGCACGCTATGGTCTCATTTTTGGCTACACTATAAATATTTGTTTGTTTAGACGGGACGGCGTGATATGCAGTTATTAATTATTAAGACCAATCTAAAATAATGTTGTGCGCTTATTTAATTTTGGTAAATAGTAAATTAAAGTTGGAGTTGGTGACAACGATAAATTATATTTTGTTAAAGCCACATGCTTTAAAAAAAAAAGGGGGAAAGCATGTAAGAATAGCATGTGTTTTGAAATAAACATTTGTGTAGTTATGATTTTGTTCTTGTTTCTCATTTTTTTTTTCTTTCTTCTCCACGGAAAACCAGCTACAATTTATTTTACGTCTCAGGATCTAAAACTAATCTGGGACATTTCACCGCCCTCCCAAGACTCTGTAGGCAATACAATGAATTGTCAAAGCATTGTAACCTGGACATAACAAAATTATATTTTCTTTTATATATTTATATTATACCATTACAAAATACAAAAATAATTTAACCATTGCCAAATAACTAAGTATGCTATTATGTTTCTTTCTTCCAATAGTTAACCGAGCTAGAGCTAGATGGACCGACGACCTTGAAAAGGTGGCTGGGACAGACTGGATGCGGAAAGCGGAGGATAGGGTGTTGTGGCGCAGTCTGGGAGAGGCCTATGTCTGCAGTGGACTGCCATAGGCTGAGTTGATTGAATAGTTAACAAATGTGTAAGAACTATTATTATACCAAACAATTGTAATATGAATGCTCAATCATGACATCTTAATTTTAATTATTTCTTCAAATTTCATCATTAATTTTATCTATTTTATTTGTATCCTATTTAAACCTAGATATATATGCATACTGTGGTCTCCTGTAATTGAAGGAGCACCCGTACAAGAATATATTTTATTATTGTGACTTATATTGTATATTATTTGTATCCTTTGTTGGAGATCCTAAATAAATAAATAATTGCATAAACTACAAAGTCATGATTAAAATTAGGTCTAAAAACAATTCACTCTTGTCTTCTATAACATAACATCACGTTTGTAGTCCCCGAAGGGTTAGGTTGAGGTGCTCCTATAGTATATCCACATTTCGCCAGTTATGTTTAAGTCCCATGTAATAGGAGGCGAGCCTACTGCCATCAACCGGGCAAAAATCCAGACTGCGCAATGCTATTGAGATATTCCAGATAGAAAAACCCAATAACATTTTGCCCTACCCGGGAATCGAACCCAGGACCTCATACTCACCACTCAGCGCTTGCAACAACTGGACCAACGAGGCAGTCTTGTCTTCCATGAATATTTAAAAAGATTTACTCATTACGTTTGCATTGAACTCACTCCCGCTTCTTAAAGTAACATGAAGAATAGACCAAAGTGAAGTAAAAACCTAACATTTATTTGCTTTTAAACTGTCGAGTAAATCCGGAGGCAAAAACTGATGTTCTATTAAACTTTTAAGTAGAAGATACTTTATAAAGAACGGAGCCCAAATTAGATTAATACAAAATTTTCAATTAAGAATCCTTTTAGCCTACTTAGTTAATTGTTTCGGAAGCACCCACTTTAGGGGATGTAGGTTGAGTGGGGCGTGATGTTGAGGAAATATCGAATCCTATGGGGGTTGTGAATAATTTGACTTGACAACTTTGACTTGCAACCTTCCGAATTTATCAGTTTACGATTGGAGGCTCCGTTTGTGTTCCTAACACGGCTATCCTAAAACAATACGGGTAGTGCCGTAACGAAAACTGTAAACATATAATTGCCTAAGCATGAAAAAAACGACTAATTATTATTTTATTTGACAACATTGGTCCACTGGTTAGTACAAAGAACTTATCAACTAAACGGTTAGTATTTATCAATTAGGTACACTTCATTCATATTCATCCTTTTTTTTTTTTTTTGTGAGGGAATTTATCAAATAACTTCTCCCGCTATGGGCGGAGCGGGGAGGGCGTGTCAGACTTTTACTGACTAAAACCCACCCGTGTTCCTTCCGTTGCCTGTGTGCCAGGGCCACGATATCCCTTATCCCTTTCGGACAAACTCGCAACCCTGGCAGGCATTGGTCCTACTGGACCCCGTCAGTTGGTGCTGACATCTCTTTGAGGCGCGCGTGGAACACAACGCGCCGTCGACCCGGGCCTGGTCCTTATCGGACGGCGAGCTACCCATCGCTCACCGTCCGCAGGCCCGCGCCTACGGTGGCCGGAAATCGGCTAGCGACTCCCGATGCCCGGGGCGTCTCCTGCGGCGACTAAGGGTGCGAGGGCGCGAATCTTGCCTCACCCTCACGCGTTCCGCCTCCTCCTTCGCGAGCATTACTGCTTCGCAGAAGGAGGTGACGGCCTCCCATGCACTCTCGCTCCGAACCATGGCCTGAACCAGGCCCGGACGCGAGAGATCGCCGCCGCCGATCGCCTCTGTGAGGACACGGCGGTGCTCCGCCCAAGCCAGGCAGACCTCCACCGTATGCTCCACCGTGTCCTCCGGGCGCTCCACACAGTGGTGACACCCGGGCGTTTCCTCCCGCTTTATCCTGCACAGGAACCTCCCGAAACAACCGTGTCCGGTGAGGACCTGTGTCAGGCGGAAGGTGAGGACGCCGTGGCGCCTCTCTAGCCACTCCTCAAAGAGGGAACTTATCGCCACAATTGTGGCGTGCCCAGCGCTGGGTTGCGACAATCGCACTCTCCATGTCGCCATGAGATCCCGCCGGAGCTCTGTCCGCTGTGCCGTGATTTCTCGCGGCAGCGGAGTTTCACCCCAGCGTTTCGCCTCCTCGCGCCACTCCCAGATGTGCGCGAGGACTTTTGCCTCCAGATCCCATGGCGGCAGTCCGGCAAGGAGGCTCGCCGCCTCACGGGAGACCGTGCGGTAACCCCGTACCAGCCTGATGGTCATCCCTGCCGCAAGTAATCGGACAGTGTCTTAATATTGGCGCATCATATTGTTCAGCTAGGGTTTTTAAAATACTGTTGCTGCTAGCCCTCATTCTGCTTATTAAGGATGCGGTTTGCTTCCTCATAACGGCATAAAAATCACCAGCAGTCAACTAATGCCCCAAAGATTTTTTTCTAGACAATGAATCTAAATACAAAATTCTGACGTTTTCACAGTAAAAGAATCATAAAATTATAAAACAAAATAAACTTGCCCTCTTTACCATACATTTAACGGAGTGCAAAAGGAAAAATGTCAAGTAGCAGATAATTGGAAATGTGAAAATGCAAAATGTCGTACGCGATAGAAATCGTGCCTTGCCTTCAAATATTTGTTACGGATGGTCACGTACCGGGTTCAATTTTATACCTGTGACTGTGAAACTGTCTCATTCTCAAGTAATGTCGAAAGACCATGAGCTTCTTTGATATATTGGGCCATTTATTCGGTAAAGTTGCATCTATGCAGAATTTTCAAACTTATAGCTATTACAGAGAATAATATGGTTTTACAGTAAACGTGGGGAACAATTCTCATCGCCCTTTTTTCACCGTTAATACGGTGGCAGTATCACTACATGTCTATGCCTACCGTGCTGCCAAACCTAACCTAAAAATAACACAAATTCCAAAGCCAAGAATCTTCACAAGGAAATTGATGACCGTAGAATGGACATCAGACACAACAAATGTCATCATTCATTTATTCATAGCTGATTGCGATAAGACCTCTAACACCTTTTTTACAAAACTTGGCTATATTTCCTTCCTTCAGTATAAAATAAAAGAGTATTACATCTATTTGGCCATTTCTGAATTAGTTTAATCAGCCTATAATGTTCCCATCGCTGGGACACAGGCCTCCTCTCTTCGAGAGGGAGTGGGCCGTAATCCACCACGCGGACGGGCCCAGTGCGGGTTGGTAGATGTCGCAAGTCTTCGAACTTTTGGTTCTAGGATATGCTGCCAGTTTCCTCACGATGTTTTCCTTCGCCGTTTTGGGAGCAGTGCAGTGGTGATAAAATTATTTGCACAAAGTAAACCACTACTACTCCTTTAAAAAAAAAATGCAATAACTTCAAGCTAGCTTTCAAATGATGTGGTAGAAATCACCAGTATTAAACTTATCTTCAAAAGCATCTGATTACACTCAAAAATAACACCAATAAACTTCAGAAATCTAGGCAGACGATGATATTAAACTAGGCCAGCAGTACTCTAAAACAAAGAAGAAGATAAATTAACGCAATTTGAGTTCTAACACTAATTAGCTGGAAGTTTGCATATCTAAAGAGATTTACTGCAGCATCTTGAAAATTTCGTAGATTTATCTACCACTTACTTACTTACAATTTTGTGTGTGCTGATATAAAATCTGTGTCATAACTCATAAGGCTTACTGTCTCTGATTTCCAGACGATTTTTGGGTTCAAAAAGTTGCTGATTTTTTCTTTTTAAGGCGCAATACTTGGTGCCAACAAAAATCAATCTGCTTAGCCTTTTCCCAACTATGTTGGGGTTAGCTGCAAGTCTAACCGGATGCAGCCGAATACCAGTATTTTACATGGAGCGACTGCCTATCTGACCTTCACAACCCAGTAACTGGGTAATACGATACCCCTAGATAAGACTGGTTGTCAGACTTTCGGGCTTCTGACGACCCGTAACGACTATCAAAGATCTACAAGTGACAGCCGGGAACAACGGCTTTACGTGCTTTCCGACGGAGGGAGGGGCCTCGGTATGTAAAGATGTTATGTATTTTGTGCAAACATATTTCTATTTAATAACTTGTTTTTATGTTTTAATCACAAAAGAAATTGCTGGACTACTGAATGGGCAATTGTGTGTGCGAATGGGAAAAAACAGTAAGTTATTATAATGAGACGTACTAAAACCTAGACCTAGATTTAATATACTTTAAAAGTACCTATCTAGAATCTAGATTGCCAAAGATTCATAATAAACTTCTTCACTAAAATATACTTTCTCTCGACTATTTATTATTTGTATCAATCTAAATTTTATAAAGTTTTGGACATCTTTCTTAACAATTTCAAGGCGAGAGATACTTGAATATTGAAATTACAGACTTTAAGTAGGTACTCTCAATCACAGAGATCTTCATCCAATATTTTCAGACAGTTACCTACCTTTTTAGGGTTACGTACCCGAAGAGTACCAACGGGACCCTATTACTAGGGCTCCGCTGTCCGTCCGTCCGTCTGTCACAGGGCGTCTTTTGAACCGTAATAGGTAGATACTTGAAATTTTCACAAAGTGTGGACTACTATAGCCGCTATAACAACAAATAATAAACCTAATATAAAGTTAAAATTGAAAGCAGGTCCCCATGCAAGAAACGTGTTTGTTCGGCGTTTTTAGGGTTCCGTACCCAAAGGGTAAAACGGGAACCCAATTACTAAGACTCCGCCATCTGTCTGTCTGTCTGTCTGTCCGTCTGTCACCAGACTGTATCGCATGAACCGTGATAGTTAGACAGATGAAATTTTCACAGATGATGTATTTCTGTTGCCGCTATAACAACAAATACTAAAAAATAGAATACAATAAATATTTATGGGGGCTCCCATACAACAAACGTGATTTTTTTGCCGTTTTTATAGATAATGGTACGGAACCCTTCGTGCGCGAGTTCGACTAGCACTTGGCCGGTTTATTTATAAAATATACAGCGTGTTACGGAAAGGGTATATACATATCGAAGGTACGGATTCTTTTGGTGATAACAAACTGCATGGCAACATTTTTTTAATAATACCTACATAATTATAAAGTTAAGAAACATTTAACTAATAAAAATCAAATGTTTCCAATTGAATTCTACACATCACTAGACCAAGTCAGCTGATCGGTACATGTTTTAATCCATTCGTTTGATCCCGCCGCCAATCGTGCCACCCGCGCCGCCGCGTACCGTTGCGGCGCCGTGTCGCAGAGCTGTGGCAGGTGTGTGTGTGTGTGTACTAGGCGCAAAGACAAAGATAATGGATAATGACCCTCGTAGGGCAGTGACACGTTTGTTATGATTTAAATTTAATAAACTATAGAAATAAAAAAAATATCAAACATTTTCAAAGTTATTCTTTTTGAGCTGAAATTTTGTACAGAGATTTTAAACCAGATGCACTCTTCACACTGTTTGTATTTCCGTAACACGCTGTATAGTGTTAAATATTGTATGGTGATAAAGAACCCTTCGTATGCGAGTCCGACTCGCACTTGGCCGCACTTTTATTAATATTACACAGATACTGTATCTGTCTCAAGATTTTCTAAATAACGATCTCAGTTTAAGTCCTCGAGAGAGCCTACAAGAAACAAGTGACTTACCCTCTAAAAACAACAATGTATCACAAAAGTAACAATGTAATAAAAAAACTATAAAAGAGTTTTCCAACAATTGGCTGCGTTTAAAAATATCGGCGCTCCCCTAAAAAGGAGTGTTCTGTTCAATATAGTGCAGGCAAGTCGCGGGGAGCGGCCATGAGTCCCGGGGTCCCGGACTCCCGTTACATTTTATGTGCCCATCAAACGCCACCGTGCAGTCAACCGGAACTTAGGAAATATTATGTAATAGCTTACTGACTCACTTATTAAATATGAAAGAAAAACTGGCTAACATCAAAGTTTGTTATGGGTGGGTTTTTGTTAGAAAATGTTTTACATGTAAAATATTTATTTGAAGGTACTTGTTCTGTATGTCATTGTTATTTGCCTAGCCTTTCCCAACTGGATTAGGTTCGGCTCCCAGTCTAACCAGATGCAGCTGAATACCAGTATTTTACATGGAGCGACTGCCTATCTGATCTGTACAACCCAGTTTATGGGTAACACGATACCCCTTTGGAGATTGCTTGACAGACTTTCGGGTTTCTGACGACCCGTAAGGACTGTCGAAGATCTACAAATGACAGCAGGTACCAACGGCTTAACGTGGTTTCAAACTCACCTTAAGTAACTATGGAATATAATTGAAAACGTAAAGTATTTCATAACTACCAAGTAACTACTAATTCGACCACCAATCTCAGTTCAAAACTACCACAACATTGCCAATAAAATACAGTTAATCCAATTGTAAGAAAATTCGTTTAAAAGGCGGTGAAATGGGACATGCGCTTCGATTCGGTTCCATTGTCTTAGCGACCGACAGGTTTATAGTAGCTCGGATTATAGTAATGAATCCGTGGTACTGTAGGATTATCCACTTTGAAAATATCAGGATATTTTACAGCAATGAGGTATGTGACTGCTAACCAAAATATATATGAATTAATACTTGACTTGTACAACCCAGTTACTGGGTAACACGATACCCCTTGACCCCTTGGTACTTGTTCTGTAAGTGTTGTAATTTTTTTTTTTTATAATGTCGTTTTCCAATATTGGAGAGATCAGCACACAAAAAATAGAGAGAAAATGGGTGAACATTCGTGACAGAAAATTCCAACAAACCTTGCCCGGCTTTAATTTGTTTTCAGCAGGTCTTTAAGGCGAAAGCGTCAGGGTAGCCCGCAAAATTCAAATTTTCTTACGTTTTATTGCAATTGGTAGATCAGTACCAGGTTGTATGTTGTGTAAGTATGATTCGCGGCCGTATTATATATTTATTTATAGAATTATAATCATAAAAGTCATCAATACAACTTTCTAAATTCATATAACCCTATTGAATGAGTATTTCATGAAATCATAACATTAGAGGCCTTTTCTAACAGTTTTATTGCAGATTCTAATGATTATAATTCTGTAAAGCTGTATTTGTTACGGTCGCGAATCATATGTTAATCTACATACAACCTCACATTGACCTGTAAATCCCAAAAAACATAAGAAAATTTGAACGTCGCGGGCTACCTTAGCGCATCTCTCTTAACTCCAATTACATCAAAAACATACGTCTCTAAATATTTGCTCTCTTTCTTAATGGTATTGCTTAACTGAATCCCTACCCTTCAGAGGCGACGCTTAAATAAATATTGCATGTAAATATTTCATAACATTCAATACCACGAAATGTAATAATGCTTAAACAGGCAGTTCCGCACTCGGTACTAAGAGATAAATCTTAAAAGCCTCATCGCGTCGTGGAATTTTCCCATTAGATTTTATGGATTTCGCTCTTGTCCGCACATTAAATTATAACCGGAGGGTAAACTGTACTAAGGAACAGGGATTGAGATTTAATTTCACGAGTCTGAAGAAAAACATATTTTACACTGAAATGAAAGTTGGCAGAGACACTCGATTTCTGTTTATCAGTACAGTCAGTAAATATGTTAAATAATACTCTCAAAACGGTGAAGGAAAACATCGTTAGGAAACCGGCCTAGATCCTAGAGCCAAAAATTCGAAGACCAACCCGCACTGGGCCCGCGTGGTGGATTACGGCCTAATCCCTGTCATAAAGGAGAGACCTGTGTCCCAGTGGTGGAAACGATAGGCTGATAATGCTGAATAAATATGTAAATTAACGAGACCTAAAACACGCCTAAATCCATTAGGTAATAATGTAAACATTATGGACACAGTTCCATAATACGTAGCGCAAACAAATCTCAGTCACGCGAACCTTTGCGAGTATTTCACGAAACAAAAGACTTTATTTATTTAAGGAAGCACTCAGCGGTAATTATGTTATGAGGTTGTACAAGGTCAGGTCGGGTAACGAGCGACGACGCGGGGCAAAGCACTGCTGCTCCGGACCAGGATTATACTAAATGAGAGCCGATGGTTGCATCTCTTTAGACGGGATTATAACAGTGTTACTGAAAGTCTTTTAAGTTAACGAAGATTTTAAAGTGTCTTTAATTTAAAAGGTCAGGATGCGGGTAAGAAAGCACTTAAGGCACTGTCTACTTACGCTTTTAAAACTTGAGTTACTTATCTCAATACTTAAAAAAAATGTGCAGTTAAAAAATACAAAACAGTAACAACAATATTTAATAAAATATTGTAACGGCTTTGTATTTTATTTTACTGCTCTTAAACGAAATTCAGGAGAACAGTCTTCAGTAAAAATTAATCAAAGCAATCTTAGCACGCTAGCGTAGGGATGCCAGCTGAGGGGAGAGTGCGATGTTTGAAAACGGCTACTTTTTCTCGTCTCAGAAATGCAGTCGACAAACAAATTCCAAAAGTAAATGAAAATTTTCCATGCAGTCGTATTTACAGAAATTTAATTAGAGTCGGCCTCTAGAGGTGCCCTCGGCATGATTCCACGCATTTCGTTGATGTTTCCTTGCATATTTCCCCCTTTTCATTACTTTCTGAGCGTTTTTTGTTTTTGCAGAAATAAAACATTCCGCTTCAAGTGAAGACTGGAATAGTAAAATAGGTTTTGTAGAACTATTACAGCATAATAAGGGTTAACTTTATTTAAATTGGAACGTTGGGTAAGTAGAATAGTAATGTATTTAAGTTAGAACATTGGGTATCCGGCAGTCCCTTTAATGACGTAATTCATCTAGACAAATTGGATTCTATTCAATTATGTCTACGGTCTAAAGCTTGCAGATCAATGGCGTGGAGCTGTTGGGGCTTGGCATATAACAAATGCTAATGCCCCAGGGAGTTGGTCAGGGTTTGGTCCCTTTGTTAATATTGGCTGGTTGGTGGAATCCCATGGGTCTACGTAAGACTCTACGCTTGCCCTAGAGTGAGGGTCAGAGGCGCATAAGTTTGGGGTTAGCCCTGTGCTGTTAAAACATGGAAATACATACCCGGTGTTCAAGATCGTCGTTGAATGCCGTAGACCAACAACATTGATGTTAATGAATACGGCCTGTATTAAGTAATGAATTAACTTGATTGATTTCGAAGTGGGGGTAGTTCTCTTCTGCAGTTTTTACTATTAAACGACAAAGGAGTGTGGGAAAGCCAGGTAGACAATATTATCTCGATCAATACAGCCTATATTTTGACATGAAAATCTGTTACTTATCCCAGATACTCTTTGATATAGTTTACACAATATTGTAACGCTGCAAAGTTATTGTAAACAGCTCGACCAATATCTTGTAGGTACTAGGGAAGTTCTTGATTGTTTCTCAAAGTATCGTTGTGATGTAAGACTGTAGTCCCCCAAGCCTTCTATTTGACAGTTCACATACATCAGTACATAGAATAAAAGCTAAAGGAAATTAAATGCTATCTATGTTTAACATCTTTCCTTTCGCGAAAAGGGACGGAAGTGTGTAACAGGAAGTGACAGCTTGAGCATGGAATAATTAAGTACTTTTTAATCGCATGGAATTAGTAAGTACTTTATAATATCATGGGATTAGTGTACTCATGGAATTAGTATGAACTTTTAAGTAAGATTTCATTTCTGTTGCTGCTCAGTTGCTTATTACCAAGGTGAGATGGTAGGTGTTTCACATTATATGCCACTACTGTAAAGCTCGCTCGTTTTTTTTTTATTGTACATATCTATCTCTACAGTGATTATTTTTTCTTACACTTTTAAACGCGGTCAACAGCGCATTTAAGGAAACTGTTATTCCGTAGAACAATTAAAAACGATGAATTCCTTGACAAGTCATCAGAAAGAGTAATTAACCCAAATATTTCTGTACTAGGCTTATACAGCGTGCGCAGTACAAGGGTTGATACAGGTTGTGTTAAATTAGCAGCCTTGGCGGTATTGTTATAAATTTATAATTAATGGGGTTTTCAACCTTCCCATATCGTTGAGCAAGGTTAATGATGTTGAGTTTACATGAATATATGTTTAATTTGACCGTGAGATTGAGGGACTCACCCTGTCAAATTGATTCGTGTTTTTCGGCTTTTGTTTGACAAAAGATACACGTGTGTAAAGCATTGGCTAATAGCCCGGACACGTGTTATCCGCAAAGGGTTCTGCGGGGATTAAGATAAACCTCGGTTCACTGATAACGGTGTTAGGTCTTTGGTAAAAAGGTGTGAGCAAGAATTACCAGCAATATGGACAATAACCCGAACATATTGTACACATCAAGCTACACATTTTCAGTATAAGCTGATCTCGCATTGTTTAAGATTTCCGTACAGTGAGAGGTCAGGTGATACTGGAAATGTATAGCTTGATGTGTAGCCGTGTGTACTTTAAGTTTTCATATTAAATAAAATCTACCTGATTTGGAAATTGAATTTTAAATCTTACTTTTTTTAGGGGTTCATAGTCAACAAGGAAAACCCTTATAACTTCGCCATGTCCGTCTGTCTAGACGCTCAGTTAGCTCAGAGACTATTAGTACTAGAAAGCTGTAATATGGCATGGGTATACCTACATATTAATAAAAGAAATAACACCTTGAAAAAAAAACATATTTAAGGTACCTCCCCTCCCCATGAGATGGGGTATCGTTGGATAGGCCAATCCAAAATATTGAGGGTCTGTGATTACCATTTTTCGATTCAGGGATCCGTTTGCGCAATATGAAGCTTTAAAGTGCAAAGTGCCACGTATCGATATATGTGTGGACAAACATGTTTTTCAACTATAATGTTAAGTATGTTTTTGGGATAAATTCATCCCACCTACGGAACCACTCATTGTGCGTGGTCCGACACGCACTTGGCCGCGTTTTTTGTTTATTTAAGTTTCTGTGAATCCACTTTGGTTTTCTATTATCATTTTATACATTACTACCTTATGGCCGCGACTTCGCCCGCGTCATATTTCTTGTTTTAACATAAAATATGTCCACGCACCCACCGTGTCGCATCGCATCGCCCCCTGCGCTTTACTTCGTTTTCCCTTAGCGTTCTTTCTGACTTTTTATCTTTTTGCTCGGCTCTTTAGGGTCGCAGCGTGATGTTAAAATAGCCTTTCTCAAAATTGGGCTATCAAATGCAAAAATATTTTTTTTTCGGCTGGTAGTTCCAGAGATCACCGCGTTCAAACAAACAAACAAACTCTTCAGCTTTAATATATTAAGTTTGGATACTAGTGACCCTCCCCTGCTTCACACGGCTTTTACGACTTGACAAAACATAGAGATTTCTATATTATATCTAAGTTTCATATTAATGACAGAATGCTTTCGTAATAAATTCTCTTTATGATGGTGAAAACTGCATCAAAATCTGTTGTGTAGTTTATAAGAACAAGGCGATAACACAGACAGACACAAAAAGCGACTTTAATTTATATTAAGTACATGAAAGTTGAAGCATTCGAAGTCAATAGCAACCTATTAAATGGCAAAAGAAGTTTCCCAATAAAATACGTAGTTATATACACAAGCATGTAATCTCTGACTGTTTGTACCCATCTTCCATTTATTTATAGTGGCCTCAGTTATTGCAAAAACGAGACTAACTAAATTATTTATGATCGCCAGCTTCGCACAGTTTTTATTAAAAGGTGACATAGCCCATCCACCGTTATAATAATTAATTACAGAACATTATATCGTCCTCTATTAAACTGTACCATCTGCAGCGAGATCTCTGTTTAAAGAAAAAAAAAACTTTTTCTCAAACATGCTTGGAAATTCGAGCATTATTTTGACAACCTTCTTCGAGATAAATCGAAATTGCTGTCCTGGCCAAATACATGCGAGCAGCGGCCACCAATATTATAGTTGTATGAAAATCCATATATAAGTGTCGTGTTTCAGTGGCCAAATAAATTACATATTGTTACTTCTTCACGCTCAAACGGCTGGACCAATTTTGATAAAATTTTGTATGGAGGTAGCTGACACCCTGGAATAAGACATAGGCTACTTTTTATCCCGATATTCCCACGGGATCGAGACTTATTCGGGTGAAACCGCGAGGCGCAGCTAGTTGTACTATAATTTGTTTAGTATCAGGTGGCACCCAGCCAGGCGCTTTACTTTGTGTAAATAATTTCATCACCACTGCACGCTTTCAAAACGGTGAAGGAAAACATCGTGAGGAAACCGGCATGTCCTAGAACCAAACATCCGAAGACATGTGACATCTACCAATCCGCACTGGGCCCGCGTGGTAGATTACAGCCCACTCCCTCTTGAAGAGAGGAGGCCTTTGTCCCAGCAGTGGGAATGGGAACATATAGGCTGATTATGTATCAAGTGGCAGTGGAACAATATTAAGCTGGTGAGTATTAAATATAAGTAAGTATTGTATACAGGGTAAAATTAAATAAGCTAGCGAAACTCCGTATAAGTGATGGATATATAGATACCTAAACACGACAAAAAAAAAGGTTTGATGATTTTTGTGGGGATCAACAAGCGCTGGTGGTGTTGTTACTTAAAGTATGAGTTAAGAACAACAATTCAGTTTTTTTTTAAATCTTGTTAAGAGGGCCCTTCCCGGTCCGTCTATCGTCAACGCGAGCATGGTCGAAAAGCTTGTTGTTTCGTTCAGCGCAAGTGAGAACTACTAACAGGCAAGTGAGAACGCGATAACATTGAACGAAAAATAGTGTGCGGAAATGTCATAAAACTTGTTCCAGGAAATACATGTTTTTGCGTAAGCCTTATAAGTTCGTGAAATAAATGTTTATTATTTAGAATCTCCATTACATGTGCTAGGTTCCTATCACGATTTTTTCTTTACTTTTACAATTTAAGAGTACAGTCATTATGAACAGCCAAAGTTCAGGTAAAATTTGTGTAAAAAAGCAGATTTTGGCAGGCTTATAATGAATTCGATTGTCGAAATTTTAATTTTTTGCTTGCATAGAAACCTAGACATAGTGCAGAAAATACCTATTAGTTCAAAATTTTCAAAGAAAGATGAATTGCAACGCCATAATCACGTACGAGCGTTTGTATGAAAAGTATGACGGGTTGGCCGCTCTCCTATCACGTCTGTGAAGTTTACACAATTTTTTTTGAACTGATATTTCATGTGACTACTCTACCCGCGGTCAATGACCCATCAAATTACCTTCTTTTTTAATTTTATCATGTTTAGTTTATATTATCACGTCTGCGGAGTTAATGCTAAGTAATAATAACAATATACAGGGTTACTAGTAACTCGACGTATTCCTTGCAGGACGTTATATTAGGGTTAAAACGCAACAAATTAAGCCACCAAATGTTCTACCGAAATTCAGTAGTTTTTGAGCTTTTTTTTATAAAGTAATGACAAAAATTACGAAAAATATAATGACTAATTACTGGTCACTGCCAAAGTTTTAGGTATTTTTGAACTTTTAATTAACAAAAAAGACCAGCTATGGCATCAGCTATGGTAGTAACTATAATTCCAGTACAGTCGCGTCGTAAACCATTTTTAAATTGGATTTTTCATAAAACAACTAAAAACCTAATTAACTCAAAAAGTACTGAAATTCGGTAGAACATTTTGGTGGCTTAATTTATTGCATTTTAACCCTACTATGACGTCCTGCAAGGAATACGTCGAGTTACCAGTAACCCTGTATATATACTCTCGAGTTACCCGTAACCAGGGTGGAATTTTGTAATGCCACCTGGAGGGAAAGTACTCTTAATACTGCAGATAGAAAGTTTTACTCAAAGGAAACATTCCTTTATTTTTGAATAGAAAGCAAACTGCATTCAAAGATTTTCGAAAATTCTCTTCTCCCACACCCGGGAATCGAACCGGCTAAAATCTGAAAAAATTATACCCTGTACTTTTATTGCATCGATCGTTAGGGTCAATTATAAGGATGAAATCTCTCTAACAAACATGATAAATTAAATGAAAGGAAAACCAGGAAATCTTAAATTAATTAAATTATTTAAAAAAAATGGTAAACTAACTAATTAGTTGCTCGAAATGGGCTCCATTCTCTTGGATACACAAATTTATTGTTTTAACGAATTCATTTCTAGTAACCTTTAATAAAGTGTTGTGGTGAATATTATAAATCGTATTCTGAACTTCAACTCTCAACTCGTTGTCATTTGCATAAGATTTCATGTAAATTTGATTTTGTACATATCCCCACAAAAAAAAATCTAATGGGGTGAGATCTGGCGATCTCGCAGGCCATCTGATTGTGCCGTTTGTACCAATCCAGGTATTCAAATGGTTGTTAATGTAGGCAGTAGTGATCCTGCTGTTATGTGCTGGAGCACCATCTTGCTGTAGAATTATTTGGTTTCGCTCTTCCTCGGGGAAACCATTTAACTCGTTTCTTAAGAGATCCAGTATTTCAATATACTTGACAGTGTTTAAATGACCTTCGTACACGTGGATTAACACTACATTATTTCTCATAATGCCGCACCAAACGTTGAAAGAAAATCTTACTTGATTGTTAGTTTCATGATCACGAACAGGATTCACTCGAGACCAATAATGGTTATTGCGGCGATTGTACATGCCATTATTGCTGAAGTTGGTTTCGTCAGACCATACAATGTTACTCAAAAAATTAGGGTTTCTGTCAATTTCTCCAAGCATGTTTTCACAAAATTGTAATCGTCTGTCACGATCCCCAATATGCAATTTTTGCACCAACCGACCTTCACGATAGCATTTATACTTATATTTTTTCAGCACTTTAAGTACGTGAGTGTGGGTTGTTCCTAATTCATCGGCAGCATCTCTACTTGAAGCCTTTGGAAATGATTCAAAGTATGTTAAAACATCTAGTTCAAAATCGAAATAGTTCTGCTGAATAGTTTGCCGTCTCTTCTTGAAACCACCCGTATTCTTTAAATTTTCTACCATTCTTTTCAATACGAACCGAGTTGGTGCCTGTCGGTCTTGATATCTCTCTCCATACCACCGCAGAGCTAGATTCACGTTTTTGTTATTTAAAAAATAAGCTTCCATTAAATCAAACTGTTCTTGATAAGCCATTTTCACCGTGAGACAAAATGAGAAATGAGTTGTAAAAACAATCAAATGTGAATAACAACTATGACAATCTAATTTTCAAATTTTAATCTAACATTCCATATTTAGATTACCTCATACACGCAGCTACGAGTATGTCGCAAAGGAGTCTGCATTACAAAAGATGGATGTTAGTTAAAGAGCTTTAACTTGACTCATTGAATTTGTAACTTCAGATTTCCTGGTTTTCCTTTCATTTAATTTATCATGTTTGTTAGAGAGATTTCATCCTTATAATTTACCCTAACGATCGATGCAATAAAAGTACAGGGTATATTTTTTTCAGATTTTAGCCGGTTCGATTCCCGGGTGTGGGAGAAGAGAATTTTCGAAAATCTTTGAATGCAGTTTGCTTTCTATTCAAAAATAAAGGAATGTTTCCTTTAAGTAAAATTTTCTATCTGCAGTATTAAGAGTACTTTCCCTCCAGGTGGCATTACAAAATTCCACCCTGTATATACTCGTATAGTAATAATAACTAATAGGTAATGGTAATGGTAACAAACAAAAATGGTAACAATGGTAATATACAATTATAACTATTTAAATGATGTACAAAATTAAATGACTGATTAACTAACAATACAAATAAATACAAAATCAAAAGGACTCTGAGGCGTCGAAGAATGAATAATAGTTAAATAACCAAAGTAGGTTAATCAGCTATTTTTATTTTTTATTTAGTACCTAGTGAAAATATCAAATTTCATATATTTTTGGGACAGATAGGCAACCATCACTCTCCATACAAATAAGAATTTAAACCATACTAGCCGCGCCCCGCGGTTTCACCCGCGTAAGTCTTGATCCCGTGGGAATATCGGGATGAAATATATGTTAGCCTATATGTTAATTCAGGGTGTCAGGTACCTCCATACAAAATTTTATCAAAAGTGGTCCAGCCGTTTTAGCGTGAAGAAGTAACAAACACACACACACTCACAAACTTTCGCCTTTATAATATTAGTGTGATTTTTGGGGACTAACCTTGCTATGGGGTTAATATTTTAACATTGTCACGAATTACTATCATTTTAATTACTCATCCACAATACAAGATTGAAAAGTCAGTTATACCAAGCGTTACTTTGCGGAAATCTTTGTGGGTGGAGCTTGTGGCTAAATAATAACTGCCGCACGGGTCGATCGATCAGGTTAAGCTACGCTTGCCGCGGTTGGTCCGTGGATGGGTAACCATCTTTTAATACCAAGATTCCTCCGTGCCTCGGAAAGCACGTTAAGCCGTTGGTCCCGGCTGTCATTTGTAGATCTTTGACAGTTGTTATGGGTCGTCAGAAGCCTAAAAGTCTGACAACCAGTCTCACCAAGGGATATCGTGTTACCCAGTAACTGGGATATGGAGGTCAGATAGGCAGATGCTCCATGTAAAATACTGGTATTCAGCTGCATCCGGTTAGACTGGAAGCCGACCCCAACATAGTTGAGAAAATGCTAGGCAGATGATGTTACTTTGCGGAGATCCATGACAATAAAATCTTATGTAAAAATATTTAGGTTTAATTCCGCAATAACTAGATCCGGGCTTGAATTCAGAATGCAGTACTAATTCCCTGGGAGCCCGCAAATATATGCGCATGCAGAAGACGCGGTTATTATGAAGCAATATGCAACCCAAACCTCAACTCGACACGTGTTTCGCCCCTCCACTGGTATCCTCACTTACAAATTGTACATTTTACCTATATGAAGCCAGTATTCTGCGTTAGAAGCCTACAGACTAATAAGATATAATGCCACCCAATTGAGTTTCACCCCAAGTTACATCCTTACATAATATTCTGCACGCAAGGGTTGAGAGCTCTGGTACCTAATCATTTTGTTAATTCCTTCTCGTTTCTAGAGCCTGAGGTGGCTCTTCAATATCTCATTATTATTTTATGCACGAGAGCCCATTTAAATAGAGACACGGTGAACTTTTAGTTACCTTCGGAAAGTGCGCAGTACTTGACTGTCTGATGTTTTTATTAAAGAAACTGTCCTTGAAATAATTGGAAGAAAAACGATCGATACGAATGCGTTTAATTAAGGCGAAAGCGTCAGGGTAGCCCGCGAAATTCAAATTTGCAGGTCAGTAACAGGTTGTATGTGGATATAAATATGATTCACGGCCGTAACAAATATGGCTTTACAGAACTATAATCATTAGAATCAGAAATACAACTCTCTAAGTTCATAGAATCCTATTGAGAGTCAATTGTACTGCTGATTTTAATGACATTAATTCTGTAAAGTTATATTTGTTGCGGCCGCGAATCATATTTATACAACCTGACACAGACCTGCAAATTGCAAAAAACGTAATAAAATTTGAATTTCGTGGGCTGCCTTAGCGCATCCCCCTTACACAGAATTGCATATCGAGCATTTGTATCAGAAGAGTGTGGTGCGTTCGTACTACCATCGAACTGTACACACCGCTACACATCTCTGTCTGGGAAATGTAGACATATGATTGCTATGTTGGTAGCAAATAATACTAATGAGATTATAGCTAAAATAACCAATTGTAGTATTAGTTACGATTCTATGTTGTCTAGTTATACTAACAACATAGTGATTAATTATGATTCATCATGCTGTACGAAGGAGGATCCACCTATAATACCAACATCCTTGGAGGCCACTACCAGTCAGATAGGGTATTCTCTTCCTGCTGGAACTCATACAGGCATTCTAGACTCTTCAGCTGTAGTTGTGGATGTCACTCCGGATAATTATTTAAACTAGACAGTAAGACAACAGAAGTTACCCCTTCAAATAACCAACTATTATTGTTAGAGAATAATAAAATGGTATCTTCTGGCAATTTAACTCATAAAAAAAACCAAAGGGAGTGCAACATACTTTAAAATTATTTATTCAAAATATCATTCATTCACATTTATCTATTCATTCTAGCCGAAAACGTATGATACATGGCGGATCATTAATATTAATTAAAAATTCTATTACATCAAAAGAAAGGAAAGACATCATCGGACTGTTTGTTGAACACTCCATTGAATTGTCCTGTGTTGAGCTTGATAAGCATGTTATAGTATGCGTATACAGACCTCCAAGTTACCAGAATTTATGTGTGTTTGATTCTGTAATGGAAGATGTATTAAAAAAACTTAGTACTAATAGTAAGTCAATAATTATATGTGGTGATTTTAATATTAACTTATTAGAAAATAACTCGAATACTCTCAGATTTTTAAGTTTTTTAGGTCATTCGATTTGTCAAATGTTTTTATTGAACCAACCCGAGTGACAGCTTCTTCTGCCACTTGTATAGATAATATTTTTTGTAACTGTGATTACTTACACAAACAAATTGTAAATAAGTTGCCATCTGATCACAGTGGACAAACAATAGCATTTTGCTCCTATATGCCTTTACAAAAAATTCAAATAAGGTTTAGGCCAATTACAAGTAAAAATTTAGAGAAATTAAATAATTCTTTGGCCAGTAAATTATGTGTTCAGAGTTTTAATAATATTTGTGACCCAAATGAGTCCTACGCCGAGTACTTTTCACTATTAAACACGCAATTTAATGACACTTTTCCACTGAAGACTAAAAGTATTTACTCAAAGTTCGTATTTAGTGATTGGGCGACTCCAGGTATTCGTAAAAGCAGGGAAAATCTTTTTGAACTTTATGGCCTAAAGCAACATATGAATAATACAAGCTTTTATCAATATGTTGCAAAATATTCTAAAACTTTTAAAAGTGTGTGCAAAATAGCTAAAGCTCTTTATATTAGCAATAAAATAAAATCAGCTGATGATAAAATTAAAACTACCTGGCAAATAATAAATAATGAAACAGGTAGGAAAAAACAGCGTAATACTGAATTTAATTTAGAGACTGCACATGGGCCCATCACTTCAGAGGTAGAAATAGCTCAGGAATTTGAAAACTTTTTTGCTAATATTCCCCTTAAAACTACTGAAACTTTAAGTTCCTCACCCGTGCTTTCTGCTGCCTTACTTAGAAATAATGTAAAGGTATGCCCTTTGGAGTTTAGGTTTCAGCATACAAACCCCCAGGCTGTTATAAAAACTTTTAAAGATCTTAAAATTAAATCAACAGAAGATCTCTGGGGCATGTCTGTAAAAGTTTCTAGATCTATCATCGAAACCATTGCGCCCTATTTAGCTTTCATATTTAACACCAGTGTGGACCAAGGAGTCTTTCCTGATCTCATGAAGCACAGTAAAGTAGTTCCTTTGTTTAAATCCGGAGATAGTATAGAACCCAACAATTATAGGCCCGTGTCAATTCTGCCAGTTCTCAGTAAGGTGTTTGAAAAGTTGATGCTCAGTCAAATGTTACGTCACTTCAATAAAAATTCCATCTTTCATGAACAGTACGGTTTCACTAAAGGTCGTTGTAGCACTGACGCCGGTGTCACCCTAATAAAGAACATTTTTAACGCCTGGGAGGAAGCACAAGATGCCATTGGAATCTTTTGTGACCTCTCTAAGGCTTAACGGAGATTGCGTTAACCATGAGACACTTCTGCTGAAACTAGATCACTATGGGATTAGGAATACAGCTCTTGATTTACTTAGATCATACCTGAAAGATAGAAAGGTTAAAGTTCAAGTAAACGGCGTGAACTCATTGGGGTCTGAAATGGCAATGGGCGTTCCTCAAAGTTCGATATTAGGTCCATTCCTCTTTTTAGTTTACATTAACGATTTACCCCAATTACTTCAAAATCAACCGAAGATGGTTTTATTTGCAGATGACACGTCATTGATCTTTAAAATAGACCGACGGTCTCAAAACCTTGACGACGTGAATAATTCTATTCTTCAAGTCCAAGATTGGTTTACGGTAAATAATTTGGTTCTAAATGAAAAAAAAAACCAAATGTATTAGATTTAAACTACCTAATGTTAGAAGTAGCGAATGTGATATCATATTGAATGGAGAAAAACTGGAATGTATTACTTAAACGGTTTTCCTAGGAATCACTCTAGACGAGAAACTACAATGGGGACCACATATAACATCTCTTGCGGGGCGGTTAAGCTCGGCCGCTTATGCTATTAGGAAGAAAAGACAGTTAACAGATGTAAACCGCGCGTTTGGTCTATTTTAGCTACTTCCATAGCATTATGTCGTACGGTATTTTGAAGCCATCTTTATTTTGCAAAAGAGAGCTGTCAGAGCCATTTACAATCTACGTCGCCGAGAATCTCTTAGGGAACTCTTTAAAAGGATTAATATTATGACGGTACCTTGCCAATTCATTTATGAAAATATTATGTATGTAAGAAAAAACCTACACTTTTTCAAAAAATAAGTGATAGACATCATTTCAATACCCATGCAGCCATGTTCCAGATTATCTAAAGTACATACATCTTTTATGGGGTACTGTGTTAAATGTTACAACAAAATACCTTGTGATATATTGCAATTAAATGAAAGAAAATTTTAAACTCATATAAAAAGTACACTTTGTAAACAAGCTCATTACAAATTAGAGGATTATATCCAGGATAAGAACGCTTGGAAACATGCTGGTCCAGCTCCATAGGACAATCTAGAGTCTAGACAAAATCTAACTGATTGCTATTTTAATTGTATATTTTATTATTTTTATGACATTTATTTTACACTCTGTGATTAGCTTAACTCACACACTGATTATTTTAGGAAAACTTTTTTTTTTAACAATGTTTGTAAATATGTGAGTACCATGTATCTATCACATAATTAATTTATCTGTCATTGCTTCATTATTAATTCTTTTTACCTATTGTGGTATAGTAATTTTATTCTAGGTGCGTCGTCTTCACATATAATTATATAATTGATGTACCAATACCAAATATTGTAAAACATTTTAAAAGAGTAACGGTGGAGTTTCTTGCCCATTCTTCTCCATACGAAGCTACCTTTTGGAAGGGGCGACTAGAATCAATTCTATTTTATTTTTAAATTTTGACGTTCAAAAGTGACATCTATGTGCCTATTTGAAATAAATAATTTGACTTTGACTTTGACATCAAGCTATTTATATGCAGTTTAGGCTGCTCTCGAATTGTATAAGATTTTTATACAATGAGAGGCCAGCTTATACTGGAAATGTATAGCTTGATGTGTATATAGCCGTGTGTACAACTTCCTTCATGAGACCAATAACCTCACCTGGAAAAAATCATCAGCCGTTTCATGCATTAATATTGAAGTCTTGGATGGGACATCTGACTCTTTTTTCGCGATTACTATGTACAGTATGGGTGCATATTTAACTAGATTTGTCTACAGACGAAGAATTTTTATTTATTTAATTGGAAAGTATTTAAACAAAAAAGAGAGCAGTGGTGGCCCAGTGATAACGTCCCCGACTTACGTGGGGTCGTGGGTTCGAACCCAGGCAGGCGCTTTACTTTGTGTAAATAATTTCATCATCACTGCTCTCAAAACGGTGAAGGAAAACATCGTGAGGAAACCGGCATGTCCTAGAACCAAAAATTCAAAGACATGTGACATCTACCATCCCGCACTAGGCCCGCGTGGTAGATTTACAGCCCACTCCCTCTCGAAGAGAGAAGGCCTGTGTCCCAGCAGTGGGAACATTATAGGCTGATTATGTAAAACAAAAAAACAGATTTTAAGAAAAATACTTTTCAGCGTTAAAGTTTAAGTTGAAGTAAATTTTGCAAACACTTATGCGAAAATAAGTGAAATATTTGTCATTTTATTTGTATAGACCTCAACACACAAAGAAAAATAAAAAAATATATCAGAATATCTCCCGAAAAAAATGATAAAGTTATATTTCTTAGTGGAATGTGTCGAGATAGGCCGATACCTTCGGAAGGCTTTCTGCCGTTGTCGATACAAATTGCCGTTGTTAATATTTAAGAACTGACGGCACGCGATGTTATGAGTGTGCCGTGATCGATGGACCACATTACAGACTTTATTCCACCCAAGCATGGTTTATTGGAAAAAGTCTATGTGACTTGGGAGCCGATTGACTAGGCCCGCAAGGCCGATCGGATGTCTGAATGAATATTCATTTTGCGATAAGAGAAATGGATCACTACGGCGTTCTCACAATATTTACGAATACTCGACATGTTTTATGCCAATCAGTAATGCTTATACTACCTACGTATGTTTTGTTTGTTTCAAACGTATCTAATGAAAGAACAAACAAATAGCTAACCCGCATAAATGTTTGACCTGACACGAAGATCGGACCCGTTTCCCGTAGCCTAGAAGGCAAGCGTTCCGATGTCAATTGGATCCTAGATTAATTTTGACAACCTTCTTCAAGATAAATCGAAATTGCTGTACAGGCCAAATACATGCGAGTAGCGGTCACCAAAAGTTGTATGAAAATCCGTATCTGTAGTGGTTTAGCGGACAAATAAAATACATAGTAAACTCATAAATATCTATCGTGTAATTTAAAAATGGAACGATCATTTACTCCGGAACATGGCAACCAAGGAGGTAACTTATCACAGGTTTTATTTAAATTTCGAACTGGCTTGCAAATAGACTTAGCTGTTTATTGAAACAAAAAACAAATGAAAATATTGGCGCGTGAAAAATGATCGTTGTTCGTCATTGAATCTGGAATTTATAAATAATTTACTTAGTTTGAATTTCCGCGCATTATTTGAAAAAGCACCATACATACCTTAGCCGCAACCAGGCATTTACACGCTCGTCCATCAATGCAAGCTGGCCGCTGATGTTTTAAGGTCACTTACTAATTCAACGATAGCGAAAATTCGTCTATCACCTTCAGATAACCATTAAATATAATTTTCAAAAATGCATTGCATTTCATTCACGGTCGTTTATGGCAGTCAGTATCTGCCTAGCCTTTTCCCTTTGTTGGGGTCGGCTTCTAGTCTAACCGGATGCAGCTGAGTACCAGTATTTTACATGGAGCGACTACCTATCTGACCTCCACAACCCAGTTACAGGGTAATACGATACCCCTTGGTAAGACTGGTTGTCAGATTTTCGGGCTTCTGACGACCCGTAACGACTGTCAAAGATCCACGAATGACAGCCGGGACCAACGGCTTAACGTGCTTTCCGAGACACGGAGGGGTCTTGGTATGTAAAGATGGTCACCCATCCACGGAGCAACCGCGGCGAGCGTAGCTTAACCTGGTCGATCGACCCGTGCGGCTGTTATTACTTATCAGTGAACTTCGATCAATAATTGATCGAAGGCAGTTAAAGTGTAAATATGAGGAACTACTTATTCGTAATCCCGCAAATCCATCAGACACGCAAGACATAGGCATCTAATTGACCAGTTGTCCCAAAATCAATACTGCCCCGCCTATGGTCACTCTGTGAACGTGATACGAACTAATGATCGCATTCAATACCCAGGTACCTAAATGTTAGGCCGTGGTCACATACGTGGCTCGGTGAAACACCGCCCTTGTCTACACATCCTGCTAATTGCGCATTGATCGCTTTGTAAATTATATAGCGGTGCCTCACGATATAAAAAATAAAAATAAAATGAAATAATGGCGTCATAGACGATAAATATTATGTACCGACATATCATTAAAGGCAAATACTTAATGAGCTCACATTATTAATCCGTAAAAGCCAGCCTTAATGATCCGAACGAAAAAAATAAATGAAAGAATTTACTTTTCATCGAATTGCACAAAAATGATCACTGCAAACCATTTTCCAACTGAGTTTTTGTGTAAGTTAAATTTTCAGTTTTCTGTTTTAATTATTGAACTTAAAATTCCATATAAACGCTACATTTTTCATTCACGAACGTCAGTTAATTTATTTTCATGAAAAAGAATAAAAATAATTTATCGCAATACCAATTGAAAACGAACAAAGACTTTAGGAAAAATCTCTGTGTTTATTAAATTGTGCCAATGAACGGTGTGATAAATGTATTTGTGGAAGTACATTTGATACACCGTAATTCTTAACATAAAATATCATCACGTCTACATTCCTCGAAGGATTAGGCAGAGGTGTACATATAAAAGTACACCCACATTTCACCGTCCAGTATTTTTTTCTCATTATACCTTATTCGGGTTCCCATCATATAATCATATAAAATACTCGAGCCAGGGTCGTAGCTGACCGTAATTATATAGGGAGGCTGGCTGCGGTCGATCTATAGAAACATTATTGGCTCTCCACTCTTTGATGGCGTATTCCGATCGGCACAGTTCGGGAAGGCTATAAATAGCCGTACTATATTGCAACATGTGAAAGCTTTCCCTTCCCGTCTTTATACGACACGTAAACTTGGGTATTTGAGTGGAATATTAATTCTGAACCGTACTTCTGTTGACCACTAAGTCTGATCGATAATTTTGTACCTGTGCGAAGAAATAATTCAATCAACACTATACCTTTTACAGAATAACATAATATCACGCCTGTAATCCCCGAAGGGTTAGGCAGAGTTGTACCTATACGAGTAGTAATACGTCTCATGTAATACGGGGCAAGCCTATTGCCATCAACCAGACTCCGGGCTACTACTGAGAAATTCCTAATATACAATCTCAATAACACTTTACCTGACCTGGGAATCGAACCCAGGACCTCATGCTCAGCAGTAGCGGTTGCAATCACTAGACCAACGAGTGTGTAATTAAAGTATTTCAGAATAGCTTTATCGATTTGACTGAAACACTATTCCTAATTTGAGATCAACTGATTGATTTGAAAATGGTTAAATTTAAATTGCGAATAGAGTGCGCTGTAAAATGTTTCATAATAATTAGATTAGGGTATGATGAGGCTGACGTACCTTTGTAAGGTAAAAGCCTCTAAATAAATAAAGATTAAAAAAAAAAAAGTTTCATATAGATGCAAATAATAATAATTATGCATTATCAAAGTTTATCTGAAATACACCTGTCTTAGTTAGATTTGTTCCATAACAACAAATCTCATATGGAAAAGTTCTTATGGAACAAAACTAAGAGAGATATAATAAGAAAGAAAAAAAAATCACTAGCCCCTTTTCACAGAAACACGTGCATACGAAAACATAAACTCGAATTGAATAAAACACATCTACATTATAATCACTAGCCCAAAAAAACAGCTGCACGTCAGGACTGTGACAAGAAGGCTTGCACTCAGCATGATGCTGTGCTATTAATGATTTTAATGATTATAATTCTGTAAATACATATTTGCTATGGTCTTAAATCAGATTTTGTTCAAGATACAACCTGACGCTGACCTGCAAATTGCAAAAAACGTAAGAAAATTTGAATTTCGCGAGCTACCACTGTGGATCCACCTAGCGAATTATATACCAGTGTTGACTTTTCACAAAGTATTGTCTATGATGCACCCTAGACTTTTATATTAATTAACTTCTAATCTAACCTCAAATGTGACCTGTAGACTAGTGTAAAATTAGAATTTTAAATCAAGGTAAGTACATTACTACCTATGTTTTAATATGATCCGCTTAAAGTCAACACCAGAGCTAATCGGCTTAAGTATAACAAAGAACAAGTTCAAACGACCCTTAAAGCTTTTTAGTTGTTAACACTAAATAACCTAAACTGTTGAACTGTTGCAAAGCCCTACAAGTTTACAATACTTTTTAAAGCTATTGGACAAATATATATTTATACTACAAAAAAAACGAGTCATTGCCTTCGATTTGCTTTGATTTAAATTCTTTATAAAATGCCTAGCAATGAATTCGAAAACTAACTACTTACAGTCTTACAGTAGGTTAGCCATAAGAAGGAACTTATTAATAATCTGTAGTCAATATTTAGCAGTTTATTAATTTTAGTAGTGATTCTGCTTTGTAAATTGGACGGTTTGTGTACAGCTAGGCTACAGCCACAAAGTAACAAACTCAACAAAATACATTTTCTTTCAAGAACCTTATTAAATGGAATAAATTTCGTCAAAGGTTAAGCCGGTACTTAGTTGTTGTGGAGAGCAGTAATTACAGAGTTACGGTCTACCGACCTTAATTTGTTTCACTTTTGCAATAATGACTTCAATAAAGTATACACACGTGAGGCTGAAATAGTACATTGTGATACAAGGGTGGAAACCCAAAAAAGGGTGGAAAAGTGGGTGGGTGTGTTAATGACACGAGTTTGCAATAACCTACACTGGTAAATAAATATATTAAAGAACCATTTAAAAGACTTTTGAGAATTCAATGCTAAGACGTACGTACGGATTCATTCATTTTTCCTCATATAAAATCTATCCCGTTTTACTTTTTACTATTCCCATGTATGAAAACTCCTTGCTACTAAACTTTTTAAATTGACTTATAAAAAAACTCAACTGCAAAATTAATGATAGAGCTCGTAAACAAAAGTCTCGACCGCGTAAGAGAAAGATGCCTATACAAAAGATTTAATTTTCGAATCATAATTATAACCTCTGAAAGTACGCCATGTTTACCAACTGTATTAAAAAAAGTCTTTTCAACACATTTGCTCAAAAAATGCATTTACGAAGCCTGTATACATTATTCGAAAGTTAAAAATTACGCATCATATAACGGGATGTGCGGTAAAATAGCTACTCTCACCTAAGTACTTGTTTTACCGCATACTCCGTTGTATAGCACCGTGCGTATCCTTTACGGTTTTTTTTTAATTTATATAAAAAAATATATAAGAATTCCACCAAGGAGTTTCATATTACGAGAATAAATAAACTGAATGATCGAACCTTCATGGAAGCGCTTTTGGTTAGTAGGTTTATCTCACTTTATTATTAAAGAGAAAATGAGATGAAAGATGTAGTACTAATTTTCACCACGCGCACGTGGCGCCATATGCAAATTCGCGCCATTTTCATATTAGAAACTTCAAAGATTGTTGCGACTTTCCGACTGATGTTTAAAAACAAAATAATAATATGGAATGGACTTCTTGGCGGGAAAGTGAAGCGTCATGTGCCCACATGACGCTTCACTTCACAAGTACCTATGTGTAGAAAGCAGTACATGCAGTTTACCTGCTTGTATGAACAGGCTGTTTATTTAGTTATCTATGCCTGAAGGTATTTAGTAAAGATGAAGTTTGGTATCATAGCAGAATTTACAAGCATTTATCACATTTTATATTAAATAAGTACTATGTTATCATAGAAGTTACACAATACACCTATAAACATGTTTTCTTTTTATTGTAACATACTTTCTATACTTAAGTTCACAAAACTGCCAAGTTTTGTTTTATTTTCTAAAATTTGTGTTTAGACGAATATTTATGTGTAATTGTGGTGGATTATTAACCATTAAGTGTTCGTGAACCTGCATTAGTGTAGGCAAATGAAACAAAACAGTGCAACATCAATTTAAGTTCTCTCAAGAACTCCGCGCGAGGGTTCAGAAAAGTGCCACGTCTTTACTGAAGGGCACTCAAGGGGAGCGGGGCGGGATATCATCTATCATCTTTATCATGCATTGAATGGAGTTCATTTCATAATTTGTACTTGTTACCTAATTTTACATGACACTGGCTAAATGCACAAACCGCGCGAAGCTAAAAAGAAAAAATAACATGAGTTCAAGCAAGGAATCTACTCCATCTGATATTTATAACAATTTACCTTACATGACGTTTATTTACATTTATTTAGTTTTATTTACATTCGACATTATTCAAGGTAGATGCATTTTCGAAATGTCATGTAATAAATACATATTATATTTAAAAGCAAAGTTCTTGAAGAAATTGTGTTTCGTGCTAATATAGCTTTTACATAAACTTTTCAGTCTTGTACTCTGTACATAAGTTACGGTTTTCAGCACAAGTTATTTAGAGGTTCAAGGGCGAGCCTAAAGCATACATATTTTGTCAGCGAGCCGAATTAAACATGTTGAGATTTCCCTTTTTCGGATGAAAATTATTCACCGAAGGGTTAGGCAGAGGTGTACCTGTAGTACATTCACATTTCGCCAGTTATGTTTATGTCCCAATGTAATAGGGGGCCAGCCTATTGCCATCAACCGGGCACAGATCCAGACTCCGGGCTGCTACTGAGAAATCCAATTACACTTTGCTCGACCTGGGAATTGATACGTGGACATGAGGTCCACGTATCAATTCCCAGGTCGAGCTGTAATAGTATACTCAGCTGTAATCTTAATTTGTATCCCTATAATATCTTATAGCCGTTGTTATTTTTTTAATCCCACAAACTCACTCCCTACCATCAAGTAAGGGCTTTTTGTATATACTTTTACGAGCACATTCGAAATACTGAAGAGTTTTCGTAAAATAAATTATTTAAGACTATTCTTATTAAAATGTCGTTTGCCAAAAGGTTTCATATATTTCTAAGAGGTTTGAACAAACATCAATAAGATAATGGCACCAGAGTTAGTCTCATTTTGAATAACAGCATTACACAACTTCTGTATAAAATATAACCTCTGAAATCAATCCATCTGCCTAGCCTTTTCTCAATTATGTTGGGGTCTACTTCCAGTCTAAGCGGATGCAGCTGAATACCAGTATTTTACATAGAGTGACTGCCTATCTGACCTCCAATTTATTCTGTTTATGTACTAGAAAGAAAGAAACAAACAAAATACATTTATTTAGCACAGACTAAAAGGCACACAAATATACACCAGATAAAAAAAAAACAAGTAAAAAAGTACGATGAAAGAAATTAGCAGGAAGGTGTGCCTCACAGCTGCACCAAAAAGGCCCAGTTCAGCAAAAAATGCCAGACAACTATAGTGCCTGACGCTGGTTTTCAACTGCACCTGCAGCTTTCTACTATCAACATACATGAGTGGTTCGTAGAGGTCAGACAGACATCTGACCTCCACAACAGTTACTGAGTAATACGATACCCCTTGGTAAGACTGGTTGTCAGACTAACGACTGTCAAAGATCCACGAATGACAGAAGGGATCAACGGCTTAACGTGCTTTCCGAGGCACGGAGGAGTCTCGGCATGTAAAGATGGGCTGTTATTACTTAACCACGAGCTCCTCCTAACGTTCTCTGAAATATTCTCCAAAAAATATCCACATAGAACCTCGTGCAAAAGTTTGTATAATCGATAAAAAATTGCTAAAGTTAACCCATTGGATGCATATGTGCTCGAAAGTACGCCGGATTCCAGTGAGCGCCGAAGTTACAATTTTCGCGCCCACTCAACCTTGAGCGAGGCGGGGAGGCGGCATTAGCGGGGGAAAAATTAGATTTAACCCCGACACCGTGCACCAACGTCGCCGGAGAGGGTTTACCTACACATCTATGTCCCTTTTAGCTAGTAGTCCCACCCCAACAGTTTATCCATTTTATATTTTCTCTCGGTCGCAAAGAATGAAGATGCTATATTTCTTAATTTGAAACAGGGGAAGCGGACTGTGATAAGTTAGCTTGTTTTCCATTTTGTTATTCTTTTGTCCCCGTAAATAGCCCCTGTTGCGACGTGAACAACTGTTTTTGTTAATTTGGGCTTGTAATACTTGCTATTTATTGATTTTACGACAGAAATGAGGGCTGTTTTTATATGCCTTGTATTGTTGTGGAAATTGGATGTTTCTACATATTTTATGGGCAGACTTTATCGTTTGAATATCATTGTTATTTTTATGAATGTGCCTAATAATTTGCATTACAATGCCAGCCTCATATCATGTGTAATTTAAAAGCATGATTAAAAAAGTTTTGAGAGTAGCGACTACCGAAAAAAATAATCCCCAAATTACATGAATCAGCGTCCGTACAGCGCAATTTATTTTACTTAAACTCGTAGCCGGACTGCATAATTGAATTTGTAGGTGCAAAGAAAACAATTTTAGTGGCAAAATAACATTTACGCAATAATAGGTTGACGGGTGAAGCTGGGTGTTTACGACTACGACCCACCCTTTGTTCTCCAACTAAAAGGGTTAAGTTTAAACATCGCAGCTCATAACCCTGCGTGCGCGTACGTGTGAACATATGTTGAACAATATTTTCTATTTTTCCGCTCTCGTTCCGACACGTTGTCTTATAAAGGCGATCGTGTTTTTTTTTCCTTTTGAGTATTAACGCGTAGAAATTGCGTGTGACGTTTTTTTGTATGAATGCGATGTTTTTGTATGGAAATGCTGGTAATTGTATACGTATGTGAATGGATTAACGTCTGTGTATGTAGAATTGTAGGTACGTAGACGCGTGTATGGATTATGTTATAAACATGAACGCGTTTCTTTGTAATTTTTTTCTTTTGTTCTGAAGTTGTTTTTGTTTTTAAGAATTTTGGGTGTTATTTACTTTACGCGTTGACTTTAAAAAATATAGATTGTACATCTACGTGGATGAAAAACACTTGAATACAAAGCTCTAAACTACTTCCGTCTCGTCCTCTTTTCTCGTGTTAGTAAAAGAAAGCAATAGTTTTAGTTTAGTTACGTTGAAATTTAACAGAATGGGCACCAGTATCGCCTTTATAGTTTGCCCATTGTAAATATAGCAGTCGCCCATTTCTTTTATTGAGTCTAATAGCTTTTATACTGACTGGCCACGCTGAAACGGCCATTGAAAGATACAATAATATCACTTTTGTATGAGCGTTTAAAGACTTAGGTATTGTGTAGAAAGGATAGGCTATTACACAACATCCTTCTTTGCTAATACCAATTCTGCAATCGTCAATTCATTGGTCATTTTGAATGATCGATAATATTGACAATATTTTATTAATATAAATCATTCAAGAGTCCCCAGTAATTGTGGTGATATTTGTCGGCTGAGATGATGATGATATCATTGGTCGTTTATTCTAAATCAAGAATGGAGACATCCCTTTCAGCGAGCCCAAAAAGAACGGTCATGTGAATATACACGTTGCCTATCAACACATAAGCTCGCAAATCGATAAGCCAGTACGCACAATTACACAGACAATCCAAAGCCCTTTATCCTTAACGAATCTATCGACGTAGTACGCGCTAAGTTCATTGTTTTGTATTAAACAGCCTATCGCCTCGGCCGGCTAAGGCAGGGATTAGTCGCTCGCTTCATTTTACGGGTCAACGCTCAATAGACAAGACGCGCGGTAAGGGTTAAATTACATTCGAATTGTAAGATATTGTTTTGTTCTGTGACATAATTTGATACGTCTTTTGTATACGAGCGATAATGCCAATGGTGAGAGTGGCTTAGGGGGTTACGGAAATCATTTAAATATCCACAATAGCGAAATACTAAATATCTAAACTTAAGGGGAAGATATTTAAAATAATGGTTAGATCTGCTGTCTTGTATGGTGCAGAATGTTGGGCCACAAAAGGGATGAATGAAAGGCAATTGCATGTAGCTGAGATGAGAATACTAAGAAAAATGTGGTGTGACACGAATGGATAGAATAAAAAATGAGTACATAAGAAGAAGTCTGAAAGTAGCACAGGTGACTGAAAAGTTGTTCGGAAATCGGTTGTCATGGTATTGTAGCGCTGTGAGTCTCAATGGTAAATAGTCGAGTGATGTTATAAATCTCACTATTAGTTAGTTGCTAAGCACAACTCTAAAAACGTGGTACAACACTAAATTCCTAAGATCACTCGGCATTTCGACATGTGCTGTCATTGCTAGCAGGAGCTATTGAACCTCAAGATCTATGTGCTCCAAGCTAGGGGTTCTACGTCCAGGCTGAAGGCAGAAAATACCTACACGCTGCTCCATCTGCACGCTGCTCCATCTGCGCGCTGCACGTGTGCTAAGCTGTGCGCTGCCTGTGAGCTAGACCGTGCGCTATCGGCGTCCCAGACGTGCTACCAACACGCCGCCTGCGGAGTCTCGGCAGCCTGACCGGCCCATACGGAACCACTACGTCTGCCACGTGCTGCCAAGGACGGTACCCTTCCTCTTTTAAGGTGTGATAGTGCTCAGAACAGTGAACAGTGACCTTACCCGCGACCTAGCCTACTAGGTAAATGTATGTCTTAACTTAACTTGAGTTTCCTTTCTCTCTTTACACTTCCTATGTTTTTTAACGGCCTGCGCAGCCTCCCTGCAAAACCCTAGCCGTTACAGTATGGGCATGTGATGCGGAGGAATAAGGAAAATGTCGTGAGGAAAGTTTTGAGTATGAATGTCGATGGCTATAACAGTAGGGGAAGACCAATGAAACGATGGATGGACTGCGTGAAAGATGATATGATGGCTAGAAAGGGAGTGACTACCGAGATGACGACTAATAGAGAAGTAAGAAAGATAGGGACATGTTGCGCCGACCCAAAATGAGTTGGGATAATGGCAGGATAATGATGATCCATAATATCAGTTATTTATTTATTGTTAATTAAAACGGTACAAAACCAATTACATTAATTAAGAGGTCCCCGGTCCGTCTATCGTCAACGCGATCATGGTCGAAAAGCTTGTTGTTTCATACAGCGCAAGTGAGAACCACTAAAAAGCGGGTGAGAACGCGATAACATTGAACGAAGAATAGTGCACGGAAATTTCATAAAACTTGTTCCAGGAAATACGTGTTTTTGAATAAGCCTTTTAAGTTTGTGAAATAAATGTTGATGGGGACACTATGAACGGCCAAAGTTCAGATAAAATTTGTGCAAAAAAAAAGATTTATGCAGTCTTATGCTGAATTTGTTTCTCCATATTTTTATTTTTTATTTGCATAGAAACATAGAAAGGTCAGGTGCGTAGTACTCGCAATCGGCGTGCGTGTATGACCAGATGTATGAACGTAGGCGAAGCAAAAGGAGTATGTAAGGAGCGTAGCAGGTGGCGTTCTATAGTTTCTGCCTACCCCCATGGGAAGAAGGCGTGAGTTTATGTATGTATGTATGTAGAAACCTAGATATAGTGCACAAGATACCTATTGGTTCAAAATTTTCAAAGAAATATGTGTTACAACGCTATAATCACGTACGAGCGTTTGTATGAAAAGTATGACGGGTTGGCCGCTCTTAACACAGAAGCATAAAAAAAGATTAAGATTAACATATTTTTGGATAACATTTGATTCAATGGATTCAATTTAATTTAATTTTGCGTTGTTAAAACTAATGTGGAACAGTGGCTCCCTTGCATACTTTCTCTCACAGGACACCAGACACATAAGCATAATTTTACTCCATTCATCCGCAAACACATCACATTCAGGGTTGGCAGTCAGAAGGGCGTTGAGCATCTTCAAAGTATGACACACTGGGGATTCCGTTCTGGCGACAAGTTTGTCTGTCCAGTAGGCGTGTAAACTGATAGACTAACTTTAGGATCCGGTTTGCAGAAAGTCTCATCAAGTCTCTGGGGCCGTTTTGAAGTATTAATGCCATCATGATTCCAGTCCGAAAAGGGATGGTGCTATCGATCATGTATAGCTCCGTCTCACTCTCTCACTTGAATAATGATTGCATTTAAACGTCATGATACGGCGACAGTGAATTTGTAATTAACCTTACTAGCCATTAAAATGGGCTAAAGGGAAAACAACAACCAATGATATACGTTGACTAGAGACTTAAAACAAGTTAATGTTTGATCCCCTATTCTGTGCCCTCTTTTTTAGGGTTCCGTACCCAAAGGGTAAAACGGGAACCCTATTACTAAGGCTCCGCCGTCTGTCTGTCTGTCTGTCTGTCCGTCTATCACCAGGCTGTATCTCATGAACCGTGATAGTTAGACAGTTGAAATTTTCACAAATGATGTATTTCTGTTGCCGCTATAACAACAAATACTAAAAAACAGAATAAAATGAATATTTAAGGGGGCTCCCATACAACAAACGTGAGTTTTTGGTTCCTTTTTGTTCTATATTGATAACGGCAACAGGTAGGCGCTTGAAATATTCACAGAATATTTAGTTATATATTTACTTTAAAAAGAAGTAATTAAATTAAAATAAAACAAATATTTAAGGGTGGCTCCCATACAAAAAACGTGATTTTTTTGCCGTTTTTATAGATAATTTTACGGAACCCTTCGTGCGCGAGTCCGACTCGCACTTGGCCGGTTTTTATACATGTACATAATTATTATTATTTTAAGTCTATTAGCGTATATTTTATGTTAATATTATTATTCAAAAATAGTTTAATAAAATAATTTTCAAACCAGAAAAAAAAAAGATGTTAAACAGAATATGGGCTCTCAGAAACCAGAGAACTCTTCAACTAAGTTTTGGTACGATTATTAAAGCAAAGGATTTTATGATATTTCTTTTCCCGGAAAATTGAAAACCTTTCACGGTGTAAGAGCAGACGCGAGCTCTGGTGGTACTTACGGCTTCCTTTTCAGAACTGTGCCAAGTTCATTGATAGAGAAGACTTTCAGTTAAAACACCTAACCTATCGGAAAAGATCACCAGTATCAATCTTTTATAACAATATTATCACACTAATATTACAAAGGCGAAAGTTTGTGAGTGTTCACGCTCAAACGGCTGGACCAATTTTGATAAAATTTTGTATGGAGGTAGCTGACACCCTGGATTGACATATAGGCTACTTTTTATCCTGATATTCCTACGGGATCGAGACTTACGCGGGTAAAACCGCGGGGCACAGCTAGTTAGTTTATAAAAGAATTTGATATTAAAAAAATCATATACCTACGCATGAGAATAGAGTATGTCAAAGTCATGAGCTCATGATAAACGTAGACATAATTATTAATGTTAGTGAGTAGGCACTTATCACTTAGACTTATGTGTTGAACTAATGCCTTGAGGTAAGTGCCTAATTTCTGATAGGTGCTTAGGTATGTAGATCGGTCTTTACCCTTCGTTTACGAATTCTAACATTATATGCTGAAACCTTAATATATTTACCAACATCATATATTTACGTTACACGTCCGTATTTGGGGTACTGAAATTCATATGTGTACCAAATTTCAAATTAATCGGTCCAGTAGATTCGGAGCAAATCGGCCGTGACAGACAGACATACATATACACGAGTGATTGTATAAGGGTTCCATTTTTTCCTTTTGAGGTACGGAATCTTAAAAATAACCAGACACTTCAACCGCTTCTACGGTTGTTGCTGTATCAAAATGTGTGTCATAAAACAGCATGGAAACAAACTTATCTTCCTACAATATGAACGTCGATGCAACCTCTCCACTTACTAAAAGTATTGCAATGAAACGTTCGCGGGAGCTCAGCATGCCCTAGAGACTTCGCACCTTCATAAAAACTGCTCACTATTCTATGGACCTTAAATATTAACCCTAAGATTATGGCTAGCTTCTTAGCGGGCAGATTTCTATTATAAAACCCTCCAAAGGATAATATTGTTTCGTTTACCTACCTAGTCGTGTTTACCTGAGCTCTGTAAGGCAGTGCCTTCGTGTCGATATTGACATGGGTGCGCCTATTTATAACACGGAGTTATAAATAGGTAACTGGAGACACACAACCGGTAGGATAACCGGACTTAATGGAAAAAATAACGGAAGAATATGTTTTATGAGCACACTTATGCAGTTATGTATGCTTTTCCCGGTTCCTGTATGAGTAAACGAATTGTTTTCGTTGGTACGATAAGTATATGTACCTACAAATAAGGATAGGATAGGCAGCTTTATAAAGACTTCTACCGAAGAAATATTTTCCTGGTTTGAGGCGAAACGTGTTTAATACCCAATGGGCTTTCACTGAAATAACTGACGTCTCTGCACGTGCTACTCGTACTATTCGATTTTACACTGTTTTCCGTTGAAAGTTTTGTTATGGATATGAACTTAAAACTACTAAACTTCAACATAAATTTAATGATAAATGATTTGATTTCTGTAAGTAGGTTTGTACACATCAATCATAATTTAAAAAACTAGATGATTTCGGCTAGAAGAGAGGAAAGGTTGAAACAAACTCAGAGGTCACAGTCTCTTTTAAAGTCCAGACATAATCTTGGTCAGATCATGTTAGTCTTTTCCAAAAAACACAAGCTGATTTACTATAAATTGATTCAAAGAACAAAAACACTTCAGAATTATGACAGTGTATTTAAAACAATATTCTTTTGACGATATGTTTATTAATTTTAACAAGAGAATTCAATAAGTTTTATTTTAAGTGCTTCTATTGGATACGTATCAACATCTATTCTATGAACACATTATGTAAGTACCTACGTATTTACATAGTGGAAAATGTAAAGGTATACATCCATTTTCAATAAATTCTGGTATGTAATATAATCGAACTGAAAGCATCACTTTGGTAAATACGGTAAATAGTGTATCATTTTTTTAACCGACTTCCAAAAAGGAGGAGGTTATATGTTCGGCTGTATGTTTTATTTTTTATTTTTTATGTATGTTTACCGATTACTCCGTCAATTGTGCACGGATTTTGAAAATTCTTTTTTTGTTTGGAAGGGTATGATTTTTTTTTGGTATCAGATTCTGATTTGGTGGCAATGGCCACCAAATCAGAATCTGATGTGGGTATCCCATGGAAATCGAGGGAAATCCTAAAAATTTTTTAGGCATACCTATAGCGATTTGAGTATTTTTTATAGTAACTCGTGCATTAGCACTCGAAAAGCACCATTTGGTGAAGTGGAACTGATGATGAAGACCACAGATGGCCACCGGAACTACTCAATAATAAGTATTTCACCGTTGCGATTCGATTAGGCACTTTAATATGGTTGCTAAGCAATTTATGCTCGGGAAAAGTAATATTTTGTAAAAGGGGATGAGCATTTGACATTAGGCTATTGTAAATTGGATAAATTACAAACTGACCCACTAAAAAGTGAAAAATAAAAAACTTTTTACAAAAAAAAAACAACCGACTTCCAAAAAAAACACTACAAAGTGAAAAATAACTTTAATTTCAGAAGTCGGTGGCAAAAAACTAAAAACAGATGCAAAGCCACCGACTTCCGAAATTAAAGTTATTTTTCACTTTGTAGTGTTTTTTTTGGAAGTCGGTTGTTTTTTTTTTGTAAAAAGTTTTTTTGTAAATATATCATGTACAGAGACATGAAAACGAACCATACTTATTTTCCTTACAGGATTCAGTGGGCTTAGCTCGAACGCGCGGAGGCGCGGAGTAAACGTTACATAAACTTAGTGGGTTACGACTTACGAATAGCTCGTTGGTTCGAACCCAGCCAGGCGCTTTACTTAGTCTAAATTATTTCATCACCACTGCTCTCAAAATGGTGAAGGAAAACATCGTGAGGAAACCGGAATGTCCTAGAACTAAAAAATCGAAGACATGTGACATCCACCAACCCGCACTGGGCCCGCGTGGTGGATTACAGCCCGCTCCTCTCACAGAAAGAGGAGGCCTGTGTCTCAGCAGTGGGAACATTATAGGCTGATTATGTAAACTTAGTGGGTCGATGGCAAAGGTTGGGGAAAAAGTCTTTTCGCATTATAGTATGTATGAACTTGTAATAAAATCTCTTATTAAAATTTCTTATTTGTATCTGGCTGGTTTTGGTATCATTGAAAGTTTAAATTTTAAAGAACATAATTCCAAATTCAAATTAGGAAACTGTGTGATTTTCATTTGTTTTTCGTACTGTCAAGATGAGTGAATCTAATGAAGAAATTCGATACATTTTAAAATTTTACTACAAAAAAGGTAAAAATGCAACGCAAGCCGCGAAAAAAATTTGCGATGTTTATGAACCTAGTGCAGTGTCTGAGAGTAGCACAAATTTGGTTTAAGCGTTTTTAATCCGGATATTTTGATGTCAAAGATGCACGTCGCTCTGGTCGCCCTATTACGGATAAAATGGATGCCATTTTTGAAAAAGTGGAGCAATCGCTAGTTACGACGTAGCTGAAGAACTGGGAATTGACCACAAAACAGTTTTGGCACATTTGAAAAAACTGGGTACACAAAAAAGCTCGATATTTGGGTACCTCACGAGCTCACTGAAAGAAACCTAATCAAACCGTGTACTCATTTGTGATTCTTTATTACGACGTAATGAAACCGAACCATTTTTGAAGAAGCTGATAACTGGTGATGAAAAGTGCATCACGTACGACAAGAACGTGCGAAAAAGGTCGTGGTCAAAGGCCGGTCAGGCTTCACAGACTGTGGCGAAACCCGGGTTAACTCGCAACAAGGTGATGCTGTGTGTGTGGTGGGATTGGAAGGGCAATATTCATTATGAGCTGTTACCACCAGGCAGGACCATCGATTCTGAACTATACTGCGAACAACTGATGAGATTAAAGCAAGAAGTTGAGAGAATGTTGTTGAACTCAAAATGACATCCATTGCTATTGATAGTGTGTTAGTCAGTTATCCCGCGGGTTGGGTAATTTGGCTAAAATATACTAAGCGCAACCCCGCTAGCACTCGATTTACTTATTAAATAAATGCGCTTATTAACCTCCCTCGCAAGGCAAGTAATGATTACGGACTACGGTTCCTAACAACATAAAAAAAAAACCTTTTTAAATTACGAGAATTTTCTTCTGAAATAAGGAAAAATAGTCTCTGGAATTATAATCATTCATTCATCATTTCAGCCGAAAGACGTCCACTGCTGGACATAAGCCTCCTCCAAAAGAGGGGGTTTGCCATAATCGCCACGTTTGGCAGGCGGGTTGGCGATCGCAGTATGGTGTTAAAATGCATAGAGAACGCCGCTGCCCATTCTCTAGTGAGTCCATTAGTCGCCTTTTACGACGCCCACGGGAAGAAATAGGATGGTGTTATTCTTTACGTCCGGCACCACACGGAATACGCAATTTATGCTAGTAGCAAAAATTTTAACCAAATTGCAATAGCGGTTGTATTTTCGATTAATAAATAGTTCAAATATAGGCGTCGGGCGTTCATGCTTTCAATTATGCTTAAAATACTTTATGAAACCGAATTTTCCATTAATGATGATGGAGTCTATTTACAATTTTATTGAGAGGTTGTCATCATATCTGGGGACACGGTTTATGGTGGTGAAACTAGGTGTAGCGGGTTCGACTCCCGTACGGATGAAATTGTGGCAGCTAGGTACAGGTGATAGTTGTTCTGGGTTAGAATTTTTGTCCTTGTAGGATTTGTGTTTCTTAACGCGCTGTAGGAGAAAGTCTAGAGTAGTGCAACTATAACTAAATGAATACAAAAGTGGCTGGATAATATCATCATCTGTCTAGACTTTTTCCAACTATGTTGGGGTCAGCTTCCAGTCTAACCAAATGCAGCTGAATACCAGTATTTCACATGGAGCGACTGCCATCTGACCTCCACAACCCAGTTACTAAGTAATAAGATACCCCTTGGTAAGACTGATTATCAGACTTTCGGGCTTCTGGCGACCCGTAACCACTGTCCAAGATCCACGAATGACAGCCGGGACCAACGGCTTTACCTGCTTTCCGAGGCACGGTGGGGTCTTGGTATGTAAAGATGGTCACCGATGCACAGACCAATGGCTGGATAATATCCTAGGTTTCATTAATAAAAGTACTAATTTGTACAAGTTTGAACAATATTGCATGCTTATCATACATCTATAGGCATAGAAATTAATGTGAGTTGTACTCCATACCCCGAAAATGTTTAGCCGAAAATATAAATACGAGCTCAAGCATTATTAATTTGCTCACAAAACGGCGAAGGAAAACATCGTGAGGAGACATGTCCTAGAACCAAAGCTTCAAAGACGTGTGACATCAACCAACCCCGGACAACGAGGTCCTCCTGGTGGATTGTGGCCCACTCCCTCTGACTGAGAGAAGTCCTGTGTCCCACCATAGGGGACGTTATAGGATGATTATACTATGCTAGCATAGGTAGGAACTTTTGTGAACCCTTTCATTTCCAATTGTTTTAGGAACTTATAATGACATTATTTTACATAATTAAAACACGACCATGCGGAAACAGCAATATTCCCTACTGATACTCGTAGCATGCAAATGTCAACGTTCCTACCTACTTATAGGTACGTCCCGATGTCGGGCTATTTTAAGCATGAAATCAATATTTCATTAATTCTCTCTCTCACATATGACAACCCTGGTGTCAATCGATTAACGTTGAAGGGCTCATGAATTTCCTCGGGTTTTCATTAAAATGAAGTTGAGCTAAAAGTAGATTTTAAATAATGAGCTTAAAGTCTTGTCTACCATCGATGTGCATACTCTGTTTATAACAGTAAATACAGTAATCTTACATAACATCACGCCTGAAATCCACGAAAGATTAAGCAGAGGTGTACCTATAGTTCACCCAAATTTCGCCAGGTATGTTTAAGTCCCATGTAATAGGGGAAGACAATATTACCATCGAACGGGCACAAATTCAGACTCCGGGCTGCTACTGAGAAATTCCGAAGGAAAAACCCTATAACACTTTGCCTGAACTGGGAATCGAGCCCAGGACCTCATGCTCAGCAGTAGCACTTGGTAACACTAGAGCTGTCACGTTATATTTATGATTCTGAATGCAAATAGGTACCTAAAGGCTCCTGCAAACTGATGCGATATCGCGGGCGTGACAGGCAGCGCGACCCTTGTCGCGCCCGCGATATCGCACCAGTCTGTAGAAGCTTTAATACTAAAATGTGAATGTTAAATTACATTTCAAATTTGAAGGATTTTAATAAATAATAATCAGTAAGTAGGTATACCCATAGGCTCTCTCGATAAATCCGTGAGGAAAATAGAACATTGGTGCATTCCACAACACTTGGCAGCTGGAATTCAACTCCAAACCCATCAAAATACCATGACGTACAAGTTTACGCGCCCCACAGTTCAAATATTCAGAAAAAAAAATCCATCTCGCCCCTCTCTACATTTGTGGAAACAATAAAAATGCCCCCAATTTCAACTTGCACAGGCTTTGTTTGTGCAGCATGTATAGTCTACTGCACGAACATGGTAACAATTAGACATTGACAACACCTTTATGTTGTAGCAGTAAGGGCTATTTTCGTGGTTCAACTGGTCTGAAACGTCCGGTTAACCGTACGTTGACGCGAGTCGCACGTGGTGTAGACATCCCTTGCTTGAACTACCCGCTCTTGCACCACTTGCCCGGGATTATTTAGCGTGAAGACGCGGTTTGCCGTGACGTCAGACTTCATTTGTCTATGGTAATATCTTGCACGCAAAGAGGTGTAGTACAGCCATCAAAAGGAAGACTTTTTGGCACGACAGATAAAATCGTCCAATGATTTAGTCAAACCCCCAAAAAATAGATCAGCTGTATGATTCTTATTTGAAACTTTCCATCCGATATTCAAACGGCAATATATTTTTAATAGGTCTGCGTAAATCTCAGAGAAAAGTGATCTATGTCTATTTTCACCATTTTCATTGATATCTTAAAAATTTGCCCAAAACTTGTCACAATCAACTTGATCCATTGTCTGGCAGGAAGATAAGATTATTTCTATAATTAACTTACTTTACTTAAAATACGTCCACTTTTTTTCACTTAAGCATGTCTCCTGTCAAGTATATTTAATTAAATTACAGGTTTTAGCTCTGTCTGTTAATATTCTTGACAGAAACTAGACGCAAGTAGTCGTAATTTATTTCTTTTAATAGGAATAACTTCTCTTGCTATTGCTATTGGTATTGGGTTTATCCACCAGGAATTTCTCAGTAGCAGCCCGGAGTCTGGATTTGTGCCCGGTTGATGGCAGTAGGCTCGTCCCCTATTACATGGGACTTCCAACATAACTGGCGAAACGTGGGTGTACCTACTATAGGTACACCTCTGCCTAACCTTTCGGGGATTACAGGCGTAATGTCATGTTATGTTATGTAACTTCACTTGCAATTCGTTTTTCTCATTTTATAAAGGCGAGTAACTTGTTTTTCCATGGGTACTAAAAGGCAACAGAAGCCTTTCTTATATAAGAATATCACACTATCAACATTCTTCTAAACTACACACAGTACACGCGCTACAAGAATAAGTAGGTAAGTAGGAAATCATGTACTCGACCTCCTTACGTACAATATTCCTAAAATTCGTCGACATTTCTAAGGCATATGCACTCAAAGAACCAACGAAATATAAGAATCTTACTCGTACTACAAAACATCGCAGCAAAAGTAACCAACTCAAATTAATTTATTCGACATAACCCTTTTCAGAAACAATAAATAACTTCGAAAACTAATAAACACGTAATTATTTCTTAATCGCATTCATTCAATTAGGTACTAGCTCTCTACACAAATAACGATTCTAATAGCACTATAATAAAAATCGAGTACAATAGAGCGATAATCGAGTAGATGTATGGTTAACGTGTCTACTCTAATTTAAGCAAATAAAGGAGAACCATAGAGCTTTGTTTGAACTTCAAGAATTTACATTTTATAGTCTTGATAATCATATTCAATATCGGGTACTATAATAGTACTTATCTTAATAGACAATGGGCAGCACCGTTCTCTATGCATTTTAACACCATACTGCGATCGCCAACCCGCCTGCCAAGCGTGGCGATTATGACAACCCCCCCCCCCTTTGGGGGAGGCCTATGTCCAGCAGTGGACGTAATTTGGCTGAAATGATGATGATGATGATATAATAGTACATTACTGCAGCGGCCAGCAAAAGAGGCATTGATGGACGAACGTGTAAATGTGGGCCGAGGCGAAGCCGAGTCACACATACGTGAGTCCATCAATGCAGGCGGTTGCGGCCAAGGCTTGAATAGTGCTTTTCTCAAATAATGCGCGGAAATTCAAACAAAGTAAATTATTTGATTCCAGATTCAATGACGAACAACGATCATTTTACACGCGCCAATGTGTTCATTTGTTTTTTTTTTCAATAGCTATCTAATTGCAAGCCAGTTCGAAATTTAAATAAAACCATTGATAAGTTACCTCCTTGATTGCCATGTTTCGGAGTAAAAGATCGTTCCATTTTTAAATTACACGATAGTTAAGAGTTTACTATGTAATTTATTTGGCCGCTAAACCACGACGCTTATGGATTTTCATACAACTTTTGGTGGCCGCTGCTCGCATGAATTTGGCCAGTACAGCCGAAATTGCTGTACTGGCCAAATACATGCGAGCATTTATCTCGAAGAAGGTTATAAAAATAATGCTCGAATTTCCAAGCATGTTTGAGAAAACTATAATAGTGGCTCAGACAAGAGGGATGGAATGTCGCACGCCTTTTTCCCATGCAGACTGCCGCATAAGATCCTTATATAATCCTGTTGCTTCGTTTACGTTCATACATCAGCGAGGCAATTGCGTTACACACATAAAACGACAATTGATCGCAATGGGTTTCATTTTGTCAGTTCACCCATGTCCATTGTGTTATTTACGTTATGGAGTAGACAAATTTTTCAAACCTATGAAGCAATGGATTAGCGAAATCCTTCAACTTTCTCGAATTGTGATTCAAACTGTTTTACGCAATTAGGGTGCTGGTCATACACGCACGCCATGCAATGTATTTCACACGCGTGCGATTTTTTTTTTAATCTCGGCAAAGTTGCGTCTTTACGGCGTTAATATTTTTGGAATATTTAAATAATGTTTGTAAATAGAATACCATGATTATTACAATAAAAAAAACTTTTATGAACAAATTAACAGTTATTTGTGTTCTAAACTCAAAAATATTAGAATTTTCTATTGTTCATATGAGGCAGTTTACCTTTGCCTCTCATTTAACCTGCGAAGGTAAAGCGTGTAAAAAAATAAATCATAGTTTCTTAATAATTCATGACAAAAATATTTCTCGTTATTTTATTTTATTTCTTCAAAAGTGTACTGAAAAACGTCGTTTGATACACGTGGACATTTGTTTTTGTTTGTGTGTTTGTTATCCATCCAAAGGTTGTCTGTAAAAGATCGCTTTTAGCGATAAGACCGCCCATTGTGTCACCCTGTGTAAAATTTCAACATTTATATCTGTAACTTTTATGGTGTACATAATAAAGAGTATTCTATTCTATTCTATTCTATTGCAGTTCTCGGCTCAAAAACAACCTCGCCTACGGCTCGGGTGATAACTCCGACTCGAATGCAATAACAAACATTCTCCACTAGTATCAAAATGTACTATTTTCGACCTCTACGGGCGAACCCATTGGGTAAAAGCTAGTAATCGTAAAACTATACCGGTATAACTATATTGTTGTATAAATAATAGATCAGATAGTTGTTAAAATATGCATGGAAGTTTATTTATAAGCACGCATGGAACGATTCCATGACAGAGTCACATACGTCATGAAATATATCGATTTATTTTTTCATATCCAGTGTGTAGCCAGTATGATTATTTGATACTAAACTTTAACACATAGTCCTACAAACAGAGAGTGATTTTGACTGGCCAATCTATTGCCCATTAAATAATATAAGTTTATTAAAATAGAGAATCTGTCCACGATTTATCGGACAAACGGTCAGTTGTTACCGGTATCTGTGGTACGACACACATAATTAAATATTAACGCTGAATTAGGTACGAGTAGAAATGACATTAATTTAAGTGCATTCACTTTCCTGTGCTCTAACATTTGGATGGACCATTGATTATTTTGATGTGGTTAAAATACGTGAATTGAAATACACAGAAATTCATAATTTTCTTGTGAAATATTGACAATTAGTTTTTGCCCGCGGCTTCGTCCGCGTGGAGGTCCGTAATCATCCCACGGGGACGTTCTACTGGAATAAAAAGTATCCTTTGTTAGGTCATAGGTTGAATTCTACTTGTGGGCCAAATTTCATCAGTGTGTAATGGACACAGACAGACAGAATTAATTTCACATTCATCATATTAAGTATGGATAGTCGCGAGAGACGCCCCGGGCGTCGGCAGTCATAGGCTGATTCCCGGCCACCGAAGGCGCGGGCTTGCGGACGGTGAGCGATGGGTAGCTCGCCGTCCGATAAGGACCAGGCCCGAGTCGACGGTGCGTTGTGTTCCACGCGCGCCTCAAAGAGATGTCAGCACCAACTGACGGGGTCCGATAGAGCCCATGCCTGCCAGGGTTGCGAGTTTGACCGAAAGGGATATCGTGGCCCTGGCACACAGGCATCCGAAGGAACACGGGTGGGTTTTAGTCAGTAAAAGTCTGACACCCGCTCCACCCAGAGCGGGAGAAGTTATCCCACCCAAAAAAAAAAAGTATGGATAGTATGGATGTTGGGTATTTTATTCCAAGCCATTAGACATTGCATATTTCAAATACCGTAATAATAAATTTCAAACCGATGACCTTGTGAAGGCCGTAGGTATCCGCTGGATGCGGGAAGCAGAGAACGGAGTGGATATGCTTGGGGGAGGCCTATGTCCAGCAGTGGACGTATTTCGGCTGAAATGATGATGATGATGATGCTGGTCATTAATGTTGAACGTCTAAATGTTTGTCTAGCAGCATAATTCCATTATAGACAATTTGATATTAAATCCAATGAAGGCAGCAATTTAATTATCTCAAAAATACCATCAGAGCAGGGACTGTTAAAAATCAACATCTGCTTTAGGAGCCATTATTTTCATTCCAACAAAGATTCTTGTTCGTTCCGACCGAGATTCAAAGAAAAAACCTTTGTAACAGACAATTAACCGCAGCGACGAGGAATTAATTCCTTCCAGGGCCGGGGCCGAACGAGGACTCTTAATATTTCTTTTGTGAGAACATAAAAAAACATAATACTACATTAAACTCTGTACCAGGACAAGGTAAGGTCGATATTAGTGTAATTATCTCAGTTACTTCACGCCGGCTAACACGTAATTTGCGAATGAATTCCTCATTTCGTGGAATATATTTTACTTTGGCTTCAACGAAGTATTTCATAAAAATCTGAGTATGTAAATAAAACGAAATAAGGTACCTACCTATACGAAGTTAAATGACATTATCTTTATTTGTCTAATATTGCATCTAAAGAATAATTTCTTTTAAAAAAGTCGTTTACAATTCCGTTTACTCTTTCTACGAACAACGAATTGTCTTTGCTCTCATCTTCGTGAACCTCTGTATCATAATGTTCATATTTAATTTCAGTCATTTTGAGGGCGTCCTCATATGGGGCCGTTATAATCATCATTGAGACTAGAGCCTCTATCAAGCCGAGGACCGAATATTCTTTTAGATGTTTTTGAAAAATACTTCTTGGGTATACTTTTTCAACGTCCAAATTACAGTGTCGAAGGACAGCTGTTAATGTTCCATAGTAAATGTCGAGGACTTGATCATAGTGTTTGTTCAAGAATTCACCGTCGGTTGACATGTACAAGAAGTAGGCTATGTCGGTGACCGGCGAGGCCAGCCGCACCAGCTGGTAGTCAACAAATATCACTTCCACTGGCTTCCAGCCCTGCAAGCAATAATCATTAATGTGGTAACTCTGTTAAAGCTAAACATTGATTGATAGTATTTTAGATTTTTTGTTATGTAAAGATACGGTAGCACAAGTCTCTTCAAAGATTTAAATGATACAATATTTACATCTAATATGTTCCACATCTTCATATATGTATTTTGAAGTTCTTACCTTAACTTTGTAAAGTATGTTGTTGTTCCAGCAGTCACCGTGACAAATAGTACTGTAGGAGCCTGGCCGAGTGCATTTATACAAAACCGTCAGTATGTCCGGAGTGAGTCGGTCCAACTTATCTCTAACAGCTGCATTTATCACTACGTTCACAGACGCTTCGTAATACGAGCCCATGCTCTTCGGTGCAGGTCCCGGTTTACAATACTGCACATCCTCATGGCACAAACGAGCTATCTCCTCAAATTCTCTCGGATTCGTTTTCTCCAGCACAAAGGACAGCGCATGCAATTTTGCTAAATTTTTCACCACGAGTGAAACGTAATCCAAATTTGTCTTGAAAAGTCTGTCGCGTAGTATGAATCCTTGTTGTCTTAAATCCTGCGTTGCGATGGTTTCTTTGTCATATTCGGCACTAGCTAAAATGCAGTTTGGAAATTTGATTTTCAATCCTTCGACATTTTTAATTTTATTTTGAACGTCCAGCAATTTCGGCACAATCTGTTTGTAAAAGATAAATTCACGTTTGTACGATTCTCTGAAGCACGCACGCATTTTGGATTCCGGATGCCACTTTATCATAAAATTCTTTCTTATCTTCTGTCCATCAATAATTCCTCTTAGCTGCACTTTGAACATACCAGTCAGAAAACTGTCGACCTCTTCACATCCTAGCTCAACAATATAGTCATTTAATTGCATATTACTTAGTTCGGCCGTTTTGTAAATTAAGTCAACAAGGTCCTGCTGACAACGTGATATTTTTTTTGATGGCATAGTTCACTGATTTCACTTTAAATGGATTTTTATAACCACCGATGTCTTGAGCTGACTTAATATTTGATGGCCAGATGATGACTGACTTATCACGAGTTATCTTATACCTACACTATCAACAGTAAAACTGTCAAATTTCAGTATCTGTAAGATAAATCACAGGAACTAGATGAAAAAACATCATCTTATTGTTCGCTTCCACTTGTAATATAGGTACCTAATTCAATGTATCTTATTATCAAGGAATGAAAACCCAGAATCTGAACGGCATTCCCGCGATAAAAATTATCTAACTTATTCACATCGACTCAGCACTCGTGCCAATGCATCAAACTATGATAATCAGACGAGATTTTGTAGTTGTTTATGAGCGCGTTATCAGTGATGCGGCGGGGGACAAATGACAGGCGTTTTGAGCGTTATCAGGGCGGAACAGTCTCAGCGAATGGCCGCGAGATAAACTAGTCCGTGCGCACACAATACCTTTTGTAATGTCACTCAATGGGCGTCCTGCCTGCAGAGTCGCCGATGTGTGTGTGCGTCATACAACTGGTTTTATGCATTCAATGTCGTATTGTACGCTATTGTCGGGCTCCTGACCACGGGTCTTGGAATACGCAAAGAGAAATGTGCGTGGAATGGACCGACTGCTATTCTCTCTGTCTGCAAAAATTGTTTGTCGTATGCCATATTCATTTTCCGAACCGATCGGCTCTAATATTTTTGGTTGGAAGTTGTATTAAATAAAATAATCTTTCTTTATCTGTTTGGTTTACTGTGGTTGCTGTATATTATTTACGGCAAAGTTTTCTTCATTATCAATATCGTCAGGCCAGCGCAAAATGGTATTGAGCACAAAGAGCTGTCTAACGGTCATAACATTGCAGTCTTTATATAATTGTATGGTGCATTGTATGGTGTTGTACATAATATATGAAATGTTTCCATGTCATGACTTTAAGAATAGCTCGTTGCGCTCTCTCCAGTTGATGAATATAGGGTTTCGGAGCATCACCCTAAGTCGTTATCCCAAATGAGAGTACTGACTGGCAGAGTGAGAAGTAAACCGTCCGAAGTGTATCTAAGTCTGCACTATGGCGTAGATTCTTGAAAACCGCCATGAGTTTCCTCACTCTGACAGACGTTCCATCAATTTGCACCTTCCAGGACATCAGATTGTCTATCATGATTCGAAGGACCTGACTTGTGTTGTATTGATTAGGCGAGGGCAAAGGCATTGGTCTAACTGTTCATTACAACTGTAAGCTCTGATAACACGTAGAAGGTTTAATTGAGACCGAGATATATTTCGTTTTAGCAAAGTTTAATGTTAGAATATTGTGATTGGTAAGTTATAGAGGCTGTTCACATAAAGTCAAAGGCAAATTATTTATTTCAAATAGGCACATAAAAGGCACTTTTGTACGTCAAAATTTACAAAAAAAATTGAATTGATTCTAGTCGCCCCTACCAAAAGGTAGTTTCGTATGGAGAAGAATGGGCAAGAAACTCCACCATATATCTAGAAAAGGGTAGGTCCCAAAATTAAGCCTTGGGGAACTCAAAATGACAATGAGTGTTCGTCACTGACGTATGAGCCAATTTTGACACATTGTGTGTGCTCTGATAGGTACCTCTTAGAGATTGCCATTACTGAACCCGTCACTGTTATCCTCTTCAATTTAAACATAAAGACAGGGACAGAGACAGTACTAAATGCCTTAGATAAGTCTAAGAAGACACCTAAACATTTAGACCTTTTATCGTGTACCGTTACAGAACTACTAACAAAGGCAGCAACAGCGTCCTCGCATGATTCGTTTTACGAAAACTGTATTGATTACCCAATAAAGTGCTTTCATAAAGTTGATGAGATGACAGTTTTTCCGAAATCTTTGACAGCGCTGGAAGGACAGATATAGGTCTGCAATTATTGACATTGTCTCTGTCTCCATCCTTGTGAACAGGATTATCGTTTTTTATCGCTTTCTTCAAGGACCGCGGAAATACTCCCTTGGAGATACATAGATCACATATTATGTGTGTGTGATACGGGGACAAGGAACTGACGGCTCACTTTTATCATTTTGGTTGGAACCCCATCCCATCCCGCGGCAGAATTTGTACGAAGACTCATTATAATTCTCTCAACTTTAGAGAGTTCGGCTGTGGATCATCCTGGAGCAATGGAACACTTTTATAGCACGTATAACGTGTCTGTCTGCAAATTTTTGCTAACACCTGCGAAGTAATTATTGACCTCGTTTATTCAGGATTTTTCATCAAGACCAGAAAGAGGACAAGAGATTTATAGAGGAGATTTAGATTGTAATTTCAAATAAAACAAACCGCATTAACGAATAACGTGAAATATATCAAATATTTTAGGACGCCTAATGAAACGAACAATTTGTGTAGCTACCTACCTACTAACTGAAACTGTTGGTATTTACGAAAACTAATTTCACATTTCACCCGTCACAATTACACAGCTGACAGACAAGTCACGTCATAAAGTTTTTCACCTTTGTGATAAAACAGCAATAAAGCATGGACGTCAACCCTTTGTAAGCGTAGTCTGAAGTTCTACATAGACATAAATATTTAATTGAATACCTAACTTTCCCCCTTCGACCAAGCTACTCTTTGATGGCAGGTGAGTTGTATTGTTTATTTGGTCAATTTTCGGTTGCCGACAGCCATTTTGAATTATTTAACGATAAAGTCAAACTAATACCTACATTTACGCGGTACTAACGATTCTGTTTGATGCCGAATGGTAATTAATGTTGCTATCAAATTGAAAACTGATTCCATTCACTGCCACATTTGGAGTTTTCATTATCTTTGTTATGTATTACTATTTACTTCAAATATATTTCATGCTTGATGGTATTTTAGATGTGATATGAACACCTAAATTAAAGCCTAAATCAGTGGAGTAATTGTGTAACACATTTAAAATAGCAGTTCGTTTCATTTTGACAATTCAGCACCATTCATAAACATAACATAATTATCATTCTTTTAAAATTGTGCATTTAATTTAACATCACCATTACATAATATAATTTCTTACTCTTGTTTCATGTTTATTGTTGTATATATATTTATATAGATAAGTATATGGTTTATGTTTGTATGTATTTATTGTATATGTTACGGCTAATACCCGAAGTGCGGCTACACCTAGTTTTAGCCGGTAAGAACTAGGTGTAGCCACTTACTCTTGGTTAAACCTAGTACGAGCCGATTGTTTTCGGGTAAAATCATTTGGGTTAGGTTAGGTTAGAACAGTAACCATTAATAAGCGAAGGCGAGCGAGCGAAGCGAGCGTGCCGCGGTAGCGGCCTCCGAGCGCCAGATCCCCTCTATTGTTGGTAAATTGGTTTTATCCAACAGGGATTGTCTGGACCTATAATTCTAACCGGCTAAAACTAGGTGTAGCCGCACTTCGGGTATTAGCCGTAACATATATATAAATGGAATACCACTACCTTCAGCATTGTTTCTCCTTCTCCCTTTAATCCATCCAAAGGTTGTCTGTAAAAGATCGCTTTTAGCGATAACACCGCCTATTGTGTCACTGAAAATGTGCCTATATACAACATTAATTATAAAGGAAAACAGAAAGAAAGAAAATACGTTTATTTGCGGTAAACATAACGCAAAGAAATAAAAACATAAACACGAAAGAACAAGTTGAGGGAAAATATGCGTCACATTCACGCAAAACGGCCATCGCTCAGTATATTGCTGCGACCCTATGCGCGACAGAGCCCTAGCGCTGGTGTTCAGCGACAGCCGGCGGGCGTTGACGCGATGACATCAACCGGTGCAGCATTAAATGAGATAAAAATAAACAAAATAAGAAATAAAATAACTATAATACTTCGTTATCTATGTAATTAAATCTTATGGTGTACATAATAAAGAGTATTCTATTCTATTTATTGCGATATTTAGGTAGGTACGTTATCGCGCAGACGAACGATCCAAACGTATAAAGCAATGAATCAGGAATGTTCTTCAAAATCCTTCCTGCAGAACTGTGATATAAAGTAATCGGCGCAATTGGGATGCAGTTTAAAGGAACGAAATATTTCATGAAAAATCTAATTTACGAATGGCAATTTTGCGTTGTATAACACCAAATTTTCAAACGAATAATGAACGAACATTGATAATTTCGCTTGCTCACTGCATGCCATGCAATTTTAATTTTTTGCAATTACAGACAATAATTACCTACCAATTATTACCTCCATGGTAAGACAACTGTGTGTGGTTGTTGCTAAGTTATACAGCCGCATGGGTCGATCGGTCAGGATAAGCTATGCTTGCCGCGGTTGGTTCGTGGATGGGTGACCATCTTTACATAGGTACCAAGACATCTCCGTGCCTCGGAAAGCACGTTAAGCCGTTGGTCCCGGCTGTCATTCGTGGATCTTTGACTTTGTTACACGTGCCAGAAGCCCGAAAGTCTGACAACGAGTCTTAAAACTGAAACTCAAACTCAAAGCATTTATTTCAAATAAACCAATTACAGGCACTTTTCAATTGTCAAGGGGTCGGTCAGTCAGAGAGATGAAGCTAGTTGCCCATTCCAAAGCATAGTAGGTTCCTATCGAGAAGAACGGGCAGGAAACTCCACGCACACTCTTTTTAATCAAAATATTGTGACAAAGTATTGGTTACATCATTCATGTTGAAATTATACATGTGAGGACAATGTAGAAACACGTCCACGTTAAAAGCGTCCGCAATAAAAAGATAAAACCATTATAAAAACAATTAAAATAAGTTAAAATAAGCCGTGGCAGCCAAGAAATGACCAGTCCCCACTGACGGCGCCCGTTCACGAACATGACGCATGGATCAGCACCATTTAGCTCAACCATTTTGAAGGGAACTTAATGATCCAACACACACGCCACCATCAGCGAGACATTTGAGTGAGCATGACACACTCAGCCGCCAGGGTACATTCAAGTCAATTAAAGACGTACTTAATAAATGGTAGGTACATAGTGTTCACACATGTACTATGCAATTATACAATACTAAGAGATTGAATTTATACAATATAAAGATAGTATTTAGAATTTTCAGCAGCTCCAACAATATTTCGAATGCTAATCAAATCAGTTTATGCGCCCTTGTGGAGCAGGACCAGCGTTAAGCCAAGCATTTTTGTCAGCGATGTAATCCCCCAACTTATAATATGCTTGGCTACATAGTGTGCGTACTCCCCACGTACCCCTTACCAAGGGGTATCGTATTACCCAGTAACTGGGTTGTGGAGGTCAGATAGGCAGTCGCTCCATGTAAAATAATGGTATTCTGCTACATCCAGTTAGACTGGAAGCTGATCCCAACATAGTTGGGAAAATGCTAGGCAGATGAAGATGTAATTCGATTTTGCTTTAGATAAGGTACCTTTAGTTTAACACTTTCGACTTTTCGTAGAGCTCACACACCATACCGCCATACATATAGCAAGTTATAATTAAACCATCCCTTCCTGGTTGCTATTCCACCAATTCGCAGTAAGCGTTTCCAAATGGCTTTCATAATGCGCACAGCAAAAGAGTGAAACTCTCTGCCAGCGTCTGTGTTTCCGAACGCATACAACCCTAATCTCTTCAAAGTGAGAGTGAACAGGCTTCTTCTGGGTAACCTCACTCTATCGTCGACTTTGTCTCTGTCACTTCTGTCCTAGACTAAGGTCAAAAGCAAACCCATCGCAAAAAAAATGCTTGTATTTGAAAACCAACGAGTATACTATTAAATGTTGCTAACATATACAACTGATTTAATTCTCTCAGTTTATAATGCTGAATTCGCTAAGAAAAACTGATATTTAAAATGAGCCCTCCGCGAGGGCTCCCGGCATCCCATATGCGACTTGCGTGAACCCTCCAGAAGGGCTACCGGCACTGAACGTGTTAAAAAGTAGTTCTGTACACTTTCGCACCACCACCAAATCACACAATATTATACGCTAGCTACAGCATAGCATAATCAGCCTTATGTGTTCCGACTGCTGGGAAACTGGCCTCCTCTCTTCGAGAGAGAGTAGGCTTTAATATACCACGCGGGCCCAGTGCGAGTTGGTAGATGTCACATGTCTTTGAATCTTTGGTTCTAGGACATGCCAGTTTCCTCACGAGGTTATCCTTGCAGTGGTGATAAATTAATTTGCACAAAGTAAAGTGCCTGCCTGGGTTCGAACCCAGCACGAGCTACAAGTCGTAAGTCGGGACCGTTACCACTGGGCCACTACCGCTCTCTAGCTAGCTACAGTACAGTGATTGAAACATTCTCGTTAATTTCAGTAAATTCGAGATTCAAAAACAATATGATCTGCATCCTGCAACATAATTAAGCATGGGGGAAACGTGTCTAGACGTGCAGGAAATCAGTTTTCCGTAGAAATCGGCTTTGACGCCGGTTGCCCGCTTCAATTGACTCACTTTTTTTATTTTTTTTTATTGGTAACACTTAGATTTTGAAATGTTCTTATGAACTTGTGTCAGTGTGTTGCAGGTTGCAGAGGTCCGTTCAAAATACTCAAGCACATTTGGATGAAAGTTAATCATTATGATTTGCTTAATTTACACATTTTATAAAGTTAGGTAAAATAATTACTAAGCAAATTGACAAGGGGACCCTTTTTACTTTTTGATATATGGCCCTTTTATGACTAGCTACGCCATTGCTTGTACACGTTATCTGAATTTCAGCTCTTTAATAAATCTTCTAAGTACCTACTTGAGATGTAATATCGGATAGATCAAGTATCATAACAACTGGAATCAGTGCCTGTTATCGAGGCAGTCGAGGAGGACACTCCTGAAGTAATAAGTGTTGCTTCTTATTGTACTTCTCGTGTAGAGGGCGCTCGCATCGGTGCAACACTGGTGTATTTATTTACAAAATAAACTGATATCTTCATGCAACGTAGACGGGTATTTAATTAACTCCTACAGTAAATTAATAACTGAATTTCGTTTTTCCTAGCTGTAATTCTTCACGTTACTGCACTGTACGTTTTAATTACCCAGGCGTCGTCGTATACTACTGAGCCTTTCATTTAGTCATTATTTTTTGTTAGCTACACACGCGACTATTATAAGCAAGTACCTATATGGTTTAAAAATCACATTAGTGAGGCGGAACACACCGCTACTTCGCTACCGAGACTTTAATTGATTATAACGGCGGCCGCTTCTCCGCTCTTATTGTAGGGAACGATCACTATCACCCTCAATAGAACACAATGCCTTTGAAACAGCCAATCGTCTCCCAGGATCATATTACAGGAAAATAATAAAACTTTTCACACAAAACGAAAGAAAGAGCGAAATAAAACGTATTACCTAAAGACAAACGCATTTCAAACACTAAATAAAGACCACTTTTTATCGCTCTTATAAATTTTCAAATTTTTCGGCGAAGCGGTGATACTTCAAAGGGGAAGTAATGAAAGAATAATGAGGAATGTTTTAATAACCGCTTCTCCGTGTTACAACATTTATCTTTTATGTGCATGGGAACTGGGGCCCAAGTCTGCTATTTTTATAAATTCAGTCATTCCAACACAATCCCATTGTCATGCCATTATCATTTTGCTAAAAGTTCGTAATCTGGTAAATTCATAATGGTCGATCATTGGTCGGTCAATGTTCTCGTAATATAATTGTGTTATTATAATGGCATTGTCGTATTGCCATTATTATAAAACCCATTAGTAGAAATGTCATTCATTTGTCATTATATACGAGATTACCAATATATGCAATTTCTTTCAATGTAGTGTCAGTGGCCGACCATTGGAAAGTCATAATGACGCCATTATAATAGTAGATTACCAAACTTGTCAAAATCAACAATTATGAAATCAATGATCGACCATTCTGACACTATTGTAATAGCAGACTAGGGCCTGTTCCGATACCAACCCCTTTGTGTTTTGAAAGCAAAAAGTCTGCTGTCTTAACAATTCCGGAATTTGTTTTTAGGTCAGTGGCAACCGAAGTCTTTGGAGAGAATTTAAATTGAGTCCATTCGTGCCGAGAGTCCGAGAGCTCTTTGTGAAGATAATGATGTACTATGATAGTACAACCACAAACACTACCCACAGTCTTCAAAATAACACTGATATCGTAAACCAAAATAAGAAACATTTTATTTTAAAATATTTTATCAACCCTTAAAATAGGCTATTCCGCAGAGATATGAACCTAATAATATTTTCGCTTGCATTTTTAACAAATAAAAATAAATCCTGAAAGTCGACTGTAAAAAATATGAATGCCATTTTCTAACTGGACGAAATTGGAATACATTTTATGCGAGCAAAACCGGCGTATCAGCTAGATATTTTTTATAACAGTTTATAAAATATAAATCATTTCAGAGGTAGAGAAGCGGGCTGGCGCGTCGGGCACCGCATGGGGACATCTCCAATGCAATAGTGCCTCATTTTACATTCAAAGCTTTGGGAGGCGCTTTTAAGAGGTTAGTTAATATTTAAACATTTTTTACCACACAAACTGTTTCTCTGCGTGTGTTTTTAAACAAAGTAGCCTGGAGTCTGCTGGCTGACTATGCAAATGACCCGGTTTTAAGCTGGGAACACATAGAGTGTATGGTTTCCATGCCATTGCGTTGCTGCGAGCTGTGCACGGTGTGTACCGCCGTGCTAGGGGTGCATTAGGCCGGGCAGAACAGGGGTGCGTATCGATTGGCGACCCCCACCCGGCGCCCTCGACACTACACAATATTACTCTCTGCACTCCGAAACCCACCCTTTCGTTACATTTGCAACGTTTACTTGCCGGCCGAGATCATTGTTATAAAATATTTGACTTCAAATATATTTTTCATACACACCTACGTTTGTGCTGTAGGTAAATATGTTTACATAGGGTCACTCTTCGGAAACATCCTTTAAGAAATACAGTAATAGGACAGTTTTAGTAGAGAAAAAAATTGGTTTATTATGTTAGTGGCATATTATTATTATTAGAACATTTTAATTTCAAACAAGCACTTTAGCGCATTTAAAAGAACGCAAGCAGGAAAGACTGCAACGGCATCAATTTTATTACAATAAAATATATTTATGTAGCTCCGAAATTCATTGAAGCTCGCCTGTCAGGCGCACGCGCCGAATGGCATCAACCGCGGTGATCGCATGTAGACATCTACACAACTAGGGGGCATCGAGGGCACTTTGATATCACGCAGCTCAAATTGTTTTATCTCGGAGCACAAGAGGGTTAGCTACGATACTTATTTTTTTTTCTCTTTGGTTCCCGATGCACGAAAATAAATGCGTTTTTTTTAGCCCTACTTATGTTTGGCAAAAACAAAATAGTATTTTGTTTCCTTACCAAAATAATTGTTAGATAGTCTTTTTTTTTTTTGCTTTGCAATTTTATGTTCTAGTTAAGAGCAGATGGAGGGGTGTGTCAATCTTCATTTTATTGCAAGTAATGTTCATGTTTTGATTAAATGACATTTTGACGGAGTGCCCTGCAAAATCATACATGGCTGTGTGTGATTCTTTAAAGTGACGTATATTTTTATTATTTATCTCGCAATTTTATTAGAATCACGATCAATCACGATTATGGATGGCGTTTGCTGAACAGTGAAATCGCCGGAATACGTCTTTATTCTATTAATTAATATAGGTTTTTTTTTCTATGGAAATTTGGCGTAATCTATCACCAATAATGTCACCCAAGGGAGACCGACAAGATATCTTTTTCCTATCCAGGATTTTTGAAAAGAAGAACTTCTTTAGGCGCCATGAGCGATTTTTTGTAGAATAAAAATGCTAAGGAAAAATATATAGGTTCGCTTCGCCAAAATGCTAACCGCGACGTGCTAATGGGATGTGTTGCGCCAGACTGTCGACGCGCAGCGCCCTGTGTACATATACACATAATATGTGTTTACATATATGTTATATATTATATATATATTATAAGTATTATAACATATTTATTATATAATTATATATATATATACCTATACACCGTGGCATTTTAATCGTCTTACAACGGCAGCCCACTTCATGTGTCCAATGACTATTTGAATATGTTTTTTTATATTATTCATTACTAGCTGCGCCCCGCGGTTTCACCCGCGTAAGTCTTGATCCCGTGGGAATATCGGGATAAAAAGTAGCCTATGTCGTATTCCAGGGTGTCAGCTACCTCCATACAAAATTTTATCAAAATTGGTCCAGCCGTTTGAGCGTGAAGAAGTAACAAACATACACACACACACACTCACAAACTTTCGCCTTTGTAATATTAGTGTGATGACGCATGACGTAGTTTGAAACACTGTTAGGAGCGCGGTACGAGCCTTGTGTTGCAAGGGCGGCGCGGAATGGAGCGCAAAGCTCGCACCGCTACTAGATCAACTACATCATGCTTCATAATGATTTTTTTTTTAATTATTCAAATGTTAATAAATATTTTTTTACTTTCATTAATGATTAGTAGCCATTGGATACATGAAGTTGGCTGCCGTTGCATTCATGTAGAAGAGGGCTGCCGTTGTCAGACGATTAAAATACCACGGTGTATATATGTTACGGCTAATACCCGAAGTGCGGCTACACCTAGTTTTAGCGTTAGAACTAGGTGTAGCCACTTACTCTTGGTTAAACCTAGTACGAGCCGATTGTTTTCGGGTAAAACTAGGTCTAGCCTTCATCATGCCGGCTACAACTAGGTCCAGCCATTCCCAGTTGGATAAAACTAGGTCTATCCGATATCATTCCGGCTAGAACTAGGTCCAGACAATCCCTGTTGGATAAAACTTAGATGCGTGTCCCGCCAAGCCTTCCGCCCCGCGTCACACTCATGACTCACAGCATCTGCAGCAGCGGCGCGGGGTGGAGGGCATAGCGAGGCACGCGCCTCTGCAAAGTCGTCTACTGTTATTGAATCATTTGGGTTAGGTTAGGTTAGAACAGTAACCATTAACAAGCGAAGGCGAGCGAGCGAAGCGAGCGTGCCGCGGTAGCGGCCGCCGTGCGCCAGATCCCCTCTATTGTTGGTAAATTCAGTTACCAAAATATAAATCACACTTTTATAAAGTAAACTTGTTTGCATCTAGTTTTATCCAACAGGGAATGGCTGGACCTAGTTGTAGCCGGCATGATGAAGGCTAGACCTAGTTTTACCCGAAAACAATCGGCTCGTACTAGGTTTAACCAAGAGTAAGTGGCTACACCTAATTCTAACCGGCTAAAACTAGGTGTAGCCGCACTTCGGGTATTAGCCGTAACATATATATACAAATTGCCGCTACAATGGCCACATTAATATAACACAAGGGTAGGCTACTTTGTCCAAAAGGGATATCGTAACCCTGGCACACAGGCATCTGAAGGAACACGGGTGGATTTTAGTCAGTAAAAGTCTGACACACTCTCCCGCTCCGCCCAGAGCGGGAGAAATCACGTTTTTTTGTTACATAGTATCTTTAAATTTTCCGAATATTTTATCTTTAAATACACGTACCTATAATCGAATTTATACCTGCATTTTATGTCGGCGATTCGAGGTCACGTGCCGCTTTTCGGTTTAGAAATCACGCGTCCAACGAAAAAATAAATACACGTTATATCTCACTATATACTAAAGAAAGAAAGAAAGAAAACACACAGGCCACCCCCTTTCGATATTTAGTGATTTTTCCGAACTACCTCCCCCCCCATTTCGAGCCTCACGTGATTAATGGACGATCCCTAATTAAAGCTCCGTCCGACTCCGAAACTAGTCGAACAATAACGAAAAACTTATGTTAGTAAAACGGACCACTGTTATAACATAAACTACCTAAACACCATAATAATATTATCACCGAAAAATTTTGATTTTCATCGCTTTCGGAAAACAGATAGGTAATCAGAGACTATCTACTGCTTATCCTGTTGACTTTATCCCTGGGTCGCTTTCAATACCCACACGTCTAAAGAGAGGGTGAACAAGGGAGCATTTATACAGTATGTTCGTAGCTTATAACACCGACCAAGTTTGAAAAGTTTACGGAAACAGGGAACTTTTAATAGTGCTTCTAAGCGATGAATCAGCAAACTGTCGATATTTTCTAACACCTTGCGATCTTCCGACATGGCTCTAAATCAGCGTTTAGTTTGAGGTTTGTAATTTGTGGTCGGAATAGCGTGCTTTGAATTCGATTTCCATTCCCTCCAATTTTGTGCAACATTGCCTTTGTAACTGGCGCCGGCTGTTGTATCGCTGCGTAAACATTCTTTATATCTTTTTCCTCCATTATTGCTCAATCTTAAACACTTTTCTAGCTGATTTGAGTACTATTTCCAATATAATTTAATTAAACCTGACACCATATAGTAGTACGAGTCTGAATCAAACGACATCTTGGAAATTACTGGTTTATTCTGTAAACATTAACCCCCTTATTACAAAACAAGATTTATATTTTGACATGGCTTAAACCATGCAGCCAGTTTTTGTAATAAGAACGTAACTGTGATTGAAATACCGTTCTTTATACAAAACTGAAAACTTAGTTCGGTACTAAGTTGTCCGTTTTGTATTAGGAACTTTACCATAGACGGAATAACAGTTAGTTACATTATCATAATCAGCATATAATTTGTCCGCTGCTGGGACTCAGGCCTCCTCTCGATGAGAGGGAACGGGCCGTAATCCACTACGCAGGCCATGGGGTTGGTAGATGTCACATGTCTACGAATTTTGCTTTCTTGGAGATGCCGGTTTCCTAATAATGTTTTCCTTCACCGTTTTATGAGTATGTGTGTAAGTGATGATGAAATAATTTACACAAAGTAAAGCGCCTGTCAGGGCTCGAATCATGAATCACAACTCGTGAGTCGTGGCCGTTACCACTCGGCCATCACTGCTGTCTTTGACATTAAATACTATTACTATAGAATAATCCACTACATTGAGCAAAATGTTTTTGACTTCTAAACGCGCATATAATTTAAGTAGATTAATTGTGATATGATGGAAACAAACACCATCTTAAATAGCTCTATATTCTAGAAAAACAGGCGAGTCATAATAATCTTCACCGATGTTAATAAATGATAAATAAATAAATGATAAATAATTTATTTCTGTAAGTAGGTTTGTACAAACACTTTTACACGTCAATCATATTAAAATAAACTAGATGAGGTCGGTGTTTCGTATCCGACTACTCTAAGAAGAAAGGCCGTAACAAACTCAGAGGTCACAGTCTCTTTTAAAGTCCAGACATAATCTTGGTCAGATCATTTGAGGACCATGTAGATTGGTGTCTGACATGGTATTTTGACGAAAGAAACACACAGATTTGAGTGGACCTGTCCAGTCAGTGCCCGCATTTGTCACAAAATTTAAGGAGCTCAACGATTTGACGAACAATACCAAAGAAAGGACATTCGATAGGCTGTCGGATGACGCCGATTTAGAGAGGGAACGTAGAGCATTGGTTGTCAGGTGTAACATGCTGGCCCGCAGGATCGCACGGTGTATGCCAGAGGTTAAAATACACGCTGTACACGTGCGCCCTGTGGGTCAGTAATATGCAGGGCTCGTACAATGCTCTACGAGTCCAGTACAATAACGCGTTCCGGGTAATGCTGGGGTTGCCGCACTTCTATAGTGCGTCCGGTATGTTCGCGGACGCACGCGTTCCGGATTTCGGCTCGCTGCTGCGTCTGCGGATCGCATCACTGATGCGTCGGGTGCGCGACAGCCCCAACAGCCTCGTGGCTACTGTAGCTAGCAGGGTGGATGGCCTAATGCTATCTCACTGGATGGCGGCACACACACCGATATTCGGGTATATAAGATAAATAAAGTGCATGTTTTAGTTACCAATTTAATTTTGGTATTTAATTGTCGACCTTGGTTTGAGATTAATGATTTATATTATTATTATTTGGTTAGGCTGCATAAAGTACTCAAACTGCCTGACCAGCATTAAAAATTTAAAACTAAGAGAATAAAAAAACAATGCACATAGTCCTCACATTCATAATAATTAAAATAATATAATACTTTAAGTAAATATTCATGTCATTGTTTAGGTATGTAAAATGGTATAAATAAAAAGAAAAATCTAAATAGTTGGCAAAAAATCTAATCAAGATTCACTGTAAATTGGAGCAGCTCAATCCCAAGCCTTTTTGTCCTCAATATAATCTGTAACAGTATAAAATGCTTTCTGGCAGTTTCCGCTTTATAAAACATTTGAATTTATTAAGGCTTAATTCTTGAATATGGCTAGGTAGTTTATTATAAAAACGTATACACTGGCATCTAAACGAAACGAAAAAACGTATCTACTGTAATTATAATTTTTCCAAGTTGATGACTGATGAGTCATATGACCGGAGTCAAAAATGAGAACAATCATGCTCCCATAACTAACTAGAGTAGTTCTAATATCGACGGGACGAGAGGCATTTTTTTCTAAATAGAATAAGGTTCTAACACAATCCTTTTCATTACAAATAAACCATTGCATTGTAGCTATATTCTGTCTCAAACGTGACGTCACTGTTTGCGGTCACAGTTAAATGTGGTCTGACTCGCAGCGCAAGCGTCGCATTTAACATCACTCAGGATTTTCAGCACTTCATCCTGCTTTGTACACGCCAACTGAGATACATATGCCTTTTGTGCCATAATTAGGATGGATTATTTAGGTATGTATGCTAATACTGATGGGGTAAGCTTACATCATGCGTAACTGCTGTTGACTATTTTTAGGGTGTCGTACCTCAAAAGGAAAAACGGATCCCTTATAGGATTGTTTGTGTCTGTCCGTCTGTCACTGCCGATCTGCTCACAATCTACGGGACCGATTAAGTTGAAATTTGTTACACATGTAAATTTCTGTGACCCAAACACGGACGTGTAAAGTAAATAAATGAATTTTTAAAACGACTGTTACTTTTGAGGGGCAATTCAGTTTTTTTTTTTTTAGGTTTTGCAAATTTTTCCGATGATATATCAAATGAAACGCTTGTTGCACGGAACCCTCACCACGCGAGTTCAACTCGCACTTGTCTGTATGTGCATCTTTATTAAATATAACTTGTCTTTACTACACGTACTGGAACAAAATTGCATAACACAGCACTTTTTGTCTAAAAAAGACCTTCCATGAGAGTGCAGGTAACACCGAATTTACCAACCTGCCTTAATGATTTCCACGTATATGCCTTCCTTCGACTGCCCCGTTGGTCTCATCGTCGCAAGCGCGACTGCTGAGTTCGATTCCTGGGACGGGCAAAGTGTTATTGGAATTTTGGGGAATTTCGGAGGGCCCTAACGCACTAGCGGTCAACCGCAGGGGCGGCTAACCACGCGGCAAGCCGCTTTTCCAATTTAATATGCAACCGCTGGTGATTGTACGCACTTAACCGCTACAAAGTTGGCTGGCCGGCTGGCCGCTCAAACGAACCGCCTAGGCGATCAACCGCTAGTGCGTAACGGGCTTTAGTAACAGCCTCTATATACAAATGTACTCTGTGGTAACAGCCCGGAGTTTGGAATTTGGTGGTGTTATACCCCCGTGCCTCGAAAAACGCGTCAAGCCGTTGGCTCTGCGCCTGATCTCGCTCCGGTCATGTCGGATTGCCGTCCCATCGGACTATGAGACTGAGGGAGTGCACTTGTGTCTGCGCACACACTTGTGCACCATAATATCTCCCACGCCGAAGGCTGCTCTCCGCAGAGATTGGTCGCCACGTCCGAGATTAAGTCTGGAGGATACATATAGCTATACTATACTGAGATGTAGGTATGTTCAACACTAACATATACCTACCTTCCGTAATCTAATACAATCCCTGTGTGTATGTGCTTAATTGGTTTCATTATAGAGCAGATCCACCTATCCGTAGATCCGTAGTATAGGTATATATCGTATGAAACATTAGCGTTGATTGCGGTAATCCTATTTGTCGACGGGCGTCGCATCGCCGGCTGTGGTCTCAAAACGTGCTGCAGGTTGAAATACAAATATTTTCTAGCACTATGTACTATTTTGATATACTTTATTGATTGAGGAATATTTTATTGGTCTGCTCATTCCATTGAAAGTAGTGGTAACGGCCCCGTTGTGGGTTTGAATTCAAATTTTATTTCATCCCCACTGCTCTCAAAACGATGAAGGAAAACGTCGTCAGGAAACCAGTATGTCCTAGGACCGAACATTAGTAGACATCAACCCGCACTGGGCCCCCGTGGTGGATAATGGGCGAGTCTCTCTCAAGAGGAGGCCTGTCTCCCAGCAGTAACAACGTTATTGGTTGTTTTGGCTTCCCACTCATTATTTAACCTTTCCAGTTTACCCCTATGTCACGAGCTGCACGTATTGTGTTACCATTATTATAGTATCGGAGGATATAATTGGGCAAAACCTGCCGAGATTCATTCAAATGGAACAAATGATAATTGCAAGAGGTCTGAATATTATAAATGTTGTCATGTTTAGAACAAAATTGTTATATTAGTATTGTTTAATTATTTGTAATTTTGCTTACAGGTCATTTATTTTTTGTAAATGATATTGTGACTTATAACATCGCCTTGCATGAATTTGTAAAGGTGTTATAATTGTGATTTAAATAAATTATACGTAAGAGAAATTAACTATACTTCATTTGAAATAATATTAGAAATTTAAATAAGCTGTGAGGAGCTTGTGGCTAAATAATAACTGCCGCACGGGTTAATCGTTCAGGTTAAGCTACGCTTGTCGCGGTTGGTCCGTGGATGGGTGACCATCTTTTCATACCAAGATTCCTCCGTGCCACGGAAAGCACGTTAACGACGTTGGTCCCGGCTGTCATTCGTAGATCTTTGACAGTTGTTACGGGTCGTCAGAAGCCCACAAGTCTGACAACCAGTCTTACCAAGGGATATCGTGTTGCCCAGTAAGTTGTGGAGGTCAGATAGGCAGTCGCTCCATATAAAATACTGGTATTCAGCTGCATCCGGTTAGACTGGAAGCCAACCCCAGGCAGATGATGATGATAATTAGAAATTTAAATATACCTTTTTTACAGTCCGTTCAACCGATTTTGACTTCCATTTTTCATTTTTGCCATCAACGCAATATAATTCTTTTAAACTCCAGACATAATTATGGTCGATCATGTAAAGACCATGTAGATTGTTGTTTGAAATGGTATTTTGAGGAAAGAACCACACAGATTGAGTGGACCTATCCGGTCAGTGCACGCATTTGTCAGTAATCGTGCAGCTCAGCTCAGAACTTAATGAGCTCAACGACTCGACGAAAAATACTAAAGAAACGAAATTAGGGTAGGCCGTTTAAATTACTCAAACTGTCAGACCAAGATTAAAACCCACATAGTCTTCACATTCACAATAATTAAAATAATATAATACTATTACAATAAGATTTTATGTTACAGGGTTTTTTCGTATAGGTTATAAAAACCTCCATAGTTTGTCGTATAGTCTCTTAATAAATAGCCAGGATCCACTGCCCGACTGAGGTTTTCTTTCATCCGTCATACAGTTTCTAACGAAATAAAATATTAGAGTATTTCCATTTATTTCATTCGTCGGTCGCGGTAGCCCTGCTCGGTGACGTTTATGTCACGTCATGACGTCACTGGATGCGGTTGCAACTTGATCCAAAATGTGGTGCTTGTGGAACGTTGCCGGATTCGTTCGCACTGTATTGTCAACCAACAATGTATCAGTTTATTGGAAAATCGCCGTAGCGATATCAGCATTGTTGTGCGACTTGAAAGGATTTGTCTACGATGCATAGTGCATAGCATCTTATTTTGTCGCATTTTAAAATGTAAGTCAACGCGCCCAAAACTTTAAAATATTGCTATATATATATATAACTCACTAGAGAATGGGCAGCAGCGTTCTCTATGCATTTTAACACCATACTGCGATCGCCAACCCGCCTGCCAAGCGTGGCGATTATGGCAAACCCCCTGCCCTCCCTTTTGGGGGAGACCTATGTCCAGCAGTGGACGGCATTCGGCTGAAATGATGATGATGATGGTTTAGCTAACACATTCATCCCACGGGGGTAAGCAGAAACTACAGAGCGCCACCTGCCTTTAAAATATTAAATGCAGGTAATCACCACGCAAGCGATTTTCCGTTCGACAAGCATTTAGAAAGAGCACGCATAAGTTTTTGCATAGAAAAAATAACATTAATAATTAGTTACAAACATAAATAAATGTGACAACTTATCATCGCATGGAAGGAAACAAATTTAAAACGAGTGAGCCTTACAGTAGTCGCATATGATGTGTACATCTGACATCTCACCTTGGTAATAAGCAACTGAGCAGCGACAGAAATTAACCTCAAAATTTAAAAAAGCTAAATACTGAAATTTTATTCGAATAATTATACATTACTAGTGGTCGCCCACTGGTCGAAATTCAACCCCCTCTACTTACAACCTATATGGTACTTACTAATTCCATGAGTAGGTACACTAATTCCATGCTATTATAAAGGACCTACTAATTCCATGCTATTATAAAGTACTTACTAATTCCATGCTCAAGCTGTCACTTCCTGTTACACACTTTCGTCCTTTTTCACGAAATCACTCCGACAGAAAGCGAGAGGCAAGATGTTACATATCAAAAATATTATTCTCCACAATGGCTAGAATAAAGAAACAAGCCTTTTACTTTATATCTTTCAAAGGTACGCGATATAACAGAGCAGGCAGTCTAAATCAAATTTCCACGCAAGCTCCGCCCCTTGCTGCCCGCCAATCCGTTATGTGTTAAATGCTAATACATCAGTAATAAAGTTGAATATCACGTGCGCTCTTTGCACGAAACTAAATAGCGTAAGTCTAAATTTTTATTTCGTTTATAACTAAAGTAATAATTGATCTAGAAGAAAAATGTCTGGTGGCTGGATAATAAACTATATTTTCTTGCTGTGAATACATAAGACATCAGTCAGTCACGACGACGTCAGTCATTGTGTGTTTAGACATAAAGCCAAACAATCTTATTTGTTTTTTATAATTATCTTTAAAAAAGACATGATTTTCGAATACAAAATGTATCGAGCGAAAATATTACAATCAAGTAACTGTCTTCAACATGAAAAGAAAAAGATCCAATAAATCATATACTAAAGTTTCATTTTGCTTGCATGTGTGACTGTTTCAGAATATTCATGCAAATTAACATAAAAATAGGGAGCCTCCTCTTAACAAGATCCTTTTTAAACAGGTGTATCGGTAATTACTTTCCTCGTTCCGCGCCAAAAACCTTTGTTTTCTTTCCTACCTCAATTTCCTCCTATCTCTAAAGCAACATTATACAAAACGGTTTTAAATGTTAAAACAATAAATCTTACAATTAGGTCCGCCATTAATCAAAAGATTCCACCAATTTTAAGTACCGCTTCGATCCCTCTTATTTATGTAAAAGATAACATTCCGTGCAAATTAGCGGACTAATTAACCGTCGGAATTTCATGTTATCGAGTATTTCTCAAGTAAATCCAACGCAAAGAGTCGCCCTGCGATGATATAATTATTTGTTAAATACAAGCAAGTGGTTCCTCTAATTTAGGAGCGAATTATACGAAACCAATTCGGCAACTTCAATGTAAATTGCCTGTGATCATGATCAGTCATTCGGATGTGCCATAATTGGCAATATTGTTATTGAGTGCCAGCACTTCACCGTAAAACGTATTTTGTATATTGTTGATTTTAATTTGTACGTCAAACGGCCTCCTCGTGAAGACGATATGAAAATCGAGTACCCACCTTAATCTGATATTCATGTACCCATTTCCATTAGAAAGAACGAATAAAGTATGTAAATAGTGAACCGTTTAAAGATCAAGACTTCGTTCTTCAAACGTTCCATATATGTCACGTACCGCATCTTCCGTGTATATATGCCGGAAGGCACACCCGCCATACACTCGCACAATATACCAATTACGAAATTCCGACCGAAAAAACTGTTTCCGCAAAATTTACAATGGCGAGTGTACCGCTTGCCGCGGCACGTCTGCGGAACAAATAAAAAGTTCGCCCTTCCGACGAAACGCGAAACGCGACGAAATGTATTATGGAACCTTTTCCACGTCGATAAGTAAACGTTACCCTTGTCCCTTCAAATTATGAACCCTCAACAGCAGGGTACATAAGCGTATTTTTCCTGAGGCTCTTCAATCCCTACTGTTCTCTTAGACGGATTACAGCCAACGGTCGAGTGACAGAGCTAGCAACTTTAAGAGGCTATTAGGATAATGGGTTGAAATCACATTGTATCATCGCCGGATTATCTATCTTTCTGATTGGGGCTTCCCACGAAACTATCAACAGGTAGCAGCAAGTTGTCGTCGCCAAAGTAATTGCTTTTCGATATTGGGCGCATCGAATTGACCTATTTTGGGACAATTACTTCAGCCGGTAGCAAGAACTGTACGTATACAGGGTACCATATCTACAGTCCAAAAGGAAAATGGGTTTTAAAACGTCATACAGAATCTGTGTTACTTCTTAGTACGTCGATCTGAATTGACTTATTTAGGTAAGGATTCGCGTTACACGGGAACGTCCCAGGGGCGCATAATTGAAAAGGCAGAGTGTCGTGTCTAAGCATTCGTCCGTCTGTTTGCTAGGCCTCCCCTCGGCGCCCGGAAATATCGATTGTACCTGTTGTGCTCTCAAACCGAAGAGCACCCCCCCCTCCCGCATGCCTCGTCTGTGTCCAAATAATGGAAATTATTATTTAATTGAAAAAGGACGAGCTCCGTAGGTTTTAGAATTTGTCGGTGTTCAAAAGGATGGAAGTAATACTTTTTGTATATTTATATACCCTTGATAACTGAGAATATCCTTATTGATATCGACAAGGAAATATTTGTGAATACAAGATGTTATTGATGGAAAAATAACACAAGATTATTTTATTTAATTTTCACAATATTGTGTTTTCCTTGATGTCGTTTATTCTGTCAATACCTACCTACAGATTACGTATTTTCCAATGTTGTTACAAGTACAATATTTTCTTTTACTAACAGTTACTTCGCTACCATTTAGGTGTACTATCGTACTTAGAAATTATATCTAAAAACTAAAAACCGACTGACATAAATAATCTTTCAAGTAATTCGCCACAATATGCAACAGACATTCCCGTTTCGTCTCTCGTTTCTTATAAAATAAACGGGTGCATATTCCGGAACAGATAAATCTTTGAATCCGTTTAAAACGCTTGTTATGTCCACCAGGGGATAAAAGTTTTTCAATTTTCATTCAAATCTCGTTTTGACGACGTTTACTCACCAAAATATTGTCCAGAAGCTTCCTTGTATAATAAGTCTTGCTATTCTTTAAGTGGTCGTTTATTTTTGCATTTTATTTCCCAGTTTTTTTTCTCCTTATACCGTTTTATGAATTTCAATTTACCAATTGTCTTTTCTCTCATTCTCTCTCTCTTTAAATTCAAACTTATATAATACTAGCTTCTGCCCGCGACTTCGCCTTCGTGAAATTTTTGTTTTAACCTAAAATATATCCTATGCCACTCGGCAATACTGGAGGTTCCCATTGGTGAAAGAATTTAAAAAATCGGATCAGTTCTGAAGTTTAACACCTACATACATACAAACTCACAAATACTTCTTTTTAATATTAGTATTGAGCCGTAGTAGTTGCCCCAGTGATAGCAGCCGTGACTTACGAGTTTTAGGTCATGGATTCGAACCTAGACAGGCACTTTACTTTGTGTAAATTATTCCATCAACACTGCTCTCAAAACGGTGAAGGAATACATTTTGAGGAAACCGGCATGTCCTAGAACCAAAAATTCGAAGACATCCATCAACCCCAACCCGCACTGGGCCCGCGTGGTGGATTACGAATTTACGACCCACAGAAAGAGGAGGCCTGTGTCCCATCAGTGGGAATAATATGGACTGATTATGGTAGTATTAGTATAGATTATATAGATAAGTTAATAACATCTATACATACAATTAAATCGTAGCGAAGTCAAAACTACAAAAACTCATCCCAACTACGGAACTCTTCATTCTGCGTGGTCGGACACGCACTTGGCTGGTTTGTTTTTAATAATCATATGGCTGTTATTTTAGTATATTGTGGTATTTTACGACTTCAAGTCGCGGGCAGAAGCTATTTAAAATAACGTGATACCATAATAATTATGGCATAGCGTTTATAAATGTTATTAAATTCTTTCGTAACGTCTGGCAGCGTAAATAAGTATGGAAAGCGAATTCCTTGACTCGTAATTTATTTTGATTTGATTGCTTTTCTATGTTAGGTATATTAACATCACTTGGGAATATTTCCTTTACGTCACCGCATATAACAAAAATGTCCCAATTTAGCTTAGGGGTAATGTGGCAACTTCAATGGGTTTCACCACCATTTGAATGGGAATAGCTGAAACCTTCAGACTTTTTTTTTTTGCGTGATAAATTATCAAATAACTTCTCCCGCTCTGGGCGGAGCGGGAGGGGGCATTTCAGACTTTTACTGACTAAAACCCAACCGTGTTCCTTTAGTTGCCTGTGTGCCAGGGCCACGGTATCCCGTTTGGACACACCCGCAACCCTGGCAAGAAACCTTCAGCCTTAAGGCAACATGTGATGTGAGTGACCCATCGGGCTTATCTGCAGGGTTAAATTAGCCTTTATGAAGGGGTCATCTGCATCCTCACATCCCATACCAAATGGCAGTAACTAGTAAAATCCACTGTCTAGTCAATCTTCAACAAAGTACAAAGTATTTACTCATGTAAATAACAAGCTAAGTTGACAATATCTCAACGAAATCTTAAAAGTAAATAATGAAAAGATGTAAAAAAGACATAAATTTCAAACACTTTTAACTAAATAAACTCTTTTAAAACAGCCGTTTACACAACTTTCCTACCATCCCAATTTATCACAATCCAAAACGAATAACCAAATCGGTTTTCACGAAACATTGCCAATATCTTAATGCCCTAAATCGAGACTGTTCAAAGCTACGTTGGACGCCCGCTGTTACTCTCAGACCTACTCCCCGGAGTGCCCTGAGCAGTAAAGTGTCTCTTGATTCGAACCTCCTCGACTCGTAAAAGTCTGCTCAGCTCTGGAATACCTAAGGAAAATATAAAACTACCTAGGTGAATGGAAATACTCGGTTTTATTGACTGAGTGTTAAGTAGGGAGGTACTTGTGTGGGGAATTATTTTATGATGCTTATACCTTTGTTTAAATAGATGAAAAACCTTGCATCTTAAATAAATTCAGATACCACAGACACAAAACAAAAACATCGATCGATAGAGACCAAATTGGACTTTTAAATCTGACTGAAAAGGGTTCGTCATGAAGTAGAGGTTTTTATTTACTCGAGAATAGTATTGTGTCTTGAAATATATGTCAGGATCTATAGTGATTATTTATTAAAGCCTTGAAACTTAACAATGCTGAAGTAAATTGTACCTAAAAATCATATCTCAAAACATACCTACGCATAATAAGTTTATTTGATGTCATCTATTGGTTCGAAAACCATTCAATCCACAAATGTGGGCTATGAATTGTTCCAAAATTGTATCTCATGACGCGCCTGCCATGTGCACAAAGGCTAATACCGAGCTAGCGGAACAACCCCCTATTTGCCGAGCGTGTCACCCCGTGACAACGCACCCTACCTTCTACACGCCGCCTTACTTCAAACCCATCGGTTATGGTAATGCATTACGGCTTTTTACTCGAACTTATTGCTTATGCATATCATTCAAATACAAACCTTATTGCGGAGATCTAAGGTTTTAACTGAAATGTGAGAGGTTAATAGGGAAATGTAAGGTCTCGATAATAATATTAGTGTTGTGATTTAGTTGAAACTGAGATCAGGTTAAAGGTCATGTCTAAGTTAATAAGGTCGGTCTTTATTGAGATGAGGACGTTTGTGTTAGATGACGTAGGTAGGTTTATGATATTGATTGGGCAGAAACGGAATAGAAAGGAACATTTGTTTGATAAGTAACATCAAAATACTTCATTTGGTTGTTATAGGACAGAAACCAATAAAAATTAATTGATTCATCGCAAGTAACATAATAAATAGTAATAACATTATTATGTTTAATCCAAAAAATGTCTTGCACAATAACACATAAGTACTCCATTCCGAAAACTTTGAGAAGAGACAATATCCTAACTAGGTACTTAATATTATAAATGCGAAAGTAAGTTTGTTTGTTTGTTTGTTACATTTTCACGCCTAAACCACTGAACCGATCATCCTGAAATTTTGCAATATATGTTGTCAGGTATACAGAAACGGCCATACGGTACTTTTCATCCCGAAAAAAAGTACTGTTCCCGAAGAAAACAACAATAACGTTCTTATGATAATAGATGGCGCCACGTGTCTTTCGAATCACGATTGAAATATGTTATGGGATGTATTTAATAGCACTTTAAATTTCAAAAAGCAGAGTACAACCCGAAATTACTGTCAAATTCTAAATTAACTCGAGCGAAGCCGCGGGCAAAATCTAGTTTTTAATAAGATACCGTTACTTATAGCTCCTGTTGAGTAATAAATCTGTAACTTCGCTACTTATTCTTCATGAAACTACTATGAAAATGGAACCAGATACTTCTGAACATTGAGGTACGGAACCCTAAAAAGAGAATTCGTAACATTTTTTCTGACGAATAGTCGTTTTAGGACAACAGACTGAGAAATACAGAAATACTCTGTTTTAAAAAAGAAGTTAGTTTTAGAAGAACAGACTGAGAAAAACAGAAATATTCTGTTTTAAAAAAAGACGTTAGTTTTAGGACAACAGACTGAGAAATACAGAAATACTCTGTTTTAAAAAAGACGATAGTTTTAGGACAACAGACTAAGAAATACAGAAATACTCTGTTTTAAAAAATAAATTAGTATTGATGGTAAAGTCATTTGAGAGTGATATCAAATCTCATCATTCGCATGAAAAACATCACAAATTCATAGTTGACTATTCATAGTACCTCCCACACACCAATATAAATACAAATGTAGGTATGTAAATCAAATAATACAATTGTCGAACACTGTTTCCTAAAACGCTCACGTGCGGCTATCGAACACAATGGTAAGCAAACAAACGCAAAACGTTTTAATTAAGTACAATATAAAAACATTTTTCATTTGTTTTGGTCAAATATTTATTCTGAATATTGGAAAAACCATTGCATTTATTCATATTCGCGGGAAAACAGAGCTATTTTCAATTATTTTCGTGGAATCAATTGTGTACTTTTGTTTTATGATATTACTAGCTGTGTCCCGCGGTTTTACCCGCCGTTTAATTTAAAAGTTATCGTAGCTTAGCGTTCTTTCTGACGTTTGTTATTTTTGATCGGTTCCTTATACATTTATAATATATATATATATATAATATGGTACAAATGTACCTATGAACTTCAGCAAGTTAAATTAACATAGATAAATGCATTATTTATTCGTGGAAAATCATTGTTTAATTTTTCAAAACATACAAAAGCACAACTTTTCTTATTTATTTGGCAGATTTACCGACGCACTCACAAATGTTTAATAATGTTAATGACCCATGCTATGGGTCAGTATTTATAGTTATTCAAGGCTATGTAATATTTTCTACTGTTCTATTCATTTCTATGTACTTACTGCAAGTGGTCCGTGTGGTGACGTAATAGCACCACCCCATTTCTTCCCGTAGGTGTCGTAAAAGGTGACTAAGGGACTTACTAGAGAATGGGCGGCAGCGTGCTCTATGCATTTTAATACCATACTGCGATCGCCAACCCGCCTGCCAAGCGTGGCGATCATGGCAACCCCCCCTTTGGGTGAGGCCTATGTCCAGCAGTGGACGTCTTTCGGCTGAAATGATGGTGTTGATGACTGCAAGTCGACCATTTGGGTGATGCAGAGGCAAATCACTGTAGGTGCATAAAAAAATCGTAATTTTGCATAACAGTGGAACAATACTTATTTATAACTTTAAGTACGAAAATAAGAATCAGGTGTCTAAATAGTAATTTATTTATAGGTATCTATCCGTATTTGATTCTGTGGCTAGTGCACAATTTTTAATTTCCTCTCGCTTACTGTGGGAGTGATTTCGTGAAAAGGGACGGAAGTGTGTAACAGGAAGTGATAGCTTGAGCACGGATTAAGTTGATACTTTTTAATAGCATGGAATTAGTGTTTTATAATTTCGACCAGTGGGCGACCACTAGTAATGAATAATAATTATTCAAATAAATATTTCAGTATTTAGCTTATTTTTAATTTTGAGGTTAATTTCTGTCGCTGCTCAGTTGCTTATTACCAAGGTGAAATGTCAGATGTTAGACATCATATGCGACTACTGTAAGACTCGCTCGTTTTTTTACTAGATAATTGTTAGATAAACTTTCATAACCCTAAAAAAAAAAAAAACATGGGACCAAATGGGCACTTATGAAACGTCAAAAGCTAGGTGCACGGTTACAATTGGTCGTTTCCTATGGAGAGAGCCGGCAAGAAAGTCCACGGTTACTCTTGGGATTTTACAATATGTTCAAGTTACAGTGTTAATAGGTATGGGAGGACAGTGTAGGCTCGTCAACAAGTAGCAAGTACTTAACAAAACAGAAACTGGTTCACAAAGCTACAGTATATTAAGCCTACAACGTTCTCACATTCACAAATTAAAAAAAAAGAATCTATTTAAAATATTACTAAACTATAAAAATAAAAACACCATGTGTTCACGGCATTAAACACCATAAGACGCCCCAGTGGGTGTTTATGATGAAAAATATGCTCAGTGATACCAAAATAGCAGTCAGTGTTACTGTTACTGTCAAACGTATATGGAAAGGATACCAATCACAACATTTATTACCGTTATCAACATTTTTACGGGCGACCCCATTCTAACGATAATGGATTCTTCCTCTTATTACGTTTCGTACACAATATCAACAAGAAAATGAAGTTGATTATATCTTGATAAATACGCAGAAAAAAAATATAGGTATAAAGGCGTAACACGAAAAGCCTTATGAACGCTTTGTGAATAAATGAATTCTTTGTAAAAAAAAAGATAATATGTTGAAAATTGTTATGGTATGTAAAATGAAAATAAAACGAATACGTACTCAGTTATTCGCGGAAGTGTGTCATGGTATTTCTTATTACAATACAATGAGGAATACACGAAGAGAATTTCTAGAAATTTGTTTTCGGGGAAAAGTAAAGAGCTAAAGGGTAAGTAACATAATTACAAAATGGTATTAGTACCACCTTGTAATCACAAGGTGGTACTTATACCATTTTGTTTTTTATGTTAATTACGTAGTTCCATGTTTTATAATTTATATATATATGTCGGATCGTCAGGCTCTGTTAGATTCAGACATCATGTGCAAGGTTGGGTTTCGTGCAATGAAAATACACTGGGTACGAATGTACAATATTTAAATTATTTGTGTAATAATTTAAATAATTTAATATATTATTTATTATATTATTTTAATATATTAAATTTATTATATTATTTTAACAATTCTAAATAAATCTTTGGAATATTAGTTTAGATTAATTCGCGCTCCACTGATTATTGGAAACGTTTAATTATATTTTATAGCCAAAAGTTGAGGATACTAGAGAAAAGTTATTAATGTGAGGAGAAACCTCAAGGGAGAACATTAAGAAGCTATCGGTCATCATACCCGCCCATATATATCTACGAAGGAAACCTACATATTATAGAATAACATTCAGATATAGATAGTAAAATCTATCTGATGTAAGGAAAACCAGGTCATAAAGCAATTAGACAAAATGGTTTACAGATAAATTTGTTACAAAATACGTTTATTTCGAAACGAAATATTACGTTTACACTTCATTAGAAGTCTTTTTCAAGTCGATTAACTTTTAGAGACACATTTATTTTTGTACGAGATATTACTTGCGTAAGTTCTGAAATAGTTTTAATTATTCGTTTCCTAATTAGCGTTGTTTAGTCTATGAAAATAGATTAATTAAGCAAGCAGGCAGACCTCTACAAATAGTTTTAGACCAGGTACGAAATCGTTCATCCGAGTGTGTCTTAAACAATGATATTATAAGTAAAAAGACGGAGATGTATACACGCTCCGCAAGTGGCACGTCAAAACTTGGCTAATTAGCCACATTTTCATCGTCTTGTCTCTTTTTGGCTCCCAATAATTACGACATGCCGTCCTATTTCCACGTGTCATCTAATAACGGGACATTATGCCGTTTTTGAAGATCGAATGTTGAGTAGGTAGCCTTTATACGTCTTTTTACTTATAATATCATTGGTCTTAAACCATAGCACAGACACACTCGGATAAACGATTTCGTATATAGACTTGAACTTGCTCAGAATACCCACAAGTGTTAATAAAACTATTTGTATTTATATTGTTATTTCCATAGACTAAACAACGTAAATTAGGAAACGAATAGGTAAAACTATTTCAGAACATACCTACGCAAGTAATAACTCGTACAAAAATAAATGTAGGTTTGCCAGCGTTTTGCGACCTACTTGTATTAATAAAACGCGTTTCTCTAAATAGGTTTTCGGTCTAATTATTTTTTTTAAACTTGTATTAAAGAAAAAAGACGAACAAACGAAACAATGTAATCCGAGTCTCGGGACTAGTAGGGCGGATACTGCATTCGGGCGGCACTGTAATGTGCACTCTATCTAACGACTTGTTCTCTCGGTAACAGCTGTAAAATATACTTTAAACTATTTTAAAAGCATATTACTGTCATCAAGTACTTTATGTTTTTGTCCCAACATTTTTTTAGAATTTCAATATTTTACATACAGCGCTTTCGGAACAAATTCCTCTGAACCTGATCTACGGATGTACGGTTTAATATTGAAAACGTGGTTATTAAATAATAGTATAGAATAAGTAACTATTACCGTCAGCTTGATCTAGTTTACTCATGTAAAAAGGTATCACCTAAACACCTAACCACGGGTATTCCGACTGTTCTTAACTTTGCAGACCAATAAATCTGTCTGCAGAACAGTTTTTTGAACCAAGCCACGTTTGGTCCCGACAATACGACTTACTTAGGTATCTATTTAACATTTATTACTCGTAGATACATAATAAAGTTATAAAATCGTTAAGAAAACAACAAGGCTGTTGCTTGAATACGTAGACAATGAAGCCTTGCTCTTGGGGCCACTAGGGCTTGCAAGTACTGGGGCAACTCCGTAATGTGCACTCTGCCTAACGACTTGCACTCACGTCCCGACCTGCATACGTCATACGGTAACTACAACGTAGTTGTGACAGCAGACGTCAAAATTAAACGAGTAATGCTAGCTGAAAACGAAATGAAAATATTTGAATTTGGAATTTTAAGGGGATCGTGTTTTGTTTTCAAATTAAAATTAAGTAAGCTGCGGCTTTGAAGGTTCTATAATTTAGCGTACAAAGAGAATGTTTAATTACCATATTTTAATGCAAAGTTTAATCCCCAATTCGCATTATATTATACCTAAAAGGCCTCATTATATACCGTTTACGTGAAACATGCAATCATCATGGTAAGAAAAAGGCCCGCATAAAATCCTTACGTATTCCTTCAATGGAAAAGCTGTGTTTTTATCTTTTTACCTCGGGGCTTTCTCGTGTAGTCTTTGGAGTACGTAAGTTTAGGTTCTTTTCGAGGAAGACATAGAAATAAATGTTATTAAATACAGTTAATGCATGTACCTATTGTACGTGCGGTAACAAAGAGATTAGATAACCGTATTACATAATTACGGTGTATTTTGTTACTGAATATTTTAACGAACAAGATTTTTTTAAAGATTATGTGGCCTACATACTTTACCCTGAAATGTAAGCATTGGGTTAAGTCGGCGATAATCTAGTTTTTTTTTTGGATCTAAGAAAGACTAGCTCCAAGCCTAGCTAGCTAGACTATATCATCATAACGCTCAAAAAACACTTTCAGCAAAACCTTCTAAACCGGCCAAGTGAGTGTCGGACCACGCACAATGAAGGGCTCCGTAGTTGGGATGAATTTATCCCAAAAACAAACATAACATTGTAGTTGAAAAACAAGCTCACCCATACATCGATATATTCCACGGTCGATTCTCCAACTGCAAATGTAAGTTGGTCAACTATTACCCGTTGACTTGTAAGGCCTACTCAGCTGCGATAGTTTTCCTTTTAATTTCGTTATATACACTACTGCCATGAATTTTTCCACATATCCAAAAACAACCATTTAGCTAGCTTGCACACTTGATTCAACAAAAATTAGCACTTTAAAACTTTATATTACGCAAACGGAAAAAGGTTTTCACAGACTCGCAATATCTAACGGCCTATCCTACGATACCCCACACCATGGGATAGACGAGAAAAAATGATATCATCCCCACTTTACGTGAAAGGGAGATCGGTACCCTATAAAAAAAAAAGATTTTATTTACCACTTTGTTGGCGCAATTAATATAATATAAGGTGTATCTATTCATACATGAAATCTCTTAAGGGGTCATTGTACTCATCATTATCAACAAATTTTACTATGGGACCAAACCTGGAATCGCAAAAAAAAAAAATCTGCTGTTCCCTACATTTATGTTCGCATAACTCGTTAAAATGTAGGGAACGACTGTTTCTTTTTTCGCGATTTCAGGTTTGTCCCATCGTAAAAGCTGTTCATAATGATGAGTACCCTTAAGAGATTTCGTGTATGAATAGATACACCCTATACATACCCATGCCAAATTACAGCTTTCTAGTATTAAGAGTCTCTGAGCTAAGCCGGGGACAGACAGACAGACATGGTGAAACTATATGGGTTCCTTGTTGACTACGGAACCCTAAAAAGCTCAAACTTTGAATAAACAAAGACAACAAAGCATGTTCTTTATCTCCGAAAAAATCTACGTGAAAAAGGCAAAGGCTTACAGATTTACCTACGGTTTTCACTTTCTAGCGAAAACTCTTTCTGAAACGTAGCTCAATTCAGAAATGGATACCCACAATTTTTCTTATGGTTCGTGGTATTACAAAATTCAGGAATAAAGTGGAGGCGAGGTGTATAACCGTAACAATAATTCACTGAATGAAATATTGCTCAACACCCACGGTAGAACATTCCGTAGTTTCCATCAGAATTCGGAATATGCTTAATGTGGGTGTCCAGAAATTTATGATCTAGTAAAGTAATCTAAATGTTGCGACTCATAATTTCTGTTGAATAATATCGTTCGGTATATGTATTATGTATTTCATAATGGTAAAGGAAATAAGTTTTATTTATTCCACGTGTACTTTTTCAAGGGATAGTTTTATTACTACCATTTAGTATTTTTTGTTATTACCTGTTTTTGTTTTGCAGTCCGAAATGTCAAGTTTACCTACTGCATCACAATGAGCGATGATCACGATGAGATAAAGACGATGAGGCAAAAATCTACAAGATTTTTGCCTCATTGTTCACTAAAAACGTAGCTTTTTTACTTTACTATTTAGCTATTCCTGTTATTTTCTTCACCAGAATATCCCCCCAACCAAGTGGAGACGTAGCATATATAGAGGTATCTTGAAGCGGTATGCAAATGTGACATCATGCAGATCGACCGCTGATGCATGGCCGGGGCAACCATACCGCTACATTTCCTTTACCGTACCTGTACCGGCACTATATACACTAGAATATACTAAGTTTCACTGTAGAACAAGAGGTGTGAGATTGGACCTTTATCTTCTGCAGGCAAGCTAACTGAAGCGTGCTATCGAACTTAGATAACGTTGTGTTAGGAGATAGGGATTTGTGATTTGTGACAAGGCATGATTCGATTGTCAATTTTTTTCACAAACAAGCTGAAGTTTCTTTATAATACTCACATTCATATACATAAACTCACGCCTTTTTCCCATGGGGGTAGACACAAACGTCAGAACATTGGGTCCCTTGACGGTAAAAATTGCTCGACAAAGATATTTTTTTTTTATCTGAAATCCTTAAAACAAGCCCTTTCATTTGACATGTCACACGGTACAGTTTGCAAAATTTTTATTTTTTGTTGCTTGCCAAAAGTCACCCCATATTCAAAATGTATTTATTTACGTTACGTTTGGGTCACAGAACTCCATACGTGTACCAAATTTCAACTTAATCGGTCCACTAGATTCGGAGCAAATAGGATGTGACAGGTGGACAGACAGCCAGACACACGAGTGATCCTATAAGGGTTTGAGATATGGAACCCTAAAAATGACAATAAATCCGAAATGGATCTATTGTCGTATTTAATTGGAGAAATACAAAGACCTGGATGATATACATATAAAGTATTTAATGTATAATCAGACCTATCTCATGATGAAATGGCAATAAGAGTTAGAACAGTTCTTTTTTTATGTTTTTCAAACTAAACATTTTCAAATTATTAATATAAATTAGCGACGAGACCGGTCCGTCATTAACCATTGATTGATGATCGCACCAAAGCCCCAGAGCACAACAAAGATTTAAATTAAATAAGACGACAAAATAATGAATTTCTTCGAGTTTTATCTATTATCTTTATTACGAAAATCACGAGCTCTGGTGAACTGGAAAAACTCGACAATTTAGGAATTATGAACAGATTATTATACGACAATAGCTTTGTTATTCGTTAATCAATAAACATTATAATGTATTAGTGATAACTGGGCTGTATTTTGTACGCAAACAGGCAGTCGCTCCATGTAAAATACTGGTATTCAGCTGCATCCGGTTAGACTGTAAGCTGACGTCAACATAGTTTGGAAAAGGCTATGCTGATGATTTATTTATAACACACCTATAAACAGTAAATAGAACGAACTTACAGCATACAATCCTTATAAGACAGTTATTTCTATCGGTGACTGTGATATAAAAGCTTATTGTATCTTAATTTATTTCAATTTCCACCCGCTTTGTACGTTTGTGAACACAATAAAGAACATTCGATTTATCACGTCGCCCAATAAAGTGCAAAATTAAACAATCACATAAAGGAAGCGTAACAAAGAAACCGATATTAACTTATTCGTTGTAAAATACGACCTTATGGAGCTCCAAAAGTTTGTTCAGCCGCAAAACCGAAAAGTTTAAACTGTGCCTTTATTAACGTAGGAAAGTCAATGTAATCAAGGTTTAATGAAACTTATTATACTCAGGATTGAGTTCAATTACCTGTATTAATACCTAAACATATCCATCATGTCCCTGACAAAGGCCAATGACTGTTTATAATCAATTACTTAAAGGTCAGAACGAATGTTCTATAATATTACATATCGGCGATTCTACAATTTATTTTAAAAGAAATAAAACGTGTAACATTTTTATAAGCATTTTTTACATTTCTTATTCATGAGAATTGTAACGCAAGGCACACCTATCCGTATAAATTATTCTCGACCCCACTCCGGATCCCATCCCTTTGTTGCGAGTTTTAACGGCCTTTTCAAAGACTGTTTCATGTCTAAGCTGCGAACTCTTTTTGTGCTTCAATACAAACATATCTTGGGTAACTGAATAAGCAAACTCTGAAAACACAAATGTGCGACAATCGTGTTCGTTGGTAAATACGTCGGTAAAACAAACACTGAGAGTAAACAAAGTAGTCTTAGCATCTGGTACTTGATCAATATCCGTGTCCTTGACATTAGAGGAAACCACTCGCGTCCGAGCTCTCAATACCTATTCATATCTCGTTACTCAATAGTCACCCACCTTATAGCCGACCGTGGAATAATTCAGCACTGCTATTTCAGAAACAGAGGTAGCACACCACTGCCTTGCACTAAATAATTCCGTTTTAATTCAATATCCTTGCACGAGTCACTGGCAAATAATTTTTGGGTTGGCGTAGCGGCGTAGTTTCGAGTGCTACGTGTCGTAGCGCGTAGCACGCGTCGTAGCAGCGCGCGCGAACGAGTCGACTGGCCGCCCGCCTGAGTCGCGGACACGGATTGCCGTACACAGGGTACTTACGGTGTAGAGATAAATTTTCCTTTGCCGTACGGCAGTCTGGTAGGTTAGTTTTAATCGTTTGGCGTTTGTCTTGGATTAAGTTTAGAATATTCATTCAGATTTACTTAACGCAAGGAACGTTATGCTTATTAACAGGTATGTAGTTGTAATAATATGGAAGATGACTTGCATGATAGAAATACTTATATTATTTTATTTTAGACATTACAATATCAATTCTAACATAGAATCATCCACTAAAAAAGTTATCAATATATTTGTATGATTTTTTTGTATAAGAACAGTGGATACTACCTTTTTCTGTTTTCACCCTCAAATACATAACAATATTAAAAAAATACAATCCCTCTGTATTGTTCTATTTTTAGTCCATAATCCTAACCGCAAACGCGATAAAATATTTCACGTTTTCCGACCGCCGAATAATTTAACAACTCTGCGAGCATCTGTGTTGGTTGGCTACTCTGTGCATCAAGGAGTCGCGTGTTGCGCAGGCGCGTGTGACGTCAGCGCGTCCCCCCCGCGTGCCGCACTCCCCGCGCCGCCCACACTGAGTCGGGCCGCGGTGTGAACCACCAGCTCCATACATCACTGCCCGGCACACGACCAACGTGATAGAATGCTGAAGAAAAATGCAATGGAAAATGTGCTGACAGAATGAATTATTTCATACATAAATAGATACTTCTTCTAGGATGGTATTTTGAATGAAACGTTTTTTCTAATATTTTGAATCTACCAAAAGAATGCGATCAAACAAAGTTTTTTGTTGATTTACATACACACAGTTTGTTTATTTCGTTTAGTTGACAGGTACTCAGAAACTTGATCCTACTTGGCGGGTATGTCAAAGTTCTAGTTAAGAACTTGTAAACTTGTCTTTGAATATTCTGATAAACCTCCGCCGTGTTACGTACATAACATTTCGGGAAATTATATTACTATAAAGTTGTTAAAGCAATCAGAAGTGAGGAAAATTGTAGATCATATTGCCAAAAATCAAAATCTTTTTTTTTTTTTTCATAATCAAAAATATATTAGATCATATTGCCGCCTGAAGAACTCGTATTTAGATATCTGGGTGCAATGGATCATGATGAGTGACTTAAATCTAAACACAACACTACTTTATTTACTAGGTAGTAAACTTCCATACTGCAATATTTTAACGTCTTTCTATTCAAAATTCAAACTCTTGACTTGATCCCGCGGTCCTGACGTTCATTTTAATGAAAAATGTGAAAAAGAATATAAACTTTCCAAAACTATACATTTATACTTATTATAGCTGCTTATTTCCCTTTCATAAATGTAATATAAGTACTAGTGTAGTGTATTTAAGTGCACAGGTGCATTTGTCCTGTCAGTCACACCCGTTCGCTCTCACGGTCGCCGCAGAGGCAGAGGTGTGAATGTGTGATGTCTGACATATGGTGTTGTTGGATACTTTAATAAAGAATTGTTAAAAGTACTAAGTTCTAGAGAATGTTTGAAGGCTTGGGTCAAGAATCTGGGATATTGGTTTGGTCTAAATAAAGACTATGTATGAACAGGGAATGTCAACCCAAAAATCAGGTCTCAATTTCAAATTGGACTTTAAAAGAGACTCTGACCTCTGAGTTTGTTTCGGCCTTTCTTCTCAGAGTAGTCAGATAGAAAACGCTGACCTCATATAGTTTTAAAAATATGATTGACGTTTAAATAGTAGATTATTAACCAAGGGGATAAAGCAGTGTCTTCTGTCGCGGATGACGATTTAAATCGCGAGCGTAACGAAGGACACGAGGTTTACTCCCGAGCGTAGCGAGGGTGTTAAAAACGTAAATCACGAGCAAAGCGAGGGATTTAACACGAGTCCTGAGTGTAGCGAGGGATTTAAGTTCACCCAAAACTAAGACAGCTTTATCACCGAGGAAAATACTCTACTTTTCGTACCATTTGCGAAAAGATTAACACAATAATAATATGAGATTTTGATTAATATGAGACATTTATTAAAAATAATGACAATTAAAAGTAAAAGTTAACATTCGAAACATTGGTCCAATTATTGATAGAGAGAGTTACATTTTTGTTTGGTACATTTATTGTTCATGAGTTGATTTGAGTATTTCTCTGTTCTTGCGTCTGAGGAACTTGCGTTTCATTGTAGATAGTATACGTCGGAGATAGTGGTGGTGGTGCATCGTGAGTTACGGACGAAGATAAGATGCCGGAAATTGATGGTTGTGGCTCTGATGGATTAAGTTTTATATTTTTGTTAATTTGACTGCTGAATATGGTTTTATTCGCCATTGAGCTTTCGATATAACCCTCAGCTATTCTATCAGAGCTCCAACCACCGTGTCTTTTTATTGACGTAATATCCGCCCCTGAATCCGCCAAGAAAGTCGCCGAAGTTCTTCTAAAGCAGTGACCGGTGTAGAGTTCAACATCTTTAAGTTTTAAATATTTAGCAATTTCCTTTGGCATATTGCTAATTTTATTTTTGCCGATGGCTTGTCGAGTACATTTCCCATTCCGATAGTTTATAAAAAATCTATTGTTTTCCATGTTGGTGGGACGTCATGTTTGGTATTTATGAATGATTTTAGTATATTGTCGTTGTACAATGAATGACCGATTTTTCTTTGTCTTAGTTTCCTTTACATTAATCAGTAGTAACTCATTGGAATGATTTTCAACGTCCTCCACCTTTAAGTTTACAAGTTCACATCCGCGGCAAGCACCATTGAGTCCAAAAATTAAGGCCACCAAGACCACAAAGATAAAAAAATAGGTAAATATATAGAATAATTACCATTACTAAAATACGAAATATTCATAGTTAAATCATGTATACTTACTTTTGTGGCCAGAAAAATTTCGTCAGGAGCTTCACTAAGAAATTTTTCCACATTTTGAGTCGTAAAAATTTTAGACTTCTTTGCGCAATGCCCTTCTGATTTTTTTTTTTAAAAAGCCAGTATTTTCGTGAATCTATTTATTTCAATGCTGTGTTTGATGCTTATTGTAGTTTTCAGTTTTGAGTATATGCACCAAAGTGTATTCGGATTCTTTGTCTTGGATAAATAATCAAAATCGACAAGAAGTACTGATTCTGAAATTGATAGGCCTTTCGCACTTCTCCACGTTGAAAATTCTTCATAAGTTTTTAAATAATTTTCCTTGGATTTTGTTGGAAGCAAGTTATTTATAATTGCGGCAGCATTTGCACTGATGGAATCCGACAATTCACTGTCACTGTCGCTTTGATTTAACATCGTAACGTATTTTTAGAACATTAACTTATTTATAAAAATAAATTAAAATAAACTTAACGTTTATGTATTTGAAGAAAACAAAAACGTGGCAAATTCCTAGACTAATATTTTTTTGTCGGAAAAGCAAAGGCATCAAGCTCATACGGCCTCGTCGGTTTTCGTAATTTTATTTAATAATCATAACTGCATAATAAATGCGTATTCCTTTTTCAAAAAGATTTATAATGCTTTATATACAAACTCAATGGTGTAAACACAGATGTAGTTCAATATAAATTTCGGTAAGTATTCCAAATTTAAATCACATTCTCCCCCTAGAGGATGAATGAAATTCAGTACATTTTTCTTTCCCTGTTTTTAACAGATTAAAAATGACTATTGTTATGTTCGCTTTTTGTGGCATAGAATGTCACTTTTTTGAGCAAGTGGTACGAAAAGTGTATTTACAAACCTGTTTACATAAATAAAAATCATTTATCATCAAATCAAGACTGAAAATTTGAATCTTAGAAAAACACAAAAATACACATAGGCACGTATTTATTTTATTTGATCTATTCGTCAATTGATTCGAGCAAAATTTTACACCTAGATGCGAATAAACTTTGAATTTTTCAGTTTTCCCATAATAAAACTGTCAGACGTCAATTTTATTCCAAGAATGGAGGTTTTGTTAAATCAGCCAAAGCAAAAGCAGTATAACAATTTAGAACGTTCCTCTACACATAACTGTTACAAAAGGTTTTGCCATCTACTTTCTATGTATACTAAGCCAAGAGTAATGCCACATTGTGGGCCACCATTTCCAAGAGACCTTTACAACGTCGCTTCGTCGTAAAAATGATGACACACAAAAGCGTATCTTAGTACGGCTAATATACTAACAAAATAATATAAAGCTAATATACTAATAATCCGCTTCTCAACAGACACACAAATCTTGCTTCTACAAACCTCATACAACTTCAATAAGATCTTTCATCCATATAATGGGCAGTATTTTCAGAAACAAGAGAAAATAAAGTAAAATACGGAGCTGTGAGTGTGAGCGAAGCAATGTATGGTGTTGAGACGCATCCGAGCGGAATTCTATGATGGTCATATAAAAGGGACGAAGTTTTCTGTGAGAGCCCTTTCTATTTGGGGTTGTCGTCGGACCCCCGCTGTTACACTGACCCTCCGAGGGGCGAGCGGTGCAAGTGAACTACTTACGTCAAAAAATTATTTTGTTTTTTTTTCAGTTTTATTGGGTGTTCTTCTGTTTTCTTTTTTATTTTTGGAGTGTGACGTTTGGATCAATAAAAAATATTGTGTTGTAGTTCGATGTTATGAATTCATCTAGAAATAAAATAGGGTTAGATACTTATTTAACCTGAATTATGACTTGTTGGTATAATGGTCGCAAGCGCTACTGCTGAGCATGTGGTCCTGGGTTCGATTCCCGGTTTGGGAAAAGTGGTATTGGGTTTTTCCATCTGGAATTTCTCAGTAGCAGCCCGGAGTATGGAATGGTGCCCGATTTATGGCAATAGGCTCGGCCCCTGTTACATGGGTCTTAAACATATCTGGCGAAATGTGGGTGTACTATTGGCACTCCTCTGCCTAACCCTTTGGGGAACACAGGCGTGATGTTATGTTATGTGATATGTTACTTATTTAACCAATTCAATCTGTTCAATTTTATTTTGATATTATGTTATAATTGCTCGTTAAATTGATGTAAATATTCTCTGCATAAAACATCTTCTCAAATTTGTTCCTAGAAAGGACAGTTTAACATGCATAATGAAAAAGATATCTAAATATTACGCAACGTCCCACGATTCCCACGAATTAGGTCTAACAAGAAAATAAAGAAGCATTTAAGCTGCTTTGTTTACCAGACTATTACGAAATCTATTACGAACGACATTATTTTTCTTGTCGGAATATTTTTTCGTACTTATAATAGAAAATGGAGCGTAATATTATGTCTGATGTCTCCCGCTAAAGTAATAAAATTCGATGAAGAAAATTATTATTTATTAAGGTCCTCGTGCCACGACTTGGGACAGATCATTGGTTAGGCGGACTACACACACGCGAATTTTTAACACGACTATTTTTTTTTCCTCTACGCTTTACGCATACATGGGACACTTTTTTTCATGCCTATTGCATGCCATGCCTATAAGTATTTATGCCTATTCCAAATATCTGCATACTAAGAAAGAAAGACAAATAATTTTATTTGTCACAGAAAAAACGTACATACAAAAACATATCTAATGAACTCGAAGGTAAACAATAGACAAAACAGATCTACATTATAATCACGAGCAAAAAAAAATAACAAATAGTCGGCAGCTGCACGTCATGACTGTGACAAGAAGGTTTGCTCTAAGGATAGTACCTTGTTAATAATCCAATGTCAGTTTAATCACATAGAAGTAAGTACCTTCTCAGAATTGTATGACACATATATACAAACATACACTCACCACTTCTTCCCATGGTAGGCAGAAACAACAGAACGCCACTGCTACGAACCATTTGCTGCATTCTCCTTTTTCTTCGTTTACGTTCATACATCTGGTCATACATGCACGCCGGTTCCAAGTAGGTACTATACCCCTGACCTTTTTGAAGAACATCATCAATAAGGTCACTATATGTCCTTCTAGCTAGGGCAATACACATGTATCGCTTCAAAAACCCATTCACAATCAATAACCACTATAAATAACGACACACAAAAACTACATTACAAATACATTAATCATGACTAGCCCCTTTTCCGCTAGCTCTTACGTTGGGGACCTCGTATAAGGATTGGGGACTATTAACAGAAATGCGCTAGTGATCGCGTGATATCGTCCCCCGAACTCGCCTCGTCACCGGCGCATTGTATCAACTGTTGTCACCCTTATTAATGCGTAAGATTAGAATAGAAACTAAAAGCATAATATGGCGTAACGTTTTGTGTAGAATCCAAAATGATTCTGTAGTCAATACATATCTGTATAGAGCTGGTAATAGTCTCAAATAGTCTGTTTATTAGTTAGTGGCAATATACAGTATGTGTTCGATAATATCTACCAGTATTTTTTTTCGAGCAAACTAGTTAACACGATACCCCTTGGTAAGACTGTTAGACTTTCACATTTCTGACAACCCGTAACAACTGTCAAAGATCTACAAATAACAGCCGGGACCAACGGCTTAACATGCTTTTGGTATGTAAAGATGGTCACCCATCCATGGACCAACCCCGGCAAGCGTAGCTTAACCTGATCGATCGACCCGTGTGTAAGTTGTGTCTACTTAAAGCAAGAATAAATAGATGGATAACACTTGAATCACTTTTATTTCACAACGAATTATTCATTCATTACAATAAGACAGTATTTAACGAAAGAGATGTTGTTTCTACGGCGAGCGCGAGTGAACTAACTCGCAGCCCACTTGCTCAGGGTTTTTAAACACTTGGTATCCCCACCGAAGTCACGTCAGCCGATGCAGGTAGCCAGTGATTCGCCAGCAATGTTCCAACGTCCGGTGCGAGGCAGGTGGCAGCTCTGGACCCACGGTGCGTCGCTTGACTCGCGATACTGGCGGTATGTTTGGTCGCCGGAAACAGTGGCGCCAACACGTGCGGCTGTTATTACTTAGCCACAAGCCCCTCTAGTTACTACCGTGTATATGCATATTAAATATTTGACAAATAAGCACACCCAGTGTGCCTGCACTCTGCCTAAGAATACAAGTTACCGATATTTTGCTGTTACTAATTTAATGACATTTAAAAGCTGTAACGTCAAAAATATCTCAATTTACACTCACAATTAAAAGCTTCTTTTTTTTTTACTTTTTACATCTCATACTTAATATGTACTAAAATCGTTAATCACGTGTACTACGATTAATATTACTCGAGTTTGGCTACCTGTCTAGCGCCACGTACACATGCATAATTATTATTCACAGTCGCACGCTCGGACATCAATTATACAGGGTCAAATTATTATTATTATTACTCCGCAGACGTGATGAGTATTGCTATCTAAGCACGATAAAATAAAAATGAAAAGTTTGATGTATTTCTAACTTGAATTTTAACGATTTTGAAGTACCAGAATAGGTCTTTTGATAGTCGTATGAAATGTACAAATTCACGTAGTGTGTCAATTTGATAAACAATTAATTTCTCTAACTTGTACTGTAATTAAAGATTTGTAGATCTTTAATTATAGTAATTCAGATTTTTCTGAGAATGTTTATTATAATCGCATCGAAGTTTCAGTGCATCCAATTTTACAGCTTTATTTCTATTTTATCTGAAAATGGCAGGGGCGAAAGCACCGTATAACACGATTCCTACCGGCTTCCCTCCGAAAATTCGGAACACAACCACTCTATAGTCATTGAAAGATGGCACAGTCAGTAGTGTTTAATAATGCTAAATAATATAATCACACATAAAGGCTTATACATACTGGCGTGACTTGTCATGCGACGTGACACTGGTAGAACAATTTCTATGAAAAAATCAAGGAAATTGTTCTGCCGGTGTCGCGCTAGTATTTAGATAGCCTTAAAATTAAAACATTACAAAATGCCTACATTATATTTTTTGTCTTTATATCGTCTACTTCATGACGAGTTTATTTTGTATAGAAACGAAATTTTTTGCCCCGGCTTACCTCTCTCATAAAACCACTCTTCGCCACTGGAAAATGGTAAATAGAAATAGTTAGTAACCAACATGATAACTTACATGGAGTACCTACTCGAAAACCTTTCCATATTATTAGTTTTTAGTTAAAAGTAAAAAGCAACTACGATAAAATTGCGCTAGAAAAGGCTGGTACTAATAGTAAAAAAATCTAGAATTTTACTAAAAGTGTAACGTATAACTCGAAACAAAATCAGTCATCTTCAGGTTTATTACAAGCACACTCATCACAGTTAACATCTGCCAACATTGCAAATATTTTTTTTGTTAATGTTGGAAAGTGTTTGGCTGAAAATTTTCAGGGCCAATCACAATATTTAACAAGCACACCATTTACGTGTACCACTATTTTATCATCCTTTGCGTAAAACAACGCACAACACAAGTCACAAACTCACTCACACACCACACCCCACCCTCACACACCACACCCCACCCACACACACCCCACTCCCACTCACACACCACACCCCACCCACACACACTCTCTTACTCACTCTCACTCTCTCTTACTCATAATTATTTAATAATAATTATTATAATAATTATTAAACAATAATTATGAGTTTAAAAGACGACTGTGCGGTTAGCTGGGATAACATATCAAATAAAATTATTAAACAGCTCAGGCACATTTTGGTACCGCTTATATTATATTATATTATCCTTTTCAAATTTTCCAAAAATGTTTATCTACAGGTATTTTTCCCGAGTGTCTAAAAAAGTTGATGTTATCACTGTTTATAAATCAGGCAGTAAAAAGATCAAGTGACAAATTACCCCATTAATTATTAATTATTAGTGACCTATTTCCTTACTGCCTTCTAGGTCTAAAATATTAGAAAAAATTATAAATAAAATGCTTTGCAAATACTTGGAGGATAAATTAATTTTATATAAACGGCAGTTTGGTTTTAGGCCTAACCTTATATAGACGATGCCGTCCACCATCTGACTGACTATCTAGCACAAGAACTTGATAAAGGTAACCACACAGTAGGAATCTTCCTGGACCTTGCCAGAGCTTTTGACACAGTTTCTATTCCTATTCTGTTGCACAAGCTTGAAGCGATAGGTATCAGAGGCACCCAGCTGAAACTATTTAAGATCTATCTAGAAGACCGCGTACCCAATGTGTAAGGATTGGTAATGTTCTCAGTGACGACGAAAAATCACGTCCTTCGGAGTTCCACAAGGAAGTATTTTAGGGCCACCACTATTTTTGATATATATAAACAATCTTTGTAATCTAAATCACGGACTAATTGTTTTCTATGCTGACGACACCCGCCCTTCAATATTCGGCTGACTCAGAAAAAAATGTCTACAAGCTTGCGCAACACGGATTCAATGTTGTTAATAAATGGCTTCAACATAATTCACTAACATTAAATGCCGAAAAGACATATTACATTAAGTGTTCGATGCGCACCATTACCCCCACCATGACCACAACATTATATGCTCATTATTGCGCAATTCCTACAGATAACCAATGTGTTTGTCCCAACATTAAAATGGCAAACATAACAAAATACATTGGTGTTATAAAGATGAAACACTTTCGTTCAAACAACATTATAGAAGCTTTAAATAATTGAATTCGCAAGTTGATATTTGTTTTTAAAAGGTTACGCTATATTGCTGACCCAAAAACAGTTAGACAAGATTACTTTGCTCTATGTCAATCGATATTAACTTACTGTATTACCACATAGGGTGGAGCGGATAAAATAAGGTCACTATCTGATCTACACAAATTGTAAGAGAATTCTCAAGGTGGCTCTCCAAAGTATGTCTTACGAAGATATAGAGAATTTATTAAGTGTATTAAAGTAAATATGTATACGAGTACTAACCTACGATAAGTATTGATTAAATTTAGAAAAAAAGATTTAATCTACTCAACATAATTATAAATAATTAGTCCATTGTCTACTTTTAGATTATTTATTAATTTTATAAGACTTTTTTAGTACTTTTCGCCTGAAACAGGATTACCTAGTTCAGGCACGTAAGTCTTAGGAATATAGGTAATTTACATTTAAGCAAAACTGTAAAAAATGTATGCCTTGTAATTGTTTGAATAAGTATTAATATTAGTTTCAAACGTATTCAGTTTCAGTAATACATACTTTGTTTTACTCGTACTAGCAATTTTAGCAAATTTTCCTCATGGTTAACTAAATTGGTACCTACCTGTACCTCTACTGCGATATTTCCACTTTTTTAACGCGACGTCTTTATAAAGTGCACTGTATTTTCAACTCTTGCCGTTGAGCCGAGCGTCGAGAATCCAACAGATTGCATCCCTTGCGCGTTAAAAAAACGGACTAACTGTTGCCGTCGATACAAAAATAAAACTGGACTGAATTGAATAGTGTCCACTAACTCTTTTAGCTTAATTTAAGTCGAGTTTAGCATACTCTTTCGGATAATAGATACACGTGATGTTATGATGTCACGTTTTTGTCCATTTTGTCATTAATATTTTAAGTCATAAAAAAAAAAATACTTAGTTTGTTTTTGGTTGATTTTTTTTTTTCTTTAGATGTCGGTGTCGCAGGTAGATTGTATGATTCGCCATTATACATACGGCGCTGGCGCCATCCGTTTAAAAATACTCGTAGTTATGAAATAATATGCCGAAGGCAAATTGGCGACTCGCTCAATTGTTATAATATTGACATTCAGGGCACCCCCACCAAATAGGTTAGGTTAGAACCGTGACCAACTGCGCGCGAGCCGAGCATGCGAAGCGAGCGGCGAGCGCCTTAAGAAATATATTTACATTTTGCTTATTTCACAACTGCAAGCATCTTTAAACGGACGACGCCGTTTGTAAAAAGCGAAATCATACAAATTGCCTGTGACAGATACACCACAATATCTCGATGTACACAGAGAGTAATGTAATTATAACCTCTTACAACCCACATTACACGTATTACGTATATCACAAGCGGTATGCGCTAAACTAGGATACGTTTTAATTCAAATATCTTCTAAGTGTGTGTGTGTAAAGCTTTGACTACGACTACCGTACGTCTTTGAGACTTCAGCGAACTGACAGTTTTTAATGAGTTCCCGTCATGATTAGACTGTCTTGAATTTCTTGGTACACATCGTAAACAGTCTGCGCCAGTTTCTACGTTTTAAAATTTTCTTTTGATTTTTAATGAGCGTAATTTTTATTTCAAATATGGGTTAGTCGATTTTTTGTAGAAAATTGTTGAAAGTAAAATGTTCGGAAAGTGTGTTTTTAATGTATTTTTGTTGTAAAGTTGAGAACTAGACTCAAACTCAAAGAATTTATTTCATAAGAACCAATTAAACGCACTTCTGAATTGTCAAGTGGTCAGTCAGTCAGAGAGATGAAGCTAGTTACCCATTCCAAAGCATAGCAGGTTCCTATGGAGAAGAACGGGCAAGAAACGAACACTATTTTCAAACAAAATATTGATACAAAATATTGGTTACATGTTGAAATTAAAAATGTGAGAACAATGTAAAAAGACGTGAAATTGCGTTCAAAGCGTCCGTAATAGAACGATAAAAACAAAAATAATTCCAAAATTATAATAAGTCGTGGCAGCTAAGAGAGGATCAGTCCCTACTGACGACGCCCGTCACACATAACGCATGGATCAGCACTATTCAGCTAAACCTATCTATAGCTTTTGAAGGGAACTTAGTGATCCAACACACACGCCACCACCAGTGAGAGACTTGAGTGAACATGACATACTCTCAGCCGCCAGCGCATATTCAAGTCAATGAAAGACGTACTCTATGGAGCTACCATCACGCTACGTCTTTCATTGGATATATAGTAGGTGCATAGTGCTCACACATGTGCTATGCAATTATACAATACAAAGAGATTGAATTTATACAATGCGAAGATAGTTTTTACAATCTTCAACAGCTTCAACAATATTTTCGAATGCTAACTAATCAATTAGTTTATGCGCCCTTATGGAGCAGGACCAGCGTTAAGCCAAGCATTTTTGTCAGCGATGTAATCCCCAACTTACAGGGTCAAATTAAATAAGCTAAATCCACTGGCGTGATGGGTATCGATATTTAGGGGTCTCCCTTGTTTGACCGAAAGGAATTTGACAAATTACTTCCCAAAAAATTTTTCGCATAATTTCATTTGCCAAATTATTACTTAGCAAAAAATCTATTCACAAAAAATTCTAACGCAAACCTAATGTTTGGCAAATGAACGTTTAAACTATAACTTGTTTACCAACTAGTACTTTTAACATTTTTTATTTAGTCAAATATTTCAATTGGAATAACAGTTTTTACGCAAAATCAAATAATAATATAAATAAGTAATTAACCTAATCTAAATAGTTCAGTTCCGGGTAACCTACTAAAAACAATTTCTTTATTCTATTAATGCAAGTCGTTCCTGGCACTCGCCGGCCGCTACCGCGGCACAGCTCGCGTCGCTCGCTCAAAAACGTTTACTGTCTGAAGATTGTTTGCTGTAATAAATCATTTGATTAAAGACCAAATGCCATAATGACATTATACTTGGTAATATTTTGTCAAGTAAAAATATGACCAAATGAAAATATGCGTACTAAAATCATTCGAAATATTACAATTGCAATGGTAAAAAAAAAAGGTTGCTAAAATTTGTTTGGGTAATGAAATTTTGTCAAAATCTTTTCGGCAAAACGGCAGGCACCCGATATTTAGACACGATAAAACTAAAAATAAATTAAATTGATGAGTTTTTGAAGTAAAATATCTTTACGCACGCTTGACTTGGGGAATAATCTGGTGAAAGCGTGACGAGAGCGTTACGAAAAGTGTGATCGGGCGAGGCGAACGGAATTTGAGAGGGAGATATAAGTTAGTTTTTTTGGTTCATCAACCGCAGGTAATATAGTCACTTGAAATATCAGTTTAAAAGATCTGCTTTTTTTGTGTAAACCTCACATACCCGATGTGTATCCATATGTAAACACGATTAAACAAAAAAAAACAGATTTTCTGGACTCACACTTCAAGTAACAAAAGTAGCAGTGGGTCAACTGTTAGTGAACTAACTTATTTAATTTGACCCTGTATAATATGCATAGTATATAGTGCATAGTGTGCATTTTTTACAAGATTTTTTTTTTTCATTCAATTGGAGCCCCACATGCTCCAACTGAATGAAAAAAAAAAAATTCTTGTGATTAAAAATTAAAAATCTTGAGGCATTTTAAACAGTACCCCATGAAGGATGTGTCTACTTTAGCCAGTCTGAAACCTAGCTGAAGTAATTGATCCCTATTTCTATTCCTATAGTTGTGTCTTTCACCTCTTTTACTGAAACGATTTAAATTTTTCAGGAGGTTATGATTCGTAATAACCAATGCACATACACATGCATGTAATGACAAGGCATATGGTCTTTCAAATTAATATTCTTCTTTAGTTGCTCCATAAAAAACGATTGTAAGGTCTTTCCACACAACTGATCCGTTGTTTTAATGGACCGATTTCAATGTTCGATTTTATTTGTGGTGTTCGCATTTTTATTCGCATGGTGAGTTCATACGACCTGACGATATCGGCTTCGATAAAATAACATTATGTCATCTGGACTCGTGTTAACTCGTTCATATAAATACGTGTGCCAAAGACTGTGACGTTAATGGTACAGTAAAAATAACAGATCGCGTACATAATATTGAGTTATTTATTATTTTCAATTCCTTAGTTTTTTAACTCTACATCGTCTACCATTGAACTAAAATTCTGTAATTTAATTTTTTCTTCACAATTTCAGACACGAACAGACAAAGGAACGGTGAAATATGTCTGAGTCTGTACCGGGATCGCATGACTGAAGCGAATCCCTCAAAAATTGACGTTTATTACGGAACATCAGATACTCCACTTTATTTATGTTCTTAGATTAACAAATACGCCAGGTATCCAGGTCAGATAATATGGATTGGTCTATTTTCTTATTTGCATACTGTAAAACTACAGGTGCTATGCTTTTTTGAAGCCAAAGAAAAAGATAGGATTGGAAATAAAAACGCTCAAATTCGACATTATTGATAGCACACAACTGATCAAAATTATAGAAAAATCATAGAATGTTGACTGCCCCTTTGGCCTATTGGTTGAAATACGACAGTTGAGCGTAAAGTTCGTTCGTCCCCAGGTCGGGATATTTTCCAGAAGTCTAGATTTCTAAACGATTCACGTGAAAAGTCGCCCCATATTACATGAGCCCTGGGGGTCTACACTGAATATAAATCCGAAGTATCGGCCGAATTTCTTTACTACGGCTAACTATCGCTGAATACGGTAAGCCAAAGTCAGAACTGTGACTTGAAGTCGGGTAAGGACTTGAAGTCAAAAAAGGAAACTTTGGAAGTTATAAAACGGCCAAACATTCGGCCGATACTTCGGTTTAGCGCTTTGGAGTAGACCCCCTGAGTCTGGAATTCTAACCGATTCACGGGAAAAGTCTAGACCTTTAACATGAGAATTAAACATAACTATGGATATCTGGGTGCACTATACAAGGTTATTTTTAAGTCGTCAATAACCTCTTATGGGGGAATTGTACTCATCATTATGAACAACTTTTACTATGGGACCAAACCCGAAATCGCGAAAAATAAATCAGCTGATCCCTACATTGTAACAAATTATTCGAACATAAATGTAGGGAACAGCTGGATTTTTTTCGCGATTTCAGTTTTGGTTCCATAGTAAAAGTTGTTCATAATGATGAGTACAATGACCCCTTAAGAGGTTGTTGACGACTTAAAAATAACCCTGTATAGGTACTTACACCTTTGATTATCCCTTCAAGAAATACCAGTTTGATGTTGTCAATGTGCACTGAATCTATTTCTAAACACATTTGTCTGTATCACAGCGTTCTTGCCGCTAGTGCTCTAAATGCCGCAACGGATTTTGGAGACCTATTTACATTTCGACCGTGATTTTTGCGTTACATGGCCAACTTTGGCGTTCTTATTCTGAGAAACTGAAAGACTTCGACAACTTTTACTTTTATTAAGTGGTGGAGAATAGTTATTAGTTTAGTTTATAGCGGTCTCCCTTTCCCATTTTTTTCTTATCTATATAAACGAAGCCAAAATTCCGAAGCAAGTTTTCATAAAATGCGCGACGGCACTTTTTCGAGCGTCGTGGATTGAAGTAGGTACTGTACATAGGCAAACGAAATGAAATATATATAATAATATCTTCTAAATAGTGGTTTAGTTCATAGCGGCCTTAGAATTTTGAAATATGTATGGAATATCAGTAAAAAAATCCCATTAAAAACCATAAAACTATTCAAAACGCTCTGAATTCGAATTTATCCTTACTACTCGTACATTAATATTATCACGTAAAAATTACACCAGAATAACCGTTAGTTCATAAGAAATTAAATTTTAAATAAAAAAATTGTATGAAACTTAAAATAAACGTAATTCAACTGTCAAGTTGCTACATAATGCGATGCGTCGGCTGCTTAATCCTTCAGAACGCAATTTTGTGATAGGCCTCTTAAGAGCAGGCAGTCTAAATCAAAGGAGATGTCCGCTTTTTGTATGGGCGTTGGTTTTTTATTCCGAGAAAAATCTAACCAGAGCGTCAAACTACACCTAAATAAAAGCGACAAAAATATGGAATTTGTAACCACTGAAATAATATTTTTAGACCCCTCCATTTAAGAGAAAAATTATAAAATATTTAATGTTTTTCATATATTTTATTTGTTGATGGCAACCCAAATAAAATCTAAAATATAATCCCTTTCAATTCTAAAAGGTTAGACTAAACATTTTTGACTGAAAATATCCCATTTCATCATATTTCTTATTGTTTACATTGTCTTAATCATCGATCAAATATTTAAAGACAGTAATAACAGTGCCATGTGTCAATTTTGACAAGTTTTCTTTTTGTTTAGGGTGTGTTCACTTTAATATACTAGTTAGTTAGAAAGGTTTGTTCGTTTTAGGAGTAAATTCACACTACAATAAAAAAACGATTTATCTCAAAAATGGAAGCCTTTAAAAATGTATGTTATAGTTAGAACCACTAGCTTTTGGGTTGTCTATCCAAATATATTTAACTGATCCTGGTTAGAATGATTGAATAATAAAAAAACATTTTTGCACATGTCCTTTAGAACGCAAGCTCCCTCGCCACTCCGTTATGTGCTAAACGCTAAAACATCAGTAATAAAGTTGAATATCGCGTGCGCTCTTTGATCGTGTTCGAGCACGAAACTAAATAGCGTAAGTCTCAATTCTTATTTCGTTTATAACTAAAGTAACTAATTGATCTAGAGAGAAAATATCTTGTGTCGGGATAATAAACTATATTTTCTTGCTGTGAATATTTATGTTAGACATAAAATAGCTTTTATGTCTAAAATACGTAATATGTTTTATGTCTACCTTGTATTTTTTTTTAATTATCCTTAAAAAAGACATGATTTTTTAATACAAAAATTATTGAGAGGAAATATTACAATTACGTAACTGTCTTCAACATGGAAAGAAAAAGATCCAATAAATCAATAATTAATACATTAATTAATTATTTTTTATTAATAAAATAATTAATAAATTTATTTAATTATTATAAAATAATAATTAAATAAAGTTTCATTTTGCTTATATGTGTCTGTTCCAGAATATTCATGCAAATTAACATAAAAATAGGGAGGCTGCTCTTAACCATAGTTTAGATAATTTATTCCTGAAGTTTAATAATACATTAGAAACGATGGATGGACTGTGTGAAAGATGATATGGCTAGAAAGGGAGTGACTCCCGAGATGACGATTAATAGAGAAGTATGGAAGAAAGGGACATGTTGCGCCGACCCCAAATCAATTGGGATAAGGGCCATAGAATGATGATGGTTAATAATACATTAATACTGAACCTACCTATGTATGATACATAAAACTCGATGTTTTCTCAAGCTGTAAAAATCGTTTGAAGCAGAAGTAATTAAAATTCAGGTTTTCTTACGATACGACTGATAGCGCCCGACCTCGCTCCAGCTGTGACCTCTACAGCTAGGTCAGTGATTTGTATTGTGAGTGCACTGTGGTGTTCCGAACTGTATCCGTTAATTGAACACCTGAGAACTACGCTCCATTTCACGCTGGCAAACCTTGAAGTGTTTGCAGGTAACTTTAAACCTACTCTATTAGAGAAGTCATTTTCTACCGGATTCTGTTATAGCTCGCTCGTTCACAATAAATATTCGCGTATCATTACGAAAAAATATAGTTTCCATGGTTTGAATAAGCTAAAAATCTGGATGTTTTTTGGTGTAAACGCGCTGTTTCGGTGTAAATCAATAATAGTCATATAAATTCAAAATCAAAATCAAAATATTTTATTTCTCATAAACCTACATGGGCACTTATGAAACGTCAGAAGCTAGGTGCACGGTTCCAATTGGTCGTTTTCTATGGAGAAGAGCCGGCAAGAAACTCCACGGTTACTCTTTTAAAAATAATTGGCTTTTACAATGTTTTTAAATTACAGTGTTAATGGTATGGGAGGATAACACAGCTGAATCCCCAGTGTGTCGTACTTTGAAGATACTCAACGCCCTTCTGACTGCCAACCCTGAATGTGATGTTTTTGCGGATGAATGGAGAAAAATGATGCGTATATGTCTGGTGTTCTGTGAAAGAAAGTATGCAAGGGAGTCCACTGTTCTATGTTAGTTCTAACAACGCAAAGTTAAATTAAATTAAATTGAATCTGTTTGAAAAACCATTTATACAAAAATATGTTAATATTAATCTGTTTTAATTAACTATAAATAAATAAATAAACACTATCCTTCCATACCTATTAACACTGTAATTTGGAGACGCCCATCAACAGGTACCAGGTACTTAACTAAGTAGAAAATAGTCTACAAATATGCAGTATATTAAGCCTACAACGTTCTCACATTCACAAAATATTTAAAAAAAAATCCTGTATAAAATATTATTAAAATATATAAAAGTAAAAACGTTGTTGAAATTAAAATTGTAGGTATATAGATGAAATTAAATAAATTCATAAGTACCTATCTACCGAGGTAGGTATTGCAAAGCAATTTTGATTCGAGCAATTAATTGGACGTTAATAATACTAATTGGAAATGTTAACAAAGCAAGAACACAAACATTAGCAATCAACTTGATTGAAAACATCAATCAGCAGCATAGCATCTGATGATATGCTCGGAATCTCTCCGAGGCACGGACATGACTGCTATCCGCGACTCGTAATGAAGATTTATCGGTGACCTCCAAACGACCCCGCAAATTACCCACCGACACATCGGAATGCCGTTGTTGTGCCAAAATGGACCAAAAATATACCCACAGCGAAATTAATAGCCTCCACACTCAATTAAGCATCAAACAAGGTCATTAGTTACTTATTTGAACTTATTTCTTGACCTTTACGAAGAAAATCTCGCTTTTTCTTCCCATTTTCCAGTAAATTACAGACTTTTTTCAGCACAGAATTTACGTTGTTTCCTTATCCTAAGTAACTCCATTATCAAATGCCGGTTAGTGTTAAGCTTGGTAGAAAAAAAAACGGCCAAGTGCGTGTCTCACACACAATGAAAGGTTCCGTAGTTGGGATGAAGTTAACCCAAGAACAAACTTAACTTTGTAGTTAAAAACATGTTCAATATTGAGAGATTTACCATGATATTTTAAGATCATAGACTTCATATAGGTTTTCCTGTAAGGTAACGTAAGTTTATTGTCACAAATGAGAGTATTCACATTAGGTACATAGAGACAGTATTTATTTATTTTTACTAAAGCAACTAAAGGTGAAAAAATTTTCTCCCATACATCGACAAGCATAAGTCATGGTCAATTCTCCAACTGCAAATGTAAGTATAATCGCAAAAAATATGTTTTAAGTGATAAAACAACAAATTAACGATTTTTGGACTTTTTCATATATTTGTGCTGAGACCTTGCTTCTTGCCAAATTTCATGATGTTATGTCAACGGGAAGTACCTACACTATATTTTTTGATTTATTTGCGAGTATCAAAATATGTCGCATAATGGCCGTATTTTTTTTTATTGCGTTGACTTAGTACCTTGATTTTTAGAGTTCCAAGGGACCGTAGAACTACGTGTTTGATATTAATTTCAACTTGACACCCGCGTTCTTGAGAAAAAGGGTCTTGACAGACAGACGGACGGAAGAATGGACGGACAACGAAGTGATCTTATAAGGTTTCCGTTCTTTTCCTTTTGAGGTACGGAACCCTGAAATTGGGTTTTATAGGTAAATATTTGCTTCATTTTCTTGTATTTGCTTTAACCTGACCTCAGTCGGGATTTCCTAACTAGAACGGGGGAAAGTGATAATCATGATAATAGGCTGGAGTAATAAATGATGGGTACAGAACGACGAGGGTGGGAGTTTTAGCATTTTTTGATTTTGCAAGTTCGTTATACCTACCGAAAAAAATGTGGGGTGCTTTGATTATTTATGTCTAGATATAGTGTCGCGCTGCAAAAGAACTAAAGGCCAACTTTGTTATGCTGATGTGCGTGACAGCTTAGAAATATGTTTTTTTGTTTTTTTTTTTCGCTATGTCTTACACTCGCGACACGTCATTGTGTTATGCTATACTCCATTTGAAATAAGATTAGACATTTAAATAAACCCTTTTTACAGTCCGTTCAACCGATTTTGACTTCTATTGCGTTGGTGGCAGGCAGCTTTAATAAACAGTTGGTATTGTAACCACGTTTTTGCTTTTAATGCCATCCTTATGCCTTCGGGATAGAAGTCTAAATCAGTTGAACGGACTGTAAAAAAAAAAAAATCTAATCTTATTTCAAATGGAGTAGTGTGCGTGCATTTTGCGGCCAACAGTTGGACACAATTTTTTTCGACGAGGTCATCACAGCTTTGACTGTATATAAATATTTATTTTTTGGTGGGGTGGTAGGGCAAGAAAAAAACAGCATTCAACTTTAAATTGTATATAATTTGAAATATACAGTACTACACACTGACTATAAGTATAGTAGTGAAAGTAATGGGTTCCAATATTCTACTAGTTCAATCAAATTTTGATCGGGTTTCGAATCCGGCTCAATAACCAAGCGCGCGCTATCAAAGGCTGACGGAACCTCAGTTGGTTTAAAAAAGCCTTCAATTTAATCTGTTGTCAAACCTCATGTCAACTTTTGTAATTGGTTGTTAGTTTAGTCAGCGAATCATCATAGGTATTAGCGAAACTGAATAACTGATTAGATGATTTAGCAGAGTTGTAGGAACAAATATGATAAGTCGTATGGGGTCCGAATGCCCACTTGGTTTTTCGAGATATCGCTAAGCGGTTGGTCAACTCTTCATGTGACCAGAGGGCTGAGATATTTTTTGCCAAAAAATAGAATAGAATACTCTTTATTATGTACACCATTAAAGTTACAGATATAAATGTTGTAATTTTACATAGGGTGACACAATGGGCGATCTTATCGCTAAAAGCGATATTTTACAGAAAACCTTCAACAACAACAACAACACCCCACAAACAGCCTTCGACAAAGAATCAACATCGCCATACAACGTGGCAATGCTGCCAGCCTTTTGGGCCCTTTTTACCTGCTGACAGCGATGCGGACGAATTGGTTGCCCTATGATTCGTTTCCTTCTTTTTTAGGGTTCCGTACCTCAAAAGGAAAAAAACGGAACCCTTATAGGAACACTCGTGTGTTCGATTTACTCCGAATCGACCGATTAAGTTGAAACTTAGTACACATATGAATTTCGGTGACCCAAACACTGAAGTGTTACGTAAATAAATGAATTTTGAATATGGGGGTCAGTTTTGGGGGGCAAATTAGAAAATTTTAAAAAAAAGTTTTGTAATTGGTACCATGTGAATCAAATGAAAGAGCTTGATGTAAGGATTTCAGATATATTTTTAAATTAATCCTTTTTTTATTTTAATTAGTTATTTAATAAGTATCGATGAAAATTGACTATTTTCTTATCTCCGAAACTATAGAGCCTAATATTTTGAAAAAAGTACAGAAAATTGTTCTTTTCTTATAGATTACAGGAAAACCTACTTATAAGAAGCCTGTGGTCTTAAAATAACATGGTAAATTACTTATTATTGTGCATACAAACTTGCATTTGAAGTTGGAATGTATGAGGGAACATGTGTTTCAACTACAATGTTAAGTTTGTTCTTGGGATAAATTCATCCCAACTACGGAACCCTTCATTGTACGTGGTCCGACACGCAATTGGCCGGTTTTTTTTAATACATATTAGATACCTATTATTATTTTAAGTCTGTTAAATTATATAGGTATTATGTAAATATTAAATTCCAAAATAAAACTCAGTCGAAGTTATACCTACGATTAAGAAAATTACTTCAAACATGTGTCTTCTCAAGCTCTCACACAAAACTCATAATTTTCATCTCAGGGTATATCACTAAAAGAAAACAAAAGAGAAATCACCCAGGGGGAAACATAAAAACACACCGTATTTCTTTAGAAACCTCCCACAAACGCCATGATAAAATAAAAAAAAATATCTGCATTCAAAAACATTTCTTTTAAGGAAAATATGTTAAAGGCAGATGATATTTTCATAGAACATAAATGAAGATGAAAAAAACTGTGACTTTTACGACGACACGCTGCGGAAATTATTTGTCATAAAAATATGACTTTGATGTTATAAAGGGTACTTTCTGAAGAAGTAGGGTTTTTTTTTAAACTTGAAGTCCGCTAGTTTTTTAACTTGGCATTTCATATTCAGAGGTGTATGAATTTTAAAACTTATTTTAAATTCTGGGATAAAAAAAATAAAAACTTTTATTTCGGACCCATAGATTTGATTAGTAAACACACGACTTAGAAACTAGTGTTAGTGCTTAAATCTACCAGAAAAACAACACAAACTATTCATTACTACGCCAAAGTGGCACGTAAAGAAAGAAAAAGCATTTATTGGGTCTCGCACAGATCACAAATTAAAATAAAACAAAAAAAACAAAACCAAAAAATTACAGAGTAAAAATGAAAATAAAAACAGAAAGTCCTGTACGAGGCCAAAAGGCATATAGTGTGTAATGTAGGCGTATCCAATGTCCCAGTATGGGGCTGTCCACCTATCAGCTATAGTAAGATAAGGGTGAGCTATCCTGAGAGGGAATGTAATTCAAATCCTGAGCAAAATTGTTATGGTATTTTTTTTTTCATTATCTTTTCGTTCAATAAAGAAGTCATTACAAGTCTCATTTTCGGAGAATGTTTACAGGCTGATAAAATATGGACTTACAAAACTTGGAGGACAGTTAGATTAATCTTTTTATCCCAAAACCTTGAAACCTCACTTGCCTAGTAAAAAGCCACTCCAAACAACAAGTCAAATTACTCCCACACAAACTCACAATATGATCCGTTTATTTTTCGGCTCAGCCTTGCTTTGTGTACGCGGGTTCATTTAAATCACCTTGTTTATCTTTTTTCTTCTTCTTTTACATTTTTACTCTCTCTTATTTACGATAATAACCAATTTACACAATGACTGGTCCTGGGTATATATTGCTTTAAAGCGAGCTTTTATTTTTAAAAGGTAAGGCACAGGAAGTTAATGATTAGCTTTCTGGCAAAATAGGTCAATACGCAGAACAAAAAGGACATGTCCAGTTTCTGCCATCTGGTTACGGGTAATGTTCAAGATTGCGGGTTTTACGAGTTATATACTATATACTATGATTTTTTATATTACTTACTATGGATATTATATTACTATGGATTTATTAATCCTTAATAAATAATTAAGCTTGCGGAACAACTTAAAAAAACAATACTTAACAAAATAGCTTCCGATGTTTTTGAAGTTCCATTTTCCGTCTTTCGTCGTATCCCGTAATTGCCTACAGTGTGTGAACAACAACTATACCTAAGTGCTAATTTCACCAATTAAACTGCATGAATTACGTAGGCTACTGCCGGAGGACTCAAAAAAAACCGAATTTATTACAAACTAATTTATTTAATATAAGAAATTACAATTATTGGAAAATGCAAATGACTCCATCGATGGGTGGATACGAAGTGAGCGGGCTCGGTCACGTAGTCAGTGCCTTCGGCCCGCATGTCCTGTGTCAGCATTTTCCCCTCGTAGCAACTGGGTCGATGGTGCGCACGCGGTGTGCCTCGTGCCGTTGTGTCAGCGCTTTACTTAGTAGTGATGCGCGTAACACCTCCCCCCTCAGATCGACGACTATTTCAGATTTTGAGATGAAATATCGTCGAGAGTTTAGATTGATCCTGGGATGCCGGTTGGTTCTGGCGGGTTTCAGGCTCGGCGTATGTGGCTTCATCTGGAGTTGTCATCTGTTTCTTTTGGCGGATATGGATTCGGTATGATAGTATTGCTCCCAGTACAGATATGGCGAGTAGTGTGCCATAAAATGGGATTGTTGTATGGTAAATGGTTGAGGTTGGTTCAATGTGGATTGGCTTCTGTGAGTCTATTCTGTCTTGAATATCGTGCAGCTTCTTTAAGTTAATAGCACTGATTTGTAGAGGCGACGTGGTTGATTCCTCGATGTCATCTGGCACGTTGCTAATCTTCATGGGTTGTCCCCTAATATGGTCGTTAATGTTGACGATAGTGAACTCATCTGTTTGTAACTTGCAGTTATGTGGGATGGTGGCAAGGAAGCTTCCGGCTAGGGTTATTGATTCTTCTTGTTCGCAGATTAACTGGACTTGTGTTGGTTTTGGGAACACGAGAGCGTAGCGGCGGTCGTCTAACTTTTCCATTGCGGGCTTCTTCAGGCTGATGGTAATCGTGTTGCATGATTTGTGCGGTGTTTGACTTGCGATGACATTGCAGATGCAGTCTGGATTTGTCCTCATCTGGTGGTTCAGCACATACACCACGTTTAAGAGCTGCCAGTATTTTTTTTGGAATATTGACACTGACAGCTCTTGAACTTGGTTTAGATGTGCTGATCGAGCTCAGTGAAATTCGCCCTAAGTTGTTTATTTTAGATCAAAGGAAGATATTAACGGAATTTCGTGTAAAATACGCCAAAATTAGGTACTTACTGAAACATTTGTGTACCACATAAAACGTGTATTTTTAGGGTTCCGTAGTCAACAAGGAACCCTTATAATTTCGCCATGTCCTCTGTCTGTCCCTGTCTGTCTGTCTGTCCGTCCGTCTGTCTGTCTGTCGGTCCCCAGCTTAGCTCAGAGACTAGAAATAAAGACTAGAAATCATCAAATAACTTCTCCCGCTCTGGGCGGAGCGGGAGGGCGTGTCAGACGTTTACTGATTAAAACCCACCCGTGTTCCTTCCGTTGCCTGTGTGCCAGGGCCACGATATCCCTTTCGGACAAACTCGCAACCCTGGCAGGCATTGGTCCTAACGGACCCCGTCAGTTTGTGCTGACATCTCTTTGAGGCGCGCGTGGAACACAACGCGCCGTCGACCCGGGCCTGGTCCTTATCGGACGGGGAGCTACCCATCGCTCACCGTCCGCAGGCCCGCGCCTACGGTGGCCGGAAATCGGCTTGTGACTCCGGACGCCCGGGGCGTCTCCTGCGGCCACTAAGGGCGCGAGGGCGCGAACCTTGGTCACCCTCACGCGTTCCGCCTCCTCCTTCGCTAGCATAACTGCTTCGCAGAAGGAGGTGACGGCCTCCCATGCACTCTCGCTCCGAACCATGGCCTGAACCAGGGCCGGACGCGAGAGATCGCCGCCGCCGATCGCCTCCGTGAGGACACGGCGGTGCTCCGCCCAAGCTGGGCAGACCTCCACCGTATGCTCCACCGTGTCCTCCGGGCGATCCACACAGTGGTGACACCCGGGCGTTTCCTCCCGCTTTATCCTGAACAGGAACCTCCCGAAACAACCGTGTCCGGTGAGGACCTGCGTCAGGCGGAAGGTGAGGACGCCGTGGCGCCTCTCTAGCCACTCCTCAAAGAGGGGACTTATCGCCACAATTGTGGCATGCCCAGCGCTGGGTTGCGACAATCGCACTCTCCATATCGCCATGAGATCCCGCCGGAGCTCTGTCCGCCGTGCCGTGATTTCTCGCGGCAGCGGAGTTTCACCCCGGCGTTTCGCCTCCTCGCGCCACTCCCAGATGTGCGCGAGGACTTTTGCCTCCAGATCCCATGGACATGTGGCTTCCCTGGTACCTCATTAACGGCATAACTATGTAAATGTCTATTAACTGCTCTTAAATTACGATGTTTATTTCTTTTTTTTTTACATACTTTGACATGACCTACAATTTTAATTTAAAATATTTATTAGTGACTTGTGGACAGAATATTAATTCAGATTTGTTACAGTTGTAATGGCAATGTTGTCATTTGGTTTAAATATGCTGGTTTTTATTTTAATTATTTTATATAGATTCTTTTTTAATTTATGAATGTGAGAACGTTGTACGCTTAATAGACAGTAGTTTTGTAAACCATCTTCTATTTTGTTAAGTACTTGGTACTTGTTGACGGGCCTACACTGTCCTCCCATACCTATTAACACTGTAACTTGAAAACATTGTAAAAGCCCACGTTTTTTTTAAAAAGAGTAACCGTGGAATTTCTTCCCGGCTCTTCTCCATAGGAAACGACCAGTTGGAACCGTGCACCTAGCTTCTGACGTTTCATAAGTGCCCATGTAGGTTTATGTGAAATAAAATATTTTGATTTTGAATATGACGATGGTCATACAACCCACAACAACACACACCCAACCCACATTTTTTCGCAAAATCGCCCAAGCTGGGCAGACCTCCACCGTATGCTCCACCGTGTCCTTCGGGCGATCCACACAGTGGTGACACCCGGGCGTTTCCTCCCGCTTAATCCTAAACAGGAACCTCCCGAAACATCCATGTCCGGTGAGGACCTGCGTCAGGCGGAAGGTGAGGACGCCGTGGGGCCTCTCCAGCCACTCCTCAAAGAGGGGACTTATCGCCACAATTGTGGCGTGCCCAGCGCTGGGTTGTGACAATCGCACTCTCCATGTCGCCATGAGATCCCGCCGGAGCTCCGTCCGCTGTGCCGCGATTTCTTGCGGCAGCGGAGTTATGCCCCGGAGTTTCGCCTCTTCGCGCCACACCCAAATGTGCGCGAGGACTTTCGCCTCCAGATCCCATGGCGGCAGTCCAGCAAGTTGGGTACCTCCCTGGCACGTAAAGTGGGAATGATATTTTTTTTTCTTGTTTATCGCATGGTGTGGGGTATCGTTGAATAGGCCGTTCAAAAACATTGCGGGTTAGTGAAAATCATTTTTCGATTCAAGAATCCGTTTACGTAAGCTTTAAAGTGCTATTTTTTGTTAGAGTCAATTGTCCCCCCCTGCCAGCTAAATGATTGTAGTGGATATGTGAAAAAAATCATGGCAGTAGTATACAGGGTGGCAGGGACATCGACGTGAAACCTGTCACCATGGATACAGTACATCATACTTGACCCCCGTGCGTTGAAATTTCTCGTCGGTAATTTAAAAAAAAACAGCTGTTTCCTACAGAAGTGCAATACCTACTCGGCCAAAATGTATGGAACAGCGATTTTTTTTTTTAATAACCGACGAGAAATTTTGGGCCCAAAAGAGATGCATTAGGTCAATGTTTAGGCTAAAGACTGTTGATACTTGTAAACCGTATTTTATAAGATACAAGATATTAACTTTACCTTGTCTGTATATTCTTGAAACTGTGATGTTTGTTAAAGCGAATACCAAATTATTTTCACGCTTATTGGATGCTGTCCCACGTAATAGACGGGATATGAGCATAATTCGCGTATATCCTGCTAAAACTGCACTCATGCGCAAAAGTATCATCTGCATGGCTCCAACTATATTTAACAAGCTACCTAAACGTTGGAAGGAGCTAAATATCAATGCGTTCAAACGTCAGTTGATGGTGTTTTTAAGGCAAAAAGCGTATTACAGTGTGTCTGAATCTTTCAAACTTTTCTAACATTAATTTTATTATATTATAGATGTAAGTTTGACATAGCAGTTTGATTAATTTCATTTTATACATATTTAATTAGACTAAAATATTTGTACGCCAATATATATTATGGCTAAACATGATTGAACTTTATTGTAGTTTATTATCATCTTGCATGCTCTTGTGTGTATATACCATGTTTATACAAATAAATGAATCTTATCTTATCTTATCCATGGTAACAGGATGTTCCTTCCACCCTGTATATAACGAAATTAAAAGGAAAACTATCACAGCTAAGTAGGCTTTACAAGTTACCGAGTAATTAGCGACCAACTTACATTTGCAGTTGCGCCACTGCCAGGTTCCCAGATAACGGCGGGAGGGGTTCACATCGGCGTCGAGTCGACGATGAAGTACCTGGGACTCGTCCTCGACAGCCGGTGGAACTTCGTGGAGCATTTCCGACGTTTGACTCCCATCAGATTGGAGCGGGCCGGGGCTGCCTTGAAGCGGCCCAATCTAGGGGTCCAAAAGGCTCTACGCAGGAGACGTGCCTTCCATGGCCCTGTACGGTGCACCGGTGTGGGCGCGTTCTCTGAGGCTGCGACCAGCCCGGCGGTTGAACGCGTCTCAAAGAGTCATGGCTATCAGGCTGGGCCGCACGGCCTCCGGCGAGGCGGCGGGCCTCCTTGCTGGACTACCGCAATGAGATCTGGAGGCAAAAATCCTCGAGCACGTTTGGGAGTGGCGCGAGGAGGCGAAATGCGGGGGCGTATCTCCCTGCCGCGAGAAATCACGGCACAGCGGACGCCCCGAGCCCAGAGCGTGAGAAGATATTTGCTAATATACCACCCAAAAAAAGACGTCCTCTTATATACTCATTTCTTTATCCATTCGCGTAACACCACACATCCCTCTTAGCATTCTCATCTCAACTGCATGCAATTGCCTTTCATTCATCCCTTTTGTGGCCCAACAGCAACCCGAGAGAATGAAGGTCATTCTAATTTTCCCATTGCAATAATAACAGCCGCACGGGTCAATCGAGGGTTAAGCTACGCTTGCTGCGGTCGGTTCGTGGATGGGTGACCATCCATTACATATCGAGACCCTCCGTGCCTTGGAAAGCACGTTAAGCCGTTGGTCCCGGCTGTCACTCGTAAATCTTTGATAGTTGTTACAGGTATCAGAAGCTCAAAAGTCTGTCAATCAATATTACCAAGGGGTATCGTGTTACCCAGTAACTGGGTTGTAGAGATCAGAAAGGCAGTCGCTCCATGTAAAATACTATCAAAGTCAAAGTCAAAGAAGTCAAAGTCAAATAATTTATTTCAAATAGAATATTTCTTAATATACAATTTAAAAAAAAGTAGAATTGATTCTAGTTGCCCCTTCCAAAAGGTAGTAGCGTATGGAGAAGAATCGGTAAGAAACTCCACACTAATTACTCTTTTAAAATGTTAACATTATTTTGTATACATTAATTATATGTATAATAATAATAAAATCGTTTATTTATAAAAGGAGCATAATTATATTTTATGTGAAGACGATGCTAGATTAAATTACTATACCACAAATAGGTAAAAAGAATTAAAAATGAAGCAATGACAGATAAATTAATTATGTAATAGGTAGATAAATGGTGCTCACATATTTACATTTTTTTTTAATATTATTAAAGTAGAATTTCCAAAAATAATAATAATTAACAAATGATAAGTCAGTGTGTGAGGTAAAGTAATCACAGAATGTAAAATTTATGTGATAAAAATAATAAATTATACAGTTAAATTAGCAACCAGTTTGATTTTGTCTCGACTCTAGATTGTCGTATGGAGCTGGACCAGCATGTTTTCAAGCATTCTTATCTGGGATATAATCGTCTAATTTGTACTATGCTTGTTTACAAAGTGTGCTTTTAATATGAATTTAAAATGTTCTTTAATTAAATTGCAATATATCAGAAGGTATTTTGTTGTAACATTTAACACAGTACCCCATATAAGATGTACTTTAGATAATCTGAAAAATGGTTGATCTATTTTATATTTATTTCTAGTATTAAAATTATGTCTATCACTTATTTTATTAAAAGTATTCAGCTGCATCCGGTTTCACTAGCAGCCGACCCCAACATAGTTGCGAATTGGCTAGGCAGATTACTGATTGATTGCCACCTCAGAGATAAAATAACTATGAAAGGACTGGAAGTAAACACGGTTGAAAAATAGAAACCCTCAGTATACCCAACATGAGCCATTCTGTACATTACTATCAGACAAGATTACCTCAGCAATATTCACATTAATTTCTCCTGAGAAAATCAGCGATATTGCTAACATCAATAACGGTAAATACTAATTGGTTCAATAACTCTTGTCATATTCCGTAGCAGCAGCCATTATTAACTTTTCTTAGTCACCAATCGCCATTATAGAAATACAGTCAGGAATTGGAGTTCATATTTAAAACACCTTTGGTTCAGCATGGGACAAGGGCACGAAGAGAATGGACAGAAGGGTCACTTCTGAAAAAGTGAAATAGGGAAATCATCTGAGAGACAGATTAGGTTGCTAATTGCCGTTGCTATAAAGTTTAATGTCTCAGTTTTCTATTGTGGAAAGGACAAAAATTGTTGACAAAATTTCACAAGAATCAATGTGAAATTTTGTCGGTGACATTTTGTCGCCGCCGCGTTTATATATCTAAATATATATTTAGTGTGTAGAGTCCCAGGGTTACGATCCTGTCCGAAAGGGATATCGTGGCCCTGGCACACAGGCATCTGAAGGAACACGGGTGGGTTTTAGTCACTAAAAGTCTGACACTCCCTCCCGCTCCACCCAGAGCGGGAGAAGTTTTTTGATAATTTCCCACCCAAAAAAATCCAATCCTTTAAACAAACCGCATTTGCAAGAATTGAACCTAACGATTGTTTGGTTCTTTTCTCACCATACAAAATTAATGGATGTGTTGTGTCAATGTGAATCGGAGTTATTCAAAAATGCCTTCTATACAATTACATAATGTATATAAGCAGTATACAATAATTCAACACTCAACAGATCAGTGAAAAGTTTTGAGTTTTTACTTCGCCGATGCTGAGTTAACATGAACTCAGGAATCATCTTTTTATTCATGTCGATGGTATGAGAATTTTACAATCACAAACAAAAAATTAGCTTTTCTCAAACATGCTTCGAAATTCGAGCATTATTTTGACAACCTTCTCCGAGATAAGTCGAAATGCTGTACTGGTCAAATACATGCGAGCAGCGGCCGGCAATTAGTATAAAAATCCATATCTGTCAATTAGCAGCTGAATTAATTATTATGATAAAAAACTTTTTACAAAAAAAAAAAACAACTGACTTCCAAAAAAAACACTACAAAGTGAAAAATAACTCTAATTTCGGAAGTCGGTGTCTTTGGATCTGTATTTTAGTTTTTTGCCACCGACTTCCGAAATTAAAGTTATTTTTCACTTTGTAGTGTTTTTTTTGGAAGTCGGTTGTTTTTTTTGTTGTAAAAAGTTTTTTATGTTTCACTTTTGAGTAAATTAGATAAATTACAAACTGACCCACAGTTTGTAATTTATCTAATTTACAATAGCCTAATGTCAAATGCTCATCACCTTTTACAAAATATTGCTTTTCCCGATGTAGGGGCGTTAATTGTTAAGGAGTTCTTCAGGTAAGAACCAGGAGAACTAATGGTGACTTCCGAATACGCATTTTGATGAGCATAAATTGCTTAGCAACCATATTAAAGTGCCTAATCGAATCGCAACGGTGAAATACTTATTATTAAGTAGTTCCGGTGGCCATCTGTGGTCTTCATCATCAGTTCCACTTCACCAAATGGTGCTTTTCGAGTGCAAATGCTTGAGTTACTATAAAAAATACTTAAATCGCTATAGGTATGCCTATAAAATTTGAGGATTTCCCTCGATTTCCATGGGATCTGATGAGGATCAGATTCTGATTTGGTGGTAATGGGACCACATCGGGAGCAACCCTTCTATACAAAAAATAATTTTCAAAATCCGTCCACAATTGACGGATTAATCGGTGAACATACATAAAAAAAAAAAAACATACAGCCGAACATATAACCTCCTCCTTTTTGGAAGTAGGTTAAAAACTCATAACTGTCGTGTAATTTAAAAATGGAACGTACTTTTCACTTCAACACATGGCAACCAAGGAGGTAATTTATGGTTACGGAATAATGTGCTTACTCTCAATGTCACAAAAACCAAATACGTGACATTTGCACTTCGATCGAGTATGCTGCCCTCACGTTCACTTTCGGTAACGGCCCACACGTGTAGTTCAACCAGCCAGCCATGCGTATGTCCTTCTCTTCAAAGAACAGATAACATTAAATACCTGGGAGTTACATTGGACCAGTTCCTCAGCTTCAAACCACATATTATAGACGTCCTGGTAACGAGATTGCGCAAGCTCATTTACATATTCAAGAATCTTAAACACGTTGCCGATCTTCGAACCATCAAAATGGTCTATTATGCCTTGTGTCAGTCGCTTGTTGATTACTGCATCATCTCATGGGGAGGTGCTGCTAAAACGCACTTGATAGAGGCGGAAAGAGCTCAGCGTGCTATACTTAAGGTTGCTGCGGGTCTTTCCTTCCGCTTTCCTACAGTTGAATTGTACAAAAAGTGGAATATTCTGACTATAAGACTTTCATTCCTCAAAAAGCACTCGCAGGTGCTTTATGATTCAGATCTATTGAAAGATAAACGAAGAAAAGGTACTGTGTGCAGTACTACTTTTTTCCGTTCTAGTCTTTATACCTAGGGGATTATCTTTATAATGTTATCAATAAGGCTCTAAATATTTACCCACTACACAAACCCAGTTGTAAGCAAAAAGTAACCGAATTCTTGAAAACTCTGGAAAGAGTTTCGAGTTTTCGTTTTTGAGTTTTTTTTTTGAGTTTCACCCTCTAGTCACAAACACATTCACCAAGATTCACCTACACATTCAACTCCATTCTCCACCATTCACCCTTTGACTGTTTTTGTTGTGTTATTTTAATTTTAATTTAATTTTAATTTTAATTTTATTTAGTTTTAATTTAATTTTCCTTTTCATTTATTTATTTTTTGTTTTAATTTTTTAGTAGAAATACATGTTACCTGCCTGTTTCAACAGCCCTCCCCCCCCCCCCCTCCCCACTTAGTGGGGCTACAGACACCAGCTCTCACAATGTGAATTCTTATAGTTCAAAACTGTTAAGTGCTACAAATTCAAATTCATTTATTTGCTAGAATGTAGGTACAAATCAAGAACTTAAGAATATCGTGGCCCAGTTACATTCTACCATTACATATGGTGTGCAAATATGTCATATTAACATTCAATTTATTAATAAAAGGTGATTGACACAATGCGAAAAAAAAATATTAAAATTCAGGAACATACATTAGTTAACGACAAAATAGAAAACGAAAAAAAAAAAAAAATATATATATATAAAGAAGATAATTCAAAATAAAAAAAATATCTACTAAAATGTCAAATTACAAATATAACGAAAAGTCCATATTCCTTGTAAGTCACGATTCAATAATATTAAACATTAAATTAATTATTATATGGTGTGTAATTGAGTTTGCCCTTCTGCCCGATATGACATAAATTCGTTTAAATCATAAAAACAATTTTCTTTTAACCATTGCGTCAACTTTTTTTTAAACATAGTCAAAGGTAAATCTTTGAATGCGTCTGGTAGTTTATTATACACCTTTATAGCCGTTATATAAGAGTTCCTTTTGTACAATTCGAGTCTACATTGTGGTACGCAGAGCATATTTTTATGCTTATTTATGTTCCTAGGTGCTACATTTCTCTTACTTACATCTTTATACTTCTTGAAATATTCCGAATTTTTTTGTACAAATAGGCATAATTCTTTAATGTACATGCACGGTAACGGCAAAATATTAAACTTTTTGAACAATGGCTTACAGCTATCGATAGACCAGGCTCCACAGATTGCACGCACACATTTTTTTTGTACTCTAAACGCCCTTATGATATCCACCGAATTGCCCCACATTAAAAGTCCATATGCGAGTACTGACGAAACGTACCCGTGATATGCGCAAAGAGCAGCTTCTGTTGACACTGTGACTCTCACTCTTTTTAATGCATAGACAAATCGATCGAGCTTGTCACATACGTGATCGACATGTGTCTTCCAGTCACAATTTTGATCCAACTGTATGCCCAGAAATTTAGTGCTTGCTACTTGTTCTATATATTTGTTGTTGTTGTTCTAAATATTTTCCTATTATTTTATGCTTTTTCTCAGTTTTAATGGTGGTCTGGCATTTTGAGCACTTTATGAGGCCTACCCAAATGTACTTTCTTTGGTATTGTTCGTCGAGTCGTTGAGCTCCTTAAGTCTTGAGTCGAGCTGCACGATTACGACAAATGCTTGCACTGATTGGACAGGTCCACTCAAAATTGTGTGGTTCTTTCCTCAAAAGACCATTTCAGATACAGATCTACATGGTCCTCACATGATCTGACCAAGATTGTCTGGACTTTAAAAGAGACTTTGACCCCTGAGTTTGTTTCGCCATTTCTTCTCACGGGTAGTCAGATAGGAAATGTCGACTACATCTAGCTTATTTTTTACTTTTTAATATGACGTGTAAAAGTGATTCCGATATCCTATTTACAGAATAAACGATTTCATTTCATTTCATTTTCATTTCATTTCATTTCATTTCATTTCATTATATTAGTGTCGTTATATTTGACATTTAGCAGCAGTGGTTTCCTTTTATTCGTTCGGAATTCGATCAGTTTGGTTTCAAAACATTGTGAGAAATAACTAATATACTAAAAATACTAAACTACTGTACTAATATGCTAATATACTAATATTTATTATCAAATATTCTATTAAAATTTCGAACTGGCGCAAATAGAGCTGCTTAAAACAAAAAAAAATAAGTGAACAAAATGGCGCATAAAAAATTTTGTTCGTCATTGATTCTGGAATGTTAAATTAATTTAATTAGTTTGAATTTCCGCGCATTATTAGAGAAAATTACTATACAAAACTGGGCCGCACCAGGCATTGATGGACTCAGTGTACTCAAGTATGTTGTGTGCCTCGGCCCACATTTTCACATTCGTCAATCTACTATAATAGAACTGCCAATACTTGCAAAGCACTACTGTTCCTGTTAACTCCTTCAGTCAACAGGAATACTAGTGCATTGCAAGCAGGGACCACTTTGGTTACCCATTGAAAGGGTTTTTCTAAGCAGTTAATCAAAACCCCATACGGTGTGGCTACTAAGTAGCCAAGCTAAAATGAACTCTATAATACATGCAATAATAATAATAGATGTTTTTTTTAAACTAATAAAAAAAAATGAAATTAAAATATCTCGAAAACGGTGCGTCCTAGGCAAAAAATTACAGAAATTTAACCCCACGTGTTGCCCCCGTGCAAGCACCATGCCAACATGATGTAAGTAAAAAAAAAAGAACAACATTCATTAAAAGGAAAAAATACTTTTTTTTCGCTAAACCCATTGGAAGGGTTTTCGTTAGGGTTTTTCTAAGCAGTTAATCAAAAACCCATACGATATGGGTTTTTACTGGGTTACCCTTTTACTGGATTTCAAGCAAAAACCCATTCAAAGAGATACTTCATGATAAAGATAACCTACGGCTTAACTCTTAGCCGGGGTTGTGCGGTCCCTGACTGCGCGTATTTTTTTTAACGAATGTTACTGTTTGTATTTTTAGGGTACCGAACTTAAAAGGAAATAAGAAACCTTTATAAGATCACTTTCTTGTTTCTAATTCACTTTTTTATCCTCTTTCTCTTGCTGTTTAAGAAAAACCAAGTTTTAAAACATAATTTTATTTTATTCATTTTTAGGGTTCCGTACCCAAAGGGTAAAACGGGAACCCTATTACTAAGGCTCCGCTGTCTGTCTGTCTGTCTGTCTGTCCGTCTGTCACCAGGCTGTATCTCATGAGCCGTGATAGCTAGACAGTTGAAATTTTTACAGATGATGTATTTCTGTTGCCGCTATAACAAGAAATACTAAAAAACAGAATAAAATAAATATTTAAGGGGGCTCCAATACAACAAATGTGATTTTTTTGCTCGTTTTGATAACGGTAACAGGTAGACGCTTGAAATATTCACAGAATATTTAGTTATAAAATAATTATATTAAAATAAAACAAATATTTAAGGGGGGCTCCCATACAACAATTTTTTTTTGCCATTTTTATAGATAATGGTACGGAATCCTTCGTGCGCGAGTCTGACTCGCACTTGGCCGGTTTTTTACTTACCAACGACACAATTTGTCGGTTTGAAGTAAACCTTCTTTTGAATTCCTTCTCGTATCGGGGAAGTGTAGGGCCCTGTCAATGGGGGCACTGCTGAGCCGGCCGGCTGTCTCATTCGATAACAATTTGCTTCGGCCGTGATTTATGGCCGTAATACCCGGTGCGGTTACTTAACCGATGTGGCTGTATTAACTTTTGACTGTATATTGAGAATTTGTATCGGTGCCGGCTGCGTTCATTTATTTGGAGTTCAGATTAAACTGATGAAGGTACCTGGTGAATCAATTACTAGGTAGGTACGTACTTGTCTCATCAGAATATTGCAGCCAAACTATTTGGCTTTAATTACATTGATTTATCTTTAGGCATTCAAAAATGAGATAAAATAACTTACTCATTGAAAACTAATCATAATTACTTTAATTTATAAAATAGCTTTCATCAATTTTATTTTTCACTCCGTCTAATTCAAAACACTCCCCATTTTTTTTTATTCTTCAATTCATTCAGAAAACTGTCTCAAAACTTTAGTGTCCCAAATTTATTTCACTAAATGACACCGATTGTCTTCCCAAACCACTGATGACGTTGCAATTCTGAAATCACTCACCATTTCTTTACAGCACATCTTTTTTTTTAAAACGTTGCCCCACACAACGAAATTTCGAATTGCTCATCAATTGCGCGGGAGATCATTAGGGTCTACATAATAATCAGGCGGCTCTTCCGGCGCACGATACGATCGCAATGACGTCGCCTTCCGACTTCTTTCGCTCCCCAATGCAAATGGAGACTGGCACTGTCGACTGTGTTTAGTTTTTATCTAGGTGTAGTGAAAACATAGTGTGTGGTGAATGTAGTTAGAACAATATTAGACTATCATAGAAATAGGATCAGAGATGTATGAGTCATTTTTATATGATGACATATGATTCAAATTGTCTATGATCATTGGTAAGGGATCCTATTTGACAGCAAGCGTACAAATATGATCTTAACCGTCTAACCTCAAAAATGACGTCAAAATGGTAGAATTTTGACTGGAATATCGAAACAACAAAAATATTAATAAACCTTTACGAGGAAATTGAGTATTTTTTTACAAATGTTTAACCGTTTTTATCTTTTTTAATGCCATTAATAAAGTTGCACTCATGGCAACGGAAAACACTGCTAAATCGTACCTAATCCATCTTGATTAAGTATGATATGATCATAATATGTGTAATACACTACATTTAGGTTAACTAATGGCCGTTTTCACCATCGTTCCCTCAACCCCCTCCTTACTAAGGGTCTCTTAACCTAAGAGACTCCTTAAATCAGTCCCTTACCTAAGTTGGTTTTCACCAGATTAAAGGGGTCCTACGTAAGGGCCACTTACCTAAGTGACAGTTTTTTTTAAATCAGGGAGTCCGAAAATTGTACTTTCTCGATTAAATTACTGATTTTGTATTCCATCGATAAATCACGTAGATTAATGTAAAATAGTGGGACAAAATACAAAGAAAACATAAAATAAACATTATTTCATGAACAACTGATTAATCGTAGGTGCTGACTTATTAAATTTGTTTTTTATTAAAGACAAAAATTTGGTATTGCGAATCGTAATATTAATAATAACCACTGTATTAAGTAAGTAGGTAGGTACCTACCTGTATTTAAAACACAAAATTTGAAAAACAAATAGAAATAAACAAGTAAATACATTTTAAGTACCTAAGTAGTTATTAGGTAGTTAAAAAAATCATACCTGCATATCTGTATATTCTAAATAGTGTTCTATTTTTTTCTAACAAAAATAACATATATCTAACCTAAATATTTTGAAGAAGTCCTCATTGTCATTGATTCGTAACTAAGTCCTCAGTTTCGATAGCTTCTAAAACTGTCAATAAAATCTTCCATTTCGTCTCAAATACTCTCATTCAACAACAAATCAACTGTCACTTAGCGCTAAGATGCCAAGTATCGGGTCCCTATAATTAAGGGACCCCTTAGGACCATAGGCGTCCGTTATGTAATGGTGAAAACGAAACTAATACTTAAAATTTCTTAGGTGCCTCCCTAAATTTAAGGAACGATGGTGAAAACGGCCATAAAACAAGCAAGTCATTTCTTATAAACAGTATCCGCTTCTATAACAAGTTGCCAGAGTCGGTCATAGAACTTAGCGATGGAAAGTTCAAAACCCACATCAAACGTGTCCTAATCAAAAAAGCATATTATAAGATTAAGGACTACGTTCAAGACAAGGATGTTTGGCAATAATTCCTTCTGCACATGTGGCTTCCCTGGTACCTCATTAACGGCATAACTATGTAAATGTCTATTAACTGCTCTTAAATTACGATGTTTATTTCTTTTTTTTTTACATACTTTAACATAACCTACAATTTTAATTTAAAATATTTATTAGTGACTTGTGGACAGAATATTAATTCAGATTTGTTACAGTTGTAATGGCAATGTTGTCATTTGGTTTAAATATGCTGGTTTTTATTTTAATTATTTATATAGATTCTTTTTTAATTTATGAATGTGAGAACGTTGTAGGCTTAATAGACAGTAGTTTTGTAAACCATCTTCTATTTTGTTAAGTACTTGGTACTTGTTGACGGGCCTACACTGTCCTCCCATACCTATTAACACTGTAACTTGAAAACATTGTAAAAGCCCACGTTTTTTTTAAAAAGAGTAACCGTGGAATTTCTTCCCGGCTCTTCTCCATAGGAAACGACCAGTTGGAACCGTGCACCTAGCTTCTGACGTTTCATAAGTGCCCATGTAGGTTTATGTGAAATAAAATAATTTGATTTTGAATATCGATGGTCACAGGTACAACAACTCTTAACCCACATTTTTTCGCAAAATGATTTAGGTACACCAAACATTTTTAAATAAAGCGCCAAACCTACATAAGCATTTTTTTTTTAAATTTATCAATGAATAATTCGATTACCTACCAACTACTTTTTATTTTTTTTACCAAATTATACAGTTTTTTCCCGGGATCTCTTGTAAAATTTACATTTTTTTTTTTATTACATTGTAGTTACATGTTGTCAACCTTTGACCTAGACCTAGACCTTTGACCTTTGACCTAAGTAAAAATGATGAACAGCATCATTTATCTATGATCATAGAATTTGACAGATATGAAATCACATTTGTATGATGATAGTGTAATTGGGGCCCTATGAATATACTGTGGGTAGTATTTTAGTTTATAAAGTGAAAATGGACGCAAAATCGGAAAAGCCGTCAGCATTTTTACTATAACAGTTTATGACATTATGAACAGTAACCGTTGGTTTTGTAATGTATGTGCACGTCTTGGCGTCTACGTGCTTCGTCTATAGCACAGCATCATGCTGAGTGGAAACCTTGTCACAGTCAAAGCGTGCAGCTGCCGACTATTTACCTATGTACTGTGTTCATAAGTATAAATCGTTTATTTTTTTTTGGTCCTTTATTTGAATTTTCGTATCTTTTTGCATGTACGTGTTTCTGTGACAAATAAATCTATTTTTCTTTCTTTTTCTTAGTAAAAGAAAATAAAATACGGTATTTTACGAAAGCCACATCAACATGTCCCAGAATTAACGCATACCACCAAGCACCACCATAATACATAGGTACACTGATTTTTTTATTATTATGTATAAAACATAGTTTATTTATTATATTAGTTCTACTGATTGTAGGAGAAAACTGTGATCACGTTACAAATCTACGCACGGACTCAGTCGCATACGTATAAGGGTCTAGCGTAGTAGGTATAGTCACCGGCACGTAACTTGGCAAGAATCGTTAGATGTTTATCTCCTTTCTTTAACTTTCTTATATACAGACACGTTTAAAAATAAATTCTGGCAATAACCATAGAATAATGACAAGCAATAACAGTGATATTTTTTTCTTTGCACTAATTGTACATGCGTAAACTTACTCAGACTACGCCAAAACCTTGCCATGTTACGTGCCAGCTACTATACTTCGTGCATATTGGTTTTTTTTGACAGTACAGTGGAAGTCTGACTGTAATTTACGTAGTTTTAATTATTTTTGTGATAAAAAATTACGTATTTAAAAAAAATACAGAAATCGATTCAGTATACGATTCTTGTCCGTGTGTTGCCGGACGTAAAGAATAGCACCAACCTATTTCTTCCCGTGGGTGTCGTAAAAGGCGACTAAGGGACTTACTAGAGAATGGGCAACAGCGTTCTCTATGCATTTTAACACCATAATGCGATCGCCAACCCGCCAAGCGTGGCGATTATGGCAACCCCCCCCCCCCCTTGCGTCCCCAGAAAGTGGACGTCATTCGTCTAAAATGATGAAACGATTCTGAACAAACTACTTTTATAATGTGTATTAATTCAGTTACACATTGTATGTGCAATAAGTTCGTTTGACTTCGTGTAGATACTGCAAAGTTTCGTGGAGAACTGCACTTAGTAGCGCACAGTAAGCTGAAAATACTTATCTTGGTCCATGCATTTTGTATTTTGTTTTGTATCGTCTTCACTCAACAGACTTCGCAATACGTCAGAGCTCTCTGAAATATTGTTAACTAGCGACCCGTCCCTGCTTTGCATGGCTTTTACGATTTAACAAGACATCAGGATTTCTTTACTATATTTTAGTTTAGAATGTATTATAATGTATAAACTTAAACCTTACAGACGAGGTTTGTAAATATGTGAGCACCATCTCTTACATAAAATTATCTGTCTTTGCTTCATTTTGAAGTCTTCTCATATAATTATATAATTAATGTACATAAACTAAACATACTCTAAAACATTTTAAAAGAGTAACGCTGGAGTTTCGTGCCCATTCTTCTCCATACGAAACTACCTTTTGGAAGGGGAGACTAGAATCAATTCAATTTTTTTGGAAATTTTGACGTTCAATAGTGCCTCTTATGTATCTATGTAATTAATATTTAAATTATAAATTATTGAAATAAATAATTTGACTTTGACTCAGAATAAATTTCCTAAATACCTAATAGTGAAAACCGCATTAAATTCCGTTATTGTTTTTTTAACCACAACGGGGAAGCTCTTAGCCTTCATCTCACCCTATGGTAAGTGATGATCAGGCCGAAGGTGGAAGCAAGCTTCACCTGAAATCCTCAACCACAGAGGTACTGACTGTCTTACCTCCAACTACCGAAACACAACAATGCTGTTAACATTGTTGTTAAGGCACCAGACTTAGATATTAAGATGGTGGTAACTAGCCAGGCGGACTTAGAACAAGCCCAACCACCAGCCAAACCGAGCAGAAAATTTTGCCACCGCTGGGAAACCCGCGACATCTGGGTCTGAGACAGGTGGACCAGAGGTGGGTAAAATGGCGGTTGTTTAGTTTAGAAAAACAAAGCAGTCACACAGACAGAATCGGTAAGACTATAGAAGTAGTCTTTTGTGTCGTCACTGCACCAGACTTCGCCAGACGTCAGAGCTCTCAGAAATGAAATAAACACATACTTTATCGTTATGCAAAGTAACTTTCACAGTAAAAATATACATAAACTCACGCCTTCTTCCCATCGGGGTAGGCAGAAACTATAAACAGTAAAAATATAAAATTGGTTTAGCTACAATCTAATAGCGGTCAGGCTATTAAGACCAGAGTTCCTCACAGTCTTCCTTTACCATAGGTACTAGACTATAAATAAATCAATAGGTATTAGGTAAGTAGAGCTCCCGGATGCAGAGTAGTTCCCGCGGCGATTTTTTTTGGCGCACTGAGAGTCTACTCCGAAGATAAAACCGAAGTATCGGCGGAATGTTCGACCGTTTCCTGATTACGGCTGACTATGGCAAAAGAAAAAGAGATAGTCAAAGTCAAAAACGTGACTTTAAGTCGGGTAAGGATTCAAACTCAAATAAGAAAACTTTTAAAATCTAGAAACGGCCGAAAATTCGGCTGATACTTCGGATTATCGCTTCGGAGTAGGCTCTCAGGAATTTTTACCGCTTTGCTTAGCGCCAAGAGTTGAAAATGCAACAGTATGTTGACTCGCTGGGATGCAATCTGTAGGATTCTCAATGCTGAGCTGAACACCGAGAGTTAAAAATCCATTGCGCGATAAAATCCCGCCGCGATATTTTTACGTCCGTGCGAACGTGGGCCAACTCGTCCGTAATCTTCTGCTACAAAACTCTTCAATGGTGAGGTATTTAACAGGAAATTTTGCGACTACCGACATAAGTATATGCTCGATCACTGAGCCAAGCTTTAAATAGGCTGTAGGCATATTACATGGTTCACCTATGCTGTAAGTTTACCGTGGTGTCGTGCAAAAAGATTTATCTTACATCGTACATTACCTATATCAAACCGTTCTGGATGAAAAATATCATATTGAATTGCTAAGTGAAATTACAGGGATTACAGGGCCAGTTTGAATTTTGACTGTGTACTTTCGAGGACATTGTACATGTACTTGTAGGTAGCAACTGGAATCACTCCCCTTCATTAGATAAACGTACACTTACCAGAGAATATTTTCTTTCCCCCAAAATCCTGGAAAGTAAATAGTGCAAGATTTATCTTCATTAGAAGATTAGCTCCCATTCTTACTGATTTCCAAAATTACGGTCCCCTTGATAAACGAAAATTGGCAATTTGAACCGAAAAGTTCTGCACCCCAGTAAACGGATGTGTAACTAAAAGAAAAATGGCGAATATTCCCCTATTGTGAACATACTGATACGGAGCCCTCAGCTCGGCTAATTTAATTTTTCTGTGTTACCTCATATACTGGGGGCTTTTCTGTACATTCCCCCAAAACAAAGACGTGCCGAAACACGAAATCTTTGTGGAAATACGATTTTGAAACTCCAATTAGGTACGTCTTTGCGGTTCGTCGTGTTTGTCGCATTATTCTTCTAAAATATAAGCTTATTTTTCTTCGCTTGGTACCTAAACACAATATAAGTTAATTAGTTAAGTTTCATTATTCGCGTACAAGTTGGTCCAGCTATCGTCTAGGGAAATATTCACTTTGGGACACACAGAGGGAAAGAACTACGGAGTAATTGTGTAAGCTCTAAAGCAGTTTTTACGTGCTCCGGCTGTGGTCAGTGGCGGGTAACGACAAGTAGAGGTATATTGGCCTGTAGGGTAATTGCGTAACCCACTTAAAAAAGCAATCTGTTTCATTTTGACAGTTCAAGAACATTCATCGCGTTATTTACGTTGTCGAGCAGACGAATTTTTCAAACAAATAAAGCAATGGATGAGAAATTTCTTTCAATATCCTTCAGATTGTGATTAAAAGTGTGTATTAGAGTCAACAAGAAGGTATAAAATCTCTTTTTATTATTCTTAATTTGAAAGATTTTACTTTTTTTTTTTGTTTCTTTTCTTCTGTAAGTGACATCTCATTTATGCACAATAACTAAATAAGTATTTTATATTATTTCAATATTTGTTTGCCTATGTCTAACAGTGTGTTGGGGTGAGGTGTAGATAATTAGGGCCTTAATCAGTAAGTAGGTACCTACATACGTTTTATTAACGTATCTCTGAATGAAAAATAGTTGCTTCTTTCATCCGTTCTTTTTTCATAAATAACATAACATCACGCCTGTAATCCCCGAAGTGTTAGGCAAAGGTGTACCTAAAGTACACCCACATTTCGCCAGTTATGTTTAATTTCCATGTAATAGGGGACGAGCCTATTGCCATCAACCGGGCATAAACTCCGGGCAGCTACTAAGAAATTCCTATTGTAAAATCCCAATAACACTTTCCCCGAAATGGAAATCGAACTCAGGACCTCATGCTCATCAGTAACGCTGTGACCACTAGACCAACAAGACAGTCCTAGTTTTTCCTATATAAATTAATAAGAATAACTCAATTAAGATATAATTCGACTTAACTCCCCTTAAGAGCGTTTATCTCAATTTTTGTATGTTAAGGCTCGTTAACTCGCCGTTCCTATTCTTGGTTGATAAATCGACATCCTAAGGAAACGCTCGCAACACTCCTACAAGATTTATTTGCAGAGTTTTTTCATTTGTTCTTATTTCTACATTATTTTGTGAAAATTACTGGAAACCTCTGGAGATTTAAAAGTAATGTTCTCACAATAAGATTGGTTAGTGAATCGTACTTTTGCAAGGTCAGACTAGGTCAGATAAAGACAAACATTATTTAAAAGTAATGTATTAATAATAATGATGTACTAAACTAATGTAGGCGATTCCGTGTGGTGTCGGACGTAAAGAATAGCACCATCCTATTTCTTCCCGTGGGTGTCGTGAAGGGGACTAAGGGACTTACTAGAGAATGGGCAGCAGCGTTCTCTAGGCATTTTAACACCATACTGCGATCGCCAACCCCCCTGTCAAGCGTGGCGATTATGGCATCCACACCCCTTATTGGGGGAGGCTTATGTCCACCAGTGGACGTCTGTTGGCTGAAATGATGAATGCAGGTGGAGCTAAACATTTATATATGGGTGTCTATTTTTTAGGGTACCGTACCCAAAGGGTAAAACGGGAACCCTATTATTAAGGCTCCGCCGTCTGTCTGTCTGTCCGTCTGTCAGGCTGTATCTCATGGACCGTGATAGTAAGACAGTTGAAATTTTCACAGATGATGTATTTCTGTTGCCGCTATAACAACAAATGCTAAAAAATAGAATAAATAAATATTTTTAGGGGGGCTCCCATACAACAAACGTGATTTTTTTGCTCGTTTCTGCTCGATATTGATAACGGCAACAGATAGACGCTTGAAATATTCACAGAATATTCACTTTAAAAATAAATAATTAAATTAAAATAAAACTAATATTTAAAAGGGGCTCCCATACAACAAACGTGATTTTTTGCCGTTTTTATAGATAACTAGCTTTTGCCCGCGGCTTCGCCCCCGGGGATGTCGGACAAAATGTCACGAGACCGTGTACTGGAATTAAAAGTACCTCAGCTATGTGTTAATGCAGATTTTAAACTATAAACTGTTACCAAATTTCATCTAAATCCGTTCAGCCATTTTTGCGCCAATCCGAAACATAAAATCATCCCCTTTAAAATTAACACCCCTTTCCACCCCGTCAGTGGTAGATGTTTTGACAACCCTGATACATTTTTTCATTTATTTCCGATCTTAAATAGCTCTTAGTTTCAAGTTAATCGAACCGCGCGATATATCTTTCCATGCAATTATTTTCCCCAACAAAATTCAACACCCCCTTTAAAAGGTTGTTTTCGAAAATGTATGTTTATGGTCGTTTTATTTATTACGAAAATATACGGGTCAATTTTCAAGTTTATTGATCAAAGGAAACATAATTTTGATATAAACTGTGTCCCCCTTTTTACCCCACAAGGAGTTTATTTTTGAAAAATATTCAATCATGTGTTATTCAATTACTTTGGAGTTTATCAAGACGCACAGTAAAATCCTTCCCTAAAACTTAAAAACCCCCTTTTTCCCCGTAAGAGTTACATTTGAACAAACCCAAAAACATGTAAGGCTTTATATTCTGTGAGCATTAAGTATATATAAAATACCGAGTTTCTACTAAATTGGACCGCGCGTTAAAACTCTTCCATATAAACTTTAACATTCCCCATCCCCCTTTAAAAACAAAAAATTACTAACTTTATAATTTACTTAGGTTAGTATTTGTGCCAAGTTTCACATGTATTAACTCGAGGAATAAGATTTTTCATACAAACTAAATCCCCCCTTTTTACCCCTTTAAAGGTAAAATTCCCAAAAACCCCGAATGAACAACTTCAGTACAAAACTTTATCACCCGCTTGTGGGTTGAAATTTAAAAAAAAATCGATTTACGTTGTATAAGCAAACCATAAGCCGTACTATTAGTGATTTTAACTTAAAAAATAAAGTACTTTAAAAACAAAATTTCATCCCGCTTTTCACCCCTTAAGGGTTGAAATTGTACCAACACCGTTGCGTTAGCTTTCAAACATAAGCCTAGATAATAAATTTAGTGATTTTTACATTCTAAAATGAAGGACTTTCCATACACAACTTCATCCCTCTTTTTAACCCTTCGAGGATAGAATTATCAAAAACACTGAAACACGTATAAATTTATTTTCAATCGTCAGCCTAAACACAAAATTTGAAGATCCTAACTTCAAAACTGACAGACTTTCATATAAACTTCCATCCCCTATTTTACCCCTTTAGGGGTGGAATTCCCAAAAATCATTTCTTATTCCTTGCCTACATTATACCTTTGTACAAAATTCCAGCTTTCTAGGTCCAAGGGTTTGGGCTGGGCGTTGATGAGTCAGTCAGTCAGGACTTGTCTTTTTATTTATCTATCTACATTATAAAGAGAACCTCTGTACAAAATTCCAGCTCTCTAGGTCCAAGGGTTTGGGCTGGGCGTTGATGAGTCAGTCAGTCAGGACTTGTCTTTTTATTTATATAAGATAGATAGATAGATGGTACGGAACCCTTCGAGCGCGAGTCCAACTCGTATTTGGCCGGTTTTTTATATTTCTATGGTGTGAGACACGTCAATGGGGCACTTCGTGATGCTGTAGAACGCTGGCGTTGATAGTCGGTTCCACCACTAAGATAGAAATGAAAAATACGAAGAATTTTTTCTCACAAGAAAAACAACGGTCTGTTATAGGCTATACCTTGAAGTGTGAGTTGAAAAAATCTGTTTTATCGTGTTGAGATATCGATAATCATCACGTCTGTGAAGATTACACAAAAAGAATCTGATTTTTAAACTGATATTTTAAGTGACTTGGTTGATCACCCCAAAAAAAACAGCATCAAATAAATTTATTTTTGTTTTATCATGTTTAGATATCGTCTGCGGAGTTGCGCTAGCTAATTTAATTTGACTCTGTTATATAAAAATGGATGTTGGTAAGTTTATATTAGATTGACAAACTCCAACAAAGTTTGACCGATTACCATGAAAGTTGGCAAATAAGTATATGTATTTTTTCATGGAGAAGGTTTTTTTGGTATTTTTTTCGCGCAGGCAAAAGCTAGTCTATCAAATCAAATCATAAAACAAAAAAATCTAATACCCGACTGCGTAAAAAGTGAGCTATAAAAAAGATGGAAACAAGATTTTGTATAACTTAATACTTTATACAATATCATGCAGTCGGAGGCAATAGGTCTCTATTGTCAAATTTAAAAAGATGCCTCCGACTGCATGAGATTTTTTATAGTACATATTAAGTTATACAAAACCTTGTCTCCATCTTTTTTAGTGTTCGCTTTTTACGCAGTCGGGAATTAGATTTTTAAAATTTACTTTTTTATTAGGGTTCCGTACCCAAAGGGTAAAACGGGAACCATATTACTAAGGCTCCGCCGTCTGTCTGTCTGTCTGTCTGTCCGTCTGTCACCAGACTGTATCTCATGAACCGTGACAGTTAGACAGTTGAAATTTTCACAGATGATGTATTTCTGTTACCGCTACAGCAACAAATACTAATAAAATAAATATTTAGGGGGCTCCCATACAACAAACGTGATTTTTTTGTTCGTTTTTGCTCGATATTGATAATGGCAACAGGTAGACGCTTGAAATATTCACAGAATATTTAAAATAATTATATTAAAATAAAACAAATATTTAAGGGGCACAAGGGGAAACAAATATTTAATAAAAACGGCAAAAAAACACGTTTGTTGTATGGGAGCCCCCATACAACAAACGTGTTTTTTTGCCGTTTTTATAGATAATGGTACGAAATCCTTCGTGTGCGAGTCCGACTCGCACTTGGCCGGTTTTTTTTATCATTTCTCATTCTAAATTACATTTAAACATGTAATTTATATATACCTATTTATGTAATCGCTTTTTAAAACCCTTTATTTTGATACCCCACTCGATAGGCTTGGGAGAACCAACCAAGAACCACCAAGAACCAAGAACCCAAGAACATAAACTTCTAACCCTACCTTGCATATATATCTTGGAAATGTGCAAATTTGTTAGAAATAATCAAAAACTCTTTACTACACGCGAAAACATACAGACTCGCTACACACTACGACACAAAAACAGACTAAACCAACCAGGTTCAAAGCTAAAAATTCACTCCACAAGCACTTTAGTAATGTCAGTTAAAATATATAATAAACTACCTGATGAGAGCAGCCTGAGAGCCTCGGAGCCCGGAGCCTGGGAGCAGTAGTGGCCGAGTGGTAAAGGCCGCGGCTTACGAGTTGTAGGTCGTAGGTTCGAACCCAGACAGGCGCTTTACTTTGTGTAAATTATTTCATCACCACTGCTCTCAAAACGGTGAAGGAAAACATCGTGAGGAAACCGGCATGTCCTAGAACTAAAAATTCGAAGACATGTGACATCTACCAACCCGCACTGGGCCCGCGTGGTGGATTACGGCCCACTCCCTCTCACAGAAAGAGGAGGCCTGTGTCCCAGCAGTGGGAACATTATAGGCTGATTATGTACCTGATGAAATTAAAAATGAACAAAAATTTAATATCTTTATAAATAAATTAAAACAATTTCTAATCTGTAAATGTTATTATAATGTACATGAATATTTAAATGATAAATTTAATAAATAAACAATAATACCAAAAAAAAAAAAAACGCAATAATAATTTATTTATAGTTACCAATGATAATAATAATATATGTATAATTTAAATAAATATGAATGTTTAAATCCAATATATGAGTGGTCAAAATTATATGTACACAATTAGTTATCAGCCTACCTACCTACACAAAACGAAAGAGTAGATTAATATAAAAATTGTTAACAAATATCTATAATAGCCCTCCTCCTAATTTTTATGTCCCGACAGGGCCCACAATGCTCCAAAACGAATGTATGTCTTTATGTACCTACCACCTAAGTTCACATTGTGGAATGCAATAAACGTATTGAGTATTGAGTATTGAGAATTTCCTTTTTTGAATGCACACTTTTTGGCGCCAAAGATCCGCCATTTTGATTTTTTTTTTAATATACCTGGTGACACTCGCTCAATAACGATGAATCTTACGACATATTATTTATCAAAATCGGTTCAGCCGTTTAGTAGTTACGAGGGAACATAGGGAGGGACATACATACATACTGGTCAAAAACATAACCCTCCTTTTTGGCTTCACCGCACTCGGGAAAAAAAAACAACAATTATATTTTTATATAATCAAAACATTTTATTTCACATAAACCTACATGGCCACTTATGATACATAAAAAACTAGGTGCACGGTTCCAGTCCGGTCCGTTTTCTATGGAGAAGAGCCGGCAAGAAACTCCACGGTTATTCTTTTAAAAATAATTGGATTTTACAATGATTTCAAATTGGTCTTAATAGGTATGAGCGGACAGTGTAGGCCTGTCAGCAAGTACCAGTACTTAACAAAATAGAAAATGGTCTACAAATCAAGAATTAGAGCACCTGATGAGTGAGGAAGAGACGAGACGGGAAGGTCTGTAAGTTGGCAGACATGTATACACACCTACCAACAGAATTTTATACCTCTATGCTACTAAAAAAATAACATAGCATAAATAAATCGATTATAAAGAAATAGAAATCATTTATTTGCTTATTATGTAGGTATAGGTACAGCAGTGGCGAAGGGTGACTTTATGAGAGAGGTAAGCCGGAGTAAAAAAAATCATTTCTATACAAAATAAACTCGTCGTGATGTAGAGAATGTAGACGATATAAAGACAAAAAATGTAATGTATGCGTTTTGTAATGTTTTTTTTTCCCGTGGGTGTCGTAAAAGGCGACTAAGGGACTTACTAGAGAATGGGCAGCAGCGTTCTCTATGCATTTTGATACCATACTGCGATCGCCAACTCGCCTGCCAAGTGTGGCGATTATGACAACCCACCCCTCCCTTTGGGGAGGCCAATGTCCAGCAGTGGACGTCTTTCGGCTGAAATGATGATGATGAAATACCTACAGTGTGAATATATTTTATTATTTACACTAGAAAGAAAGAAAGAAAGAAAGAAGAAAGAAAATACGTTTACTTGCGGTAAACATAACGCAAAGAAATAAAAACACAAACACGAAAGAACAAGTTGAGGGAAAATATGCGTCACATTCACGCAAAACGGCCATCGCTCAGCATAATGCTGCGACCCTATGCTAGACAGAGCCCCAGCGCTGGTTTTCAGCGACAGCCGGCGTTGACGTGATGACGTCAACCGTTGCAGCATAATGAGATAAAAATAAACAAAATAAAATAAATGCAATTCTTCGTTATCTATGTTTATATAAATATAATATCTAGAATGGCAACATTCAGTAACGTCGGCCACGACTCAAGCGCCGAGCGCATGTTACGCAATCTGTGTGTGCAGCTGTCAGCTGACATAAAGAATTTGGCGTTTTACGTAATGGTTACATCTCAGTTAGAGAGGGTTACATAATTAAATAACATGGCGCATTATGTAAAGAATGCTAGGATGTTATCTAACAAAGGATGCATTGGGTGACTGGGTATTAAATAAGTATGGTATTAGTACAGTGTTCGTGAAATTTGTATGGTGTTGATGACAAAATCGGTGACTTCAACCACAGACCAGGACAAAATGGTAAGTGCAAAATAAATTGTTATATTTATGATCGTGAATAATAAAGAATTTTAATACTATTAAATAAAAGAAATTAGATTGGATTGGATAATAAATTAGGATAAATTTGATATCAAGGAAATTATACCCGACAAGCCATAGTTTGTCAGTTGATTAAATTAGGTTTAACCGTAAATTGCAGAAACAAGGTAGCTTATGGGTGCCGAAACACAGAGATTAATACAACCCCACTAACAGAAGAGCGAATCCCAAGCAGCCCACGCCCCAGGAGATCCCAAGCCAGTGCCTGCATGCCATGACCGCTGAGGTACAGTGAATCAATACTAGAGTACATAGCTAAGATTGAAGGGAAATTTGTTCACGTATGAGTAACTTTTTATGTTTGAATTTAAAGGATTGTATTGTTTTCAGGCGTCGCATTGGTGGTGCGAGATCATTCCAACAGCGCGTGGCTGCAAACTTGAAACACCCCCTGAAAGCTGTAGTTCTGTGCATTGGCACCAACAGTGGGCTTACCATGGAGCGAAGACTATACTTAACATGGTTTTCTTTCTAAGTTAGCTTTTCATAGAGATAGTGTGGTTTATGAGTTGTAATGATACCAAACAACAAATTGGCTAAATGAAGGTTCCTCCTGGCATTCATCTTTAATAAATTTAATTGGTTAATATATGGAGTAACGTGACTTCTCCGCGGAATGTTAACACAAAAACGAACACATGCATTCTGGATACGTTGGATCACACGCTCTGTTCTTGAAAGCAGGCATGGCCCATAGACTGTGTCACAGTAATTTAACTTGGATAGGATGAGACTGTCAACAAGTTGTTTCCGAATTGGCACGCTTAGGAATTTCCGTATTCCATATAAGACCTTTAACCTATAAAAACAATTTCGGAGAACATTGGTCACATGGGCCTCAAAGCGCAACTCTGGATCAATAATTAGCCCTAGATTGCATGCCTGTTCCACTCTCTCAATTTTATCTCCCGTGATAACTATCTCAGGGTTGGCAGACAGTATTGCACTAACTTGTTTTCTAGCACCCAGCACCATAAATTTAGATTTGAGAGGGTTCAGAACCAGAGAGTTTTCCTCTGACCATACAACCACTCTATGCAAGTCATCATTCATTTTCTGCACTGCCAAAGATGTTTCATTCCCCTTGAAGGATATGTACAACTGGATATCGTCAGCATACATATGAAATTTGCAGTTAACAAAGGACTTTAAGATATCGGCACTGTACAGAATGTACAACAAAGGCCCCAGAATCGATCCCTGAGGGACACCCCTTGATACTTGGAGGGGGAGGGATGACACCGACGACCCGTCTTCCCCTGAGATTGAGACCTGTTGATAAGGTAACTATTAAACCACTCCACCGCATCACTGTCGAAGCCATAGAAAGCTAACTTTGACAGCAGTAGAGTGGTATTAATTGCGTCAAAAGCCCGGGAAAAGTCCAGCAAAGCCAGAATTGTTCCCTCACCCCGGTCACGTGCTTCAAGGATATTACCCACAACATCAGCCAGAGCAGTTGCAGTACCTCTACCCCTTCTGAAACCCGACTGAAGGTCGGGAAGAATGTTGTTGGTTTCGAGGTATTGGATAACCTGCGAGTATACCACACGTTCCAGGATCTTGGACAGGCAAGGTAGAATACTAATTGGTCTTAAGTCCTTCATGTTAACCGGGTTATTGTTTTTAGGAATAGGGCGTACTATAGCGCGTCGCCAGAGTTCAGGGAATGCACGCGTGGTTATGGACTGGTTAATGATATCTGTAATGGCTTGCAAGGTAGTTGGCAACGTGAGAGATATCATATCGAGACTTATACCGTCGACACCCTGTGCATCCGACCCTAGACTCTTGATTATCTTCAGGATTGATTCAGGACTGGTTGTTGTGAGTGTGAATGAAGCCGGGCCATACTTATGAGACTCAAAGTAGGACAATTGTGAGCTGTCATTACGACAACTTCCTGGGACATCCATAAACGCCGCATTAATGTCATCGGGGTTGTTGAAGTGACTCGGCAGCAGTCTTTGTTTATGGTCCGGAAGCACATCCGATTTTAAATTGCGCCATAACAGCTTCGGGCCCTTTATTTGGTTATTGATGCTTTTGGTGAAATATGCCGCCTTCTCGCTAACCAGTGCCGTGACTGCTTGGTGCTTCAGATCCAGATAATATTTTTTGTGACCCGGTAGTTTAGATTTACGAAATCTTTCCCTTGCTCCATCTCTCAAAGTCGACATCAACCTGATATTATCAGTTATCCATGGAGTAGGGCGAGTTTTAAATGTCTTCCTTTTAAGAGGAGCGTGGAGGTCGAATAACTGTGTCACAAATGCGTTAAATGTCCGTACCATTAAATTGACATCACTCATGTCACCAATATTCGACCATGGTATAATTTAAACAATTTAAATAATTTAAACTACTGACTATACCATTTTTCGATGACGATAGAGTGGTTGTGTTCCGAATTTCCGAATGGAAGCCCGTAGTAATCGTGTTATACGGAGCTTTCGCCCCTGAGGTACAGATAGGATGTAATCATTAGGTATATTAATTAAAACGTATCGTGTACGTTCTCTGTGTGGTGCCGGACGTAAAGAATAGCATCACCCTATGTCTTCTTGTGGGTGTCGTAAAAGGCGACTAATGGACTTACTAGAGAATGGGCAGCAGCGTTCTCTGGACATTTTAACACTATACTGCGATCGCCAACCCGCCTGCCAAGCGTGGCGATTATGGCAACCCCCCCTTTTGGGGAGGCTTATGTCCAGCAGTGGACGTCTTTCGGCTGAAATGATGATGATGATGAAACGTGAAGCTAAAACTTTGTACCCCTTTTTACGAAAATTACGCGAATAGAGGAAGTTTTTATGAAGGAGGAATGCGCGTGAGTGAGCTAAAATATTTTTGAATAATATGCATTAGAAATAAATTAATTAATTTAAAAAAAACATTACACACACTACCATGCGTTTGACAAACACACAGTACCAGAGCCTTATGGCTTGAAGATAGATAGGTGACAGGAGTGACAGCTTGAGCATGGAATAAGTAAGTACTACTCATGGAATTAGTAAGTACTATATAGATTGTAAGTAGAGAGGGTCGAATTTCGACCAGTGGCCGACTACTAGTTTATATAAATAGTGCCGATACACTTTACCTTACGGCATGCAAAATTTTCAAACAATAGAATTTATTTAAATAAAGAATTTAATTAATATAATTTTAATATAAAATCATAATGATGAATGATGATTAAATCATAATCATGATGATTACTGACTGTAGCCCGATGTACCTATACGTCGAAGTAGACCTGAAGACATTAAAATTTGTTCAGTCCCATTTACACGATGCAAGATTCTTGCGTCCAGCTTAAAAAAAAACAAAGCAACTGTTAGGGTTTCGGAATATTGATTTTGCTAATCTATTATTTTAATCGATATTCGCATTAATAGAGCTGTCATTTTAATATTTTACGTTGGCAACTTTATCCATTTATTATATTCATGGTCGCTCTGTGATTGGTTGACGAAAAATGGCGGGAACCAATCAGATAGCTCGCTTCTTCCCGCTAAAATGGAGGGGTTAACATGGCCTAACGGAACGCTTGGCAGTTGCGTAGTTTTTAGTTTTGGATTTTGGGACTCAACGAGATAGGTTGTGTTAGCGTTAATATAGAAAGTTTAATATAAAAAAGTACCTAGTGCTAAGTATTGATTTGGTATGTACAGTTCAAGTGAAATATAAGACCTTAAGTATAATATTTGTATCATTGTTCGAATACGTCCCGTTCCCGTTGGTGTACCCCAACATTTCAGAAGTGGGATAGCAACGTAAGTACTCGCCCATTAGTTTTCTATTATCATTATTTCTCTGTCGATAGTCACTGCTTGGTAACATGATTTATTATAGTTGTAAATAAATCCTTAAAGTCAGTCTGCTTAATAACTACATAGCAGAGATAAAGGATTCAACAGTTTTTTTTATAATTATTTTACTTAATCATAATTGTGTACCTACCCACATTAACTTTACTTTATACCAATCTGTTACCGAATAAAGGCATTGATATTCTATGATTGACTATGTTGTGTTATACTGTTTTTCTTGCATTAATCTCAGTTTAAGAAGTGTTTACCGTTTTTACGATATAGGTACTCAAACATTTGGTAAGATTGCTTGTTATATTAGCTCAATAATATCGTAGTTTTATGGATAGTAATGTTTTGTTATTTATCACGAATATTAGAATTATAGATCTTTATTCACTAAGATATTTCAGGTTTTTAAATATTTTTTGTTCTGGAAACGTAGATGATTTAAGCTAAGATATATTTTACAAAACATTTTACCGCTAATTTTTCGACATACGGTAACTAGTTAATGGAATGCAGTTATTTTTGAAATTGCCATCTTTGAATTGCATATGCATACAGAGTGCATAATTTCACTGTGTAAATAAACACACATTTTTGAAAATCCTTAAATCGCTTATATCAAACTGAGGCCGTTATTTGTTTTCTCTTTCGAGCTCTCGCATCATGGACGGGACAACTAGGCGCCCAAGCATGGAATCCAGTCATCGACGATTTGAGACGCCCTACGTGATGGAGCATCGAAGTAGGAGCCGGGTGAGGGACCACAGTAGTCGGTTGCGAACTCGCAGCCCATGTCGCAACCGCGATCAAGATCTGGGATTGAGCCATGAACGAGTCAAGCTCCTGGAGCAGCAGCTGCTACAAGAACGGGAGCGTCTTCTCCATGCCAAGACCCGCACCCGGAGTCGCAGCCGACGCAGCCCGCGGCGCACATCGTCGCGGCACGCCACCCAGCGAAGCAACCGGAGTCGCAGCCGATGGAACGCGCGGCGCACATCATCGCGGCACGCCAGCCAGCGAAGCAACCGCAGTTGCAGCCATCGCAGTGGGACACTCGACCATCAACGGCAACGAGCGGGAGCCAATCGACATGGCGATGATGGCCCACATGCTGAGCATCGTAACGTCGCGGGACACTTTGAAAGGTCACGTAGCCAATCTGTATCTAAAAGTATATTGTTGATGTTTTCAAATGTTTGAAAGATAGTTTGGCATCTCAACCCACCCAAGACACACGGTCTTTTCAAAAAATTGATCACATGAACATACTGCCTAATTTTGATCCATCTACATAAAACCAACTTTTGCAAACAACAATTGATGTATGGCTCAAGAAAGTCAATGAGTGTGCTAGTGTGTACGGTTGGGATGACAAAACTATCGTTCACTTTGCTATGCAGAAACTTCAAGGCCTCGCCAAAACTTGGTATGAAGGTTTAAACTCTGTTTTGTTCAACTGGCAAGAATGGCAAGAGAAACTAATAAACGCCTTCCCTTGCGAACAAAATTACGGTCAGGCCTTGGAGGAAATGCTTAAAAGAAGGAGTAGGTATAATGAACCTATAGAGGTTTACTTTTATGAAAAACTCTCTTTACTTAACCAATGTGATATATTTGAGAAACGTGCGGTAGATTGTATCATTCATGGGATCAGTGATAGGACCCTCAAGTCAGGCGCTCTAGCTTTACGGTCCTCTCACCCCGATCAGCTCTTGCAATTCTTGATGAGCAGCAGAGATTCATATCAGCATTTCGATCGAAACCATAACAAAAACAAAAACGATCACTCTAATGCCCCTAATGGTCAGCCCAGTCAGAGGTCGGGTGCTAAGTCGGGTTCATTCCTTGGATGTTACAATTGCAAAGAAAGGGGTCACAGCTTTTTACATTGTCCTAAGCCACTTATAAAATGCACAAAATGCAACAAAATAGGGCATACAGCTAATAACTGTAACACGCAGATGGAAAATAATGTCGTAAAACCTACTGGTAATATTCCAAAAGCCATGTGTATTGATGTAGCTAGTCAAGCACGCAACTCGCACCCGAACTCGAAATTTATGAAGGATGTTAAAATTAACGGTACGTTACAGCAAGCCTTTGTAGATTTTGGGAGTGAAGTCACGCTTATAAAGGAGTCTGTAGTTAATGAGTTAGGCTTGACCCACAATCACATACCATCATTATTGAAAGGATTTGGAAACGGTATAGTTGAGTCACTAGGAGAGTTGTTTCTTAATTTTGAGGTGGATGGTGTCAATGCTCAGGTTCCATGCAAGGTTGTGTGTGATAATTTGTTAGAGAAATCCACACTTATAGGGCAGTCCTACACCGAACAACCTCACATCATAGTTTATAAGGATGTAACTAGGCTACAATTCATCGATATTGGCAAGGAAATGCCACATCCAGATCCGGATCTAACAGAGTCCTCTCTTAAGGTTAGGGCAACAGGATTGGTAGAGCTCTACGGTGCAGCATCAGTAAAGGCATGGATTGAACCCACCACATGTGGCAGCATTCTCTTGAAAAATGTTGTCGCTGGGAAACCAAATAAACAGTACTTTGTTTGTGGAGGTCTCTATCGCTCTGAAAGTAGTCGTGTCTATATAACCGTGTTCCCATGTTCGAGTTCCTGCTGGATCACAAATAATTTAGTTTTATGTCGTGCAAAGCGAGTCGAGGTTGTCAGTAGGGTAGTTGTCGAACCACCAGAAATCCCTATGGCGATTGAGGGCGACTTGGATGAGAATCTGATTCGTGTCGGTGATAAGGTGCCAGAAGACGTGAAACAAAGGTTGCTCGAGTTGCTCAGAAAATATTATCGTTGCTTCGCATCCTCTCTTAGGGACCTGGGTTGTACCAACGTGACCGAAATTAATATAGAGTTAAATAGTGAACGCCCTGTTGTCTATCGCCCATATAGGTTGTCGCATCATGAACACGAGAAGGTACGGTCAATGGTGAAGGAGATGCTGGATGCAGGGATAGTAAGGGAGTCGATCTCAGGGTACGCTAGCCCAATTCTACTGGTACGCAAAAAGGATGGGTCGTTTCGAATGTGTATCGATTACCGTATGCTTAATTCTATCACGGTGAAGGAGCGCTATCCTATGCCCATCATCGAAGATGAGATAGCTCGTCTTACTGGCCAGGCTTGTTTCATTTCGCTCGATCTTGCATCTGGTTATTACCAGGTGCCGATTTCAGAACGGAGCAGACACCTCACCTCGTTTGTCACGCCAGACGGACAGTATGAGTTTAATCGCATGCCGTTTGGTTTGGCTAATGCACCGGCCGTTTTCCAGCGGATGATGAACTCAATATTGGGGTCTGCTCGGTTCAACAAGGCAACTGCTTATTTAGATGACGTTCTTATTTTCGGTAAGGACTTTAATGAATGTCTGGTACGGCTTGAGGAGGTATTGCAAGTTTTGGAGAAAGCAAATCTCACTTTGAACCTTTCCAAATGCGATTTCTTACGGGACAAGATCGATTATCTTGGTTATGAAATCAGTGCAGCTGGGGTTAGGCCTGGTGATAAAAAAATCGTTAGTGTCATGAATTTTCCACGGCCTGAGAATGTCCACAATGTGCGCCAGTTCCTTGGTTTGGCTAGTTATTTCCGTAAATTTATCCAAGGTTTTGCCCGAATTGCCTTGCCACTCAGCAAGTTACTAAAAAAGGACACCTCGTGGACATGGGGTGATAGTCAAGAGGAGGCTTTTGAAGTCTTGAAATCTAAGTTGGTTGACAGGCCCATTCTTGCAATATATGATCCTGCAGCAGAGACAGAGCTTCACACCGACGCAAGCAAATTAGGTGTAGGAGGTATATTACTGCAGCGCTCCGAAGGAAATGATGCTTTTCGTCCAGTAGCTTACTACAGTCGACAAACGTCTCCCGAGGAGAAAAATTTCCATTCGTATGAACTTGAAACTCTAGCAGTAGTCTGTTCTTTGCGAAAGTTTAGGGTCTATCTGCTAGGGAAATCATTTAAGGTCATTACAGACTGTAGTGCTCTACGATCTACGTTTTCAAAACGAGACCTAATCCCGAGGATAGCACGCTGGTGGCTCTTACTACAAGAGTTTCAATGTTTAGTCGAATATAGAGCAGGCGTAAAGATGGGCCATGTAGATGCGCTGTCTCGCAATCCAATCGAGAGCTCAGAAGAGAATCCTATCGATCAATTTTCAGTTATGTCGATCAGTAGTGAGGATTGGTTACATACGCTTCAGCTTGGAGACACCGAACTCTGTAGGATTAAAAACATTTTAAATGATAGTCTTAATGAGAAGGAACTCAGATACATAAAAGATAATTTTGTGGTCAAGGATAACAAATTGTTTCATTGTATAGGTAATGACAAAAATAACGTTCGTTGGGTGGTGCCAAAAGGTGCGAGGTGGCAAGTGTGCAGGCTGAACCATGACGATATTGGCCATTTTGGGGTGGAAAAGACTCTCGAAAGAATAAAGAAACACTATTGGTTTAGTAAAATGTCCAAGTTTGTAAAAAAATATGTTGGTTCATGCATTGAATGTGCATATGCAAAGAACAAGACTAAAACACACGAGGGTCTGCTCCATCCCATCACCAAAATAGAAGTACCATTTCATACGGTACATGTTGACCACCTCGGGCCTTTTGTCAAGTCAAAGAGAGGCTATACTTACTTACTTGTAGTTGTAGAAGCCTTCACCAAATTCTGTTTTATCAAACCTGTTAGAAATACCAATAGTTCGAATGCAATTAGAGTTCTTGAAGATATATTTTTTACATTTAGGGTCCCCGACCGCCTTGTAAGCGATCGTGGCACCTGCTTTACATCTCATGCTTTTAATCGATTCTGCCTAGACAAGGGAATTAAGCATATTCTTAATACAGTAGCCAGTCCGAGATCAAATGGCCAGGTTGAACGCTACAACCGTACAATTCTCGACGCTTTGAAAGCGATGGCTGTTAAATACGGTGAAAAGGATTGGGATAGTCATTTAGGGAAAATTCAGTGGGGTCTAAACAATACTTTTCAGAAAACCACTGGTAGGACGCCGTCAGAGGTACTATTTGGAACTAGTATGAATAGCGAAATAAATCCCATTCTTAACGAAGTTACCAAAGACTCTCGCGGAAACTGCGAAATTACCGCCATTCGAGAGGAGGTCAAAAAAAAGATTGATAACGAGCAGGTTAAACAAAAGCAGGTTTATGATAGGGATAGGGTGCCAGCCCGGATTTATGTCGAAGGTGAACTTGTCAAAATAACCAAGACATGTTTCAATAATGACGGACAAAGTAAAAAGCTCATGCCGTCGTTTATAGGGCCCTATCGCGTTACGCGAGTCTTAGGCAGGGACAGATATAACGTAGCACCGGTTCCAGGTTTAGCCAGCATGCAAAACAGACGGCCCACTACCGTGGCAGCAGACCGTATGATGCCATGGATACACATTACGGCCCTAGAGGTTAATAATTCGGATGCCAGTGGTACTGACGACGAGGACCATACTGAACCATAATTTGAACATTTTATTGTAATTTTCCCAAGTTCTATAAGTTTTAAAGACACTTAACTACAGATGCGTGTCATTCATTGTTTCAGATCAGGCACGAGAATCGATCGGATCGTGACTTGATTCAACAAATGTCCTACTGGCTGCCACAAGTAAATCGATCGTCTTGTAGGCATCAGTTAGGCCCCGAAAAATCGATCGTTCGGGTTAGTAGTTCGATGATGGGTAAACCGAATTAATCGATCGTTCGGCCCCAAAGCAGTTTAATTTTAAGTGACAGAGAACATAAATCGATCGTTGTTTTCTGGTCAAATTCAAAGAGAAATGTATTAATAGAAATTAAACAAGATACCTGTTACTGATCCGATGGATGTAATTTAATAACTAGACTTCTATATTGTTACATATCTATTGAGTTGATTTGTACTTTACGTTCCTTGACAGTTGAGTCAATCTTGTGTTTAATTGAGTTTAGTATTACATCAGATATTTACTTCAACCTAATGAACTGTTAGCTATTGCATTTATACCTTATTGAACTTATGCTTAATTAAGAGTGAACATATTATTTAGCTTGGTAAATTCGTATGAGAATTATTATTAATTTTTAGTCATATTATACACTTAGCCGCAATTTCTGGAGAACTGATTAACGAGTCGTACTTTGATTAGTCTTAGGGAAGCAGGTTACCTACTATTGTAATTTGATATACAAACAATAAATATGTAAAAACTTAGCAACCTACCAGCGTTCCTATTGTTAGGGTTCCACCTGGTGTCGTGTGCGGGGGGGACGCACACGTTGTCAGGACGGTCGATTGTTAGGGTTTCGGAATATTGATTTTGCTAATCTATTATTTTAATCGATATTCGCATTAATAGAGCTGTCATTTTAATATTTTACGTTGGCAACTTTATCCATTTATTATATTCATGGTCGCTCTGTGATTGGTTGACGAAAAATGGCGGGAACCAATCAGATAGCTCGCTTCTTCCCGCTAAAATGGAGGGGTTAACATGGCCTAACGGAACGCTTGGCAGTTGCGTAGTTTTTAGTTTTGGATTTTGGGACTCAACGAGATAGGTTGTGTTAGCGTTAATATAAAAAGTTTAATATAAAAAAGTACCTAGTGCTAAGTATTGATTTGGTATGTACAGTTCAAGTGAAATATAAGACCTTAAGTATAATATTTGTATCATTGTTCGAATACGCCCCGTTCCCGTTGGTGTACCCCAACACAACTAATAACTGGCTTTTATTTTTGCTTTAACTTATGGTATGCCAAAGGCAATTTAATGACATAGTGTAAATCCGGCTTTAGTCAAGAAATCTATGATCAATCATAAATCAAAACTGGTTAAAACGGTAGAATTATAATTAGAATTTAGTAACTCACGTTACTAAATTCTTAGAAGGTGGTAAGGATTAGAAACATTTAAATACACCATCCAAATGAATCATTCTTTTTTAGTGCGATTTCCGAATTTTAACCCTATGAATCGAAAAATTAGACAGAATTTTGTCGGTTTAGACAACCCTTGGAAAAGCTTCATTCACTTATGTATGACGCATGTCTAAATAGATAAATTTAACTGTTGAATTACTCGGTATACCGCAATAATATTGTTTCATAAAAGAGAGTAGGTATTTTCGGTAAACTCTCAAACAAAAGCGAATATAAAAACTTATTATAACCGTAAACACATCTTGGAAGTATGCAAATTCTGTTTTGGGATACTGAGAACGGATAGCTAAAGATATAAGGCATATTAGCATAAATGGAACGGCGTGAACTCTGCGCAAACAATGTTAGCGTGTTATGTTGTTAGGGGTAAGCAGAATTATGTGTGTTAAATACTCGTCTGTATTCCATACATTGCGTTTGGGTTATTGGCTTTAATTTTCCGGGTTATGGGTTTTTGTTAATATCGTCTGCTTGGCTTTCGCAAAATTCGAATGTTGTGTTTCAATCAAATCAAGTATTCTTACTTTCCTTAAAACGAATGCAAATAAACTAATCCTGAAATTAATGTTACAAATCATACTTAATTTTAACATGGACTCCACACTAGGTCGAGCCTGTCCGGTGGAGTCCCAAAGAGTTTTAAACATCTTGAAATTTCAGGGTCGATACTGTATTGTAAAATTTATTACAGTGTTTTAAAATTTTGTGTAAAACAAAATCAATAACAAGACTTCAAAAATAAAATAATATCAGTAGAATAATAGAACGAATAAAATAATTCTACACTAGAACATCTGACTCACATAATTCTGTAATAGGACATCTGACTCAAATAATTCTGTACTACGACATCTGACTCAAATAATTCTGTACTATGACATCTGACTCAAATAATTCTGTACTAAGACATCTGACTCAATTCCTCACATTTTAGTTGCTCCTACATGCAATATTTAAAGTGATTCAAAGATGCTTTCACCATTCAGCATTTTCGTAAAGTATAATATGCTGCAACACTATTCCTTGTTTTATTTATTTCAGTCTATTCAACCTTCCGGTGAGGAGACCCTACAGTTGGGGGCACAAATGTTTAAATATTCTTAAGCGTTAATGCAACTTTCGTGTTTTAGGACAAAATTTTCATTTATTCAAATGGTTCCTTTGAAAAATTCTCAGACTAATTGGTAGAAATAGAGTCCTGTACTTAAATAAATGTTTATTTGATTAGGTTCTAACTACTCAAGTCCTGCTTTATTCATTTTGGAAATGTTGTTTAAGTGAAAGATTAGATACTAAGTATTAAGTTCTTTAAGTAGGTCAGGGGTGTACTTTATGTACACACCCCTGCCCAACCCTTTGGGGAACTGGTGTGATGTTATGTGATGTTATGAATTATTTTATAGTAGTCAATTATCCAAATCAAATAACCATCATCATTATTTTATTCAAAAAGACGTCTACTGCTGAACGTAGTGACATACAGCACATAGGTGCCTTCCTATCCGGAGTATATGGTGGAGGTCTGCCCGGTTTGGGCGGAGCACCGCCGCAATTAGCGGCGGCGATCTCTTGCGTCCGGCCCTGGTTCAGGCCATGGTTCGGAGCGAGAGTGCATGGGAGGCCGTCACCTCCTTTTGCGAAGCAGTAATGCTCGCGAAGGAGGAGGCGGAACGCGTGAGGGAGAGGCAAGGTTCGCGCCGTCGCTGCCCTAGTCACCGCAGTAGACGCCCCAGGCGTCGGGAGTCGCAAGCCGATATCCGGCCACCGCAGGCGCGGGCTTGCGGACGGTGAGCGATGGGTAGCTCGCCGTCCGATAAGGGCCAGGCCCGGGTCGACGGCGCGTTGTGTTCCACGCGCGCCTCAAAGAGATGTCAGGACCAATGCCTGCCAGGGTTGCGAGTTTGTCCGAAAGGGATATCGTGGCCTTGGCACTCAGGCAACGGAAGGACCACGGGTGGGTTTTAGTCAGCAAAAGTCTGACACCCCGCTCCGCCCTGTGCGGGAGAAGCTACTTGATCATATACCACCCAAAAAAAAAGAAAAGAAAATAGAGGCATGATGTTATATTAAGCTATAGTTGTAGTGTAGCATGAATATTCGGACTAAATCATCCCCTTATATTAATAATGATCCCCTTATATTCAAAATCTAATAATAATAATACAAAAATAGAAAATCAATTTTATTTGAAAAGCTTAGCCGTTTCTTTTTTCAATTTCTCTGTGCTGGGCTGGAGTTGAGCCTTCAATCCCTGTGGGCCGGACAGGATGTAATATCGAGATGGATTGGCCCTGTTTCCACACTGGTGTGTACTGGCCGCTCAAAATCCAGTAGTTTAGCCTCGTTTTGTATCTAGATATAAGGTTCTGAAATAGGTAAATATTTATTGAACATAAAATAATTACTATTTTGTTTTTGTAAACGGTTTCGTTGATATAAATAAACGCATTTTTATAAAACTATTAGGTACTGTATAGATACGTTTATTGTCGTTAAACCATTTATGAAAATAAATCGCAATGTCCTATGGCTCTGTTACTACTTGACTAAATAGTATGGCTCATTAACTGGTATCATTCTTGTGATACCACGAAGCATGTATTAAGCCTTACGTCATGAAAGCTCATACCTACATAGCAGTTTAGACTTTCAGCTTTTCTGACTTCAACTGTACACTACCCTTTGAACCCAGATAATAAAACAAAACAATACCATCACTCATACATTCCTGACACGGAAAATGAACAACAATGGCCGTTACGATAACGCGCCTGAAACTTAAACGAAGTACACACTACCCTAACATTGACCCTGAATGAAGGAGCAGGTAAACAAAACACGCTCATAGGCTCAACCACAGATTAAATATGTAGGCCAGGTCCAGACCATTGTAATGGGTAATGGCAAACTGAGACGGAATGGTAATTTTCCGTATTGAGGTTGGTTTGGACCAGTGTGTGTACGGCTCATCTACACAATGAACTATGTTGGTTATTGGTCAAAATTGAACAATATTGAATGGAACAGTGTTGAACTGAAGCAGACATAGGTTTCTAGCTAGTTTCTAGCATAATTCTGTAGTTATGCTATTATTATTACAGGAAATTTCAAGCAACGTAAGTCAAAAGCCAAAATATATTGGTTTTTAGAACGGAAGATTAAATGCCTTTTTTAATCAATTCAAACGGGATCTCATACAAGATCACAAAGGAGCGGGAAAGGCGAAATTCCGAAACAAATCTACATTTTAAATTGTTCTACTACATGAGGCGACTTGATGTGTGTGATTGTGCCCCGAACCTCTGACCTGATTAGTTTTTTGAATCAGTAGAAACAAATGAGACTCATGCTTCATACCTTACATCCAAACTCAGCTTCTACGTCCTTTATTCTAGAAGATTCCTCAAGCATGAATTTAATTATAGAACCTACAGTTCATGCTTGAGCATTCGGGCCTAGGTACCTATGTAGCTAAAGGCAATGTTCTTAAACCTATTTTTAGGGTTCCGTACCCAAAGGGTAAAACGGGAACCCTATTACTAAGGCTCCGCCGTCTGTCTGTCTGTCAGTCACCAGGCTGTATCTCATGAACCGTGATAGTTAGACAGTTGAAAATTTCACAGATGATGTATTTCTGTTGCCGCTATAACAACAAATACTAAAAAACAGAATAAAATAAATATTTAAGGGGGCTCCCATACAACAAACGTGATTTTTTTGCTCCTTTTTGCTCTATATTGATAACGGCAACAGCGCTTGAAATATGCACAGATTATTTAGTTATATATTCACTTTAAAAATAAATAATTAAATTAAAATAAAACAAATATCCCTTATAGGGCTCCCATACAGAAAACATGATTTTTTTGCCGTTTTTATAGATAATGGTACGGAACCCTTCGTGCGCGAGTCCGACTCGCACTTGGCCGGTTTTTCTTTACATACCACGCTGTTCAAACGTTTCACTACAAATAACCTTACCTTATTATATCTGGAGACACTCAACCCTCAAGTACGTTGACACGATCAATCACAGCTTCCCGGGAAATATGTAAATTTGTTTTGAAAAAGTTATGCGGCCAATCTACGGAATCCTTCAGCGGGAGGATTATGAGGGCGGCAAGGCACTAGAGGGATTTAAAAAGGCTTTGTATCAAAATCGCTTGGTTGCTGGTCGCAATCAGCCTCTCATTTATCTTCATCTGGTTCGCTGTAATTACAATGTTTATTTTGAAATAAATTGCATTTTATTTATAATGGTTTCATGTTTTCTAAATAGAATGAGACAAGTTGCCAAAATCTAGTTGAGACGTGCAATATGAGAGGCTTATGCCCAGCAGTGGACTGCTGTAGGCTGATGAAGAGGAATGAGGCAAGGTGGCTTAAAAGTTCTTTTCGCATTTCCTCATCGACATTTACCTCGTCATTCCTTCTACGTCTGTGTAGAAATAATTATGGAATGTTTGTCATCTAGCAACCCAATTTTCGAGAAATACCGATACATCCTAAAATAGTCCGGTTCTCAGGCTTGGGAACGCCAATCTACCCGTAACGCCTGTCGGGTATTTTTGATCACGAACGTTAAATCGCCGTCCACTGGAGCGCCAAAGATACTTATAGTGCTATACGCTCTCGAGGAATGTAGGACACACACGGCAACCATCATCAATATCTTTGCATTTCAGTAATTGTATTGAACCTAAAATAAAATCAATGATACAGACACTTACATATAGTACGTTCAAAAAGAATTTGATTAAATTGTAAGCAAATGGATCAGAAAACGTACCTGTGATGCCAATTTGTAGTGCCATTCATAAATTGAGTACTTTTATAATAATAATTAAATTCTTTATTGAGAGTAACTCATGAGACTCATACGGTGTTAGTAACAATAAAATAAAATAAACTTACAACTATGTTAGTGATACAATTACAATAACAATTACAAAACACACACAACAACATAATCACTGCTTCAGGATTCCAGCTGAAATACTGGAGCAACGACTTACAATAGAGCTGTCCAGCCTGTCAGAAATAACTCCCAGGAAGCTGTTGGAACTGGCTCGCACCCTGTGCACCAAGGATCTATCTACATCTACCATCTTTGATATGATTACTTGAACGATTAGTCTCAAAAACTAGTGAGATTTTTAATTCACCACCTTTATTTTGAAGGTTTCGACAATAAAGTGGAAAAACCGATGAGTGTATAACTTTAATGATTACGTAAGAATTTAACTTCAACAGGGTTTGTTCACACTTTTAACTGACTTCCAAAAAGGAGGAGGTTATGTTCGTCTGTATATTTGTTTTTTTTTTAAATGTATTTTCACCGATTTCTCTGTCAATTGTGAACCGACTTATTTTTTTTTTTTAAAAGGATATGCTACCGAAGTGGTCCCATTGTCATCAAGTCAGAATCTGATGAGGGGATCCCATGGACATCGAGAGAAATCCTCAAATTTTATAGGCACACCTAGCGATTTGGGTATTTTTTTTATAGTAAATCGTGCATTTGCTCTCGGAAAACACCATTTGGTGAAGTGCAACTGATTTTAAAGACCATAGATGGGCACCGGAACTACTTAATAATAAGTATTTAACGGGTTGCGATTCGATTAGGTACTTTTAATAAGGTTGCTAAGCAGTTTATGCTCGTCACAATTCATATGGTGAGTGCTAACTCCTGGCCCCCAGGGGAACTCTTCAACAATTAACGTCCCAGCTGAAAGGCAATTTTTTGTAAAAAGTGACGAGGAGTTGACATTAGGCTACTGTAACTTAGATAAATTACAAACCGACCCACTGTGAAAAATCACACTAATATTATAAATGCGAAAGTTTGTGAGTGTGTGTGTGTGTTTGTTACTTCTTCACGCTCAAACGGCTGGACCAATTTTGATAAAATTTTGTACGGAGGTAGCTGACACCCTGGAATAAGACATAGGCTACTTTTTATCCCGATATTCCCACGGGATCGAGACTTGCGCGGGTGAAACCGCGGGGCGCAGCTAATAATAAATAAATGACAAAAAACTTTTAAAAAATATCAGATACTTTTTTAACAGACTGTACACACTATTTACGAGTATGTTCTTTGGTATAGTAAAGTAGCTCGTGGTTAAGTAAAGCTACGCTTGCCGGGGTTGGTCCGTGGATGGGTGATCTTTACACACCGAGACTATTCCGTGCCTCGGAAAGCGCATTAAGCCGTTGGTCCTGGCTGTCATTTGTAGATCTTTGACAATTGTTACGGCTCGTCAGAAGCCCGAAAGTCCGACAACCAGTCTTACCAAGGGGTATCGTGTTATCCGGTAACTGGGTTTTTGAGGTCAGATAGGCAATCACTCCATGTAAAATGCTGGTATTCAGCTGGATCCGGTTAGATTGGAAGCTGACCCCAACATAGTTGGGAAAAGGCTAGGCAGATTAATTGAGGTAAAGCAGATTAAAGATGCTTAAAATAATTTGGGTGCAAATTTTTAAACCTCTATTTAATTGAATGGACACTTTCGGAAGTAAATTTCGGGACCCCATTAAGGTTTGTAAACAAAATCAGCGCAGAGACTATTCGGTACCTTTTATCGTTAAACGTAACAGTTGAATGGGACCAAATCATTAACAAGTAGCGACGCAAAGCTGATAATCTGATTGTTTGAAACTTTAAAGTGCTTCCCACCATTAAGGTTTTTAGTCCTCTTAGCAGTTAATAAACATGCAGCCACACTTTACGTAATGGTTTCCCTAAGGATTATAACAAGTATTTGATTCCTACTTTCCTTTAGCGAAAACCCTAACCTGTAAGTCAAACGTGTCTCAATTCTTGAATGTAATATCCTACTGCAGCGAATAGCCTCTCCATGCACCTCAATTTCTAAACTGTACGGGTTAGAGTAGTGATGGCCAGTCAATACGAGTACCTTTTTTTTCTGGCGAAAAACCTTCTAATGGCGCCCGGCCTGACCGGGGAATGTAGGATTTTTAACTCACTAAAACCACCCTGGGTTGTCACCATCTGGACATAGAAGGGGGTACCGTTACCTCTGAAAAGACCTATCCGAAACCCCCTCTGTGCAACGCTTGTTAGGGCACATTTCTGGGGAGACTGTAGAGGGGTCTCCCCGAAACCTAAATATGCAAGTGTGCAAGGCAGCACGTGACCACTGTGCGCCGTCTTCTCTGACGTCACTCAGTGCGCGGAAAGGGTCTTCACTCTGAATGCCCCTGATCTCAAATTCCCACCTGCCTTAAAGGTTGCAGGCGAGATTTCGGCGTGTTAAGCGTCGGGACAGCAGCCTCCCCGACGCCATCTTTTACGAGTGGTAATCAGCCTTCTCACGATCCCGCTCAGCTGCCTCCTTCTGAACCATCCAGAAAGAGGCCATTTCCCTCCAGTTCTCCGACTCTGCCAGCATAGACCGAACTTCTGCTGGCAGCGACAAATCTTGCCCGATCTTGGCTATCAGAACACGTCTTTCAGAAGTCCACGCAGGGCACTCTCGTGTGCTGTGCAGAATCTAAGCCACCTCCGCAATTGTGGCATTTGCCGTGGGCTCTCGCCCAATCTTGATCGGATACTCCAATACGAGCGGTCTGATATCGAACCTTCTCGAATAGTTAAAGAACCAATACAGTTGTAAATCCGGAAAGCCAACGACATGGTGTTATGGCTTGAATTAGAAATGGCTAAGTCTAGAAGTGAACTTCGATTCGAAAGTAAGGTTCCTATTGCGCCTTTCTAGAAATCTATTACCTACTAACTACTTAAGATACTTTTATGTTTTTTTTTTGTATGAACAGACTATTTTAATATCTATAATTCTATCTGCTTTTTTTCAAATATTCATATTTTCGTTGCTAAAAATAAATATTCCCTATGATTATCAAAAAACCGATCGGCGGTGCAGCGTGAGCACGACACTTAAGTAGAGAGTCCATGTTCAGTTGAGATTGGTTCTGTACTGCTGTTAATGATTTAGTTCTAAACAAAAAACTAAAATTACTTATACGACTTTAGTTAAGGAAAAATATTCATCAAAACTACATGATACTGACGGTACACAAGTTTGGCTCCGTGCCATGTATGGCAGCGACGTGTCGGATTTAAGGCCCCGACTACACTGTTTAGCTAAAGGCCAGGACTCAAACAAGACACGGAAGCTATTTCATCTATCACAGTATTCAGAGGGATATCTAGTTATATATATTGCGGTATATTTTGCTGCATCTAGCTGTAATGGAAAGTGATACTTACATTTTTAATTATTTTACGTATCCCTTATATGATATCCCGCAAGTATAAGATACAGCCCTGTGTTTCTAATACTCTATCCAATTAATATTTATAAGAGTTTGTTAGTTTTTTATTTGTAAGTTTATTCAACAGATGAAAAATAAATCTAGTAATAGACTTTTATACCCAATATGATAAAGTGGCTGAATAGCAAACATTTTCATGGAGTTCCTTTCGTTTGACACATTCTATATCTTGATTAGGACTGCCTTCACGCCGGTAGCACATCTCCGCCGCGAAACCATAGCAGTGAAACCGCGGTAGTTCATTTCAACTGGTTCGCGTCATGTTCCGCTAGTCGCATCCGATTCGAGTAGCGAATCATGACGCGAGCTAGTTGAATTGAACTACTGCGGTTTCGCTGTGATGGTTTTGCGGTGGAGGTGTGCTACTGGCGTCAGTTAGGACTTTGTACGGAAGAAGAACTAGTCGGTTTGAGGGAGTGCAATTTTATAATAAGCTACCGATAGAAATAAGAGATTCTTCATCAGAGAACATAAAAAAAGTAAGTTCAAAAACCCGTCTGCGTAAAGAGGTGAACTTAAAAATGATAAAAACAATCATCATTTTTATGATCACTTTTTACGCAGTCGGGTTTTTTATTTTTTAAGGCAATAGGACTGTATTGTTAAATTTAAGAAGATGCCTCTGACTGCATGAGATTGTTTATAGTAAATCTTGTTTCGTTCTTTTTAAAGTTCACTTTTTACGCAGTCCAGTTTTTAGTTTTTTTTTTAATAATTACTCATTTAAACATATAATTTGTATATATTTATTGTAATCTCTCTTTAAAACCCTTAATTTTGATACCCCACTCGATAGACTTGGGAGATATATTTTTTTCGAAAACGCACCTTTTGGCACCAAAAATCAACTATTTTGATTTTTAATATACCCAGTGACACTCGCGCAATAAAAACGAATCTAACGACATATAATTCATCAAAATCGGTTCAGCCGTTTAGTAGTTACGAGGGTACATAGAGACGGACATACATACATACACTCAGGTCAAATACATAACCCTCCTTTTTTGGCTTCGCCGCAGTAGGGTAAGAATTGGCTGTATTTGGCTAACCAACAATAATAAACCATTATTCACTGTATGTACTCCATAGATAGAAGAAAAAAAAAAAACAAAAAAAAAAAGATCGAACGACAAATGTTTATTACTTAAGATATTTTGTTAAGTTTCTCTTATTTAAGTGAACTATGTAAGTTCTTTTGAGAAATAAATTTCTATAAACCGATTTACCAATTCAGAGACGAAACAACTTAGGTACACAGATGTTCACATGCAAACTGGGACCAACCATTTAGTCACGAGAAATTTACTTCTTTTTTAGTTGACACAATACGAGTATGTGGGTTGCAGCTGAAAATCAGCGTCAGGTGGTACACCTTGTGTTGTCATCTGACATTATGCTGAGCTGAGGCCCTTTTGGCATTATAATAATTGTTTTCTGTTATTTTAGAGTTATAAAGTGTATTTTTTTTTGATGTAATGCCAATAAAGGTATTTTTCTTTCTTTTCTCTCTTTCTTTCTTTCAATAACTACAAGCAATATTCTCTTCCTTTCCTAATTAAAACCAAATGAAAATCCTTTCAACAGATTGGTACCATCATTACTTGCACCTGTAAATAAAAATAATTTTGCTTTAGTTTATTATTAGGCACAATAATTGTACAGGATATTTTATACTACTATTGGCTAAATGTAGATACACCTTTTTAAACGTTTTTATTAAATAAATTAAAAAATAAATAAAAATAACATAAGACCAGTTTGTTACATAGTGTTCTAGGTGTCGCTCGCAGTAACTATTGAGGTCAGAGGCAACTTTGAAACTATTGTTAAAATTGTGTACCTACGTAAACACGTGGGTACACTGTCTTAACAATAGTTTCAAAGTTACCTGTAGTTGTTCGTAAACTATTGTTAAAACTCTGTACCTACGTAAACACGTAGGTACATGGTTTTAACAATAGCTTCAAAGTTGCCACTGACCTGAATAAAGTTTCTGCGAGCGACATCTAGATTACTATGTAACTTCACAGGCACTAACATTTACATAGTAGGTATTAACTAAGACTATTAATAGATTAATATGCTTTTAAATTAAGTTTATTACTCCTTGGTCAAATGGTCGCAAGCGTTACTGCTAAGCATTCATTAATGATTTAATTTCTGTAAGTACGATTGTACAACATCTCTGTTTGATGGCTATTTTGAAGTGTTAATAATTATTTGAGAGTTTTGGCGCTGATAGCTGAAATTCTGGATGTCGCCTAGTTCGGCTACAGATACCTAATTCGTTTGTCACAGGAAAATATTGTCAAAGTCAAAGTCAAATTATTTATTTCAAATAGGCACTTATGAGGCACTTTTGAACGTCAAAGCGAACGTTATAGCCTCTATGACACGTGTATCATTGTAAAAAATGAATGAAATAAACTTATTATCGGGAGTGTTTTTTTTTTCTCAGCTTTTAGGCTAGTTTTTAGCTACATTTACGGGCCAAAGCCAAGTAAACGCTGCGTGTGGTGATTTTTTTGGTGAGTGTACACTTTTACACGAAATCATATTTTTTACAATTAGATGAGGCCGGCGTTTCCTATCTGACTACTCTAAGAAAGGCCGAAACAAACTCAGAGGTCACAGTCTCTTTTAAAGTCCAGACATAATCTTGGTCAGATCATGTGAAGACCATGTAGATTGGTGTCTGAAATGGTCTTTTGAGGAAACAACCACACAGATTGAGTGGACCTATCCAGTCAATGCACGCATTTGTCAATAATCGTGCAATTCAACTCAGAATTTAAGGAACTCAACGATTTGACGAACAATACCAAAGAAAGGACATTTGGGGAGACCGCATAAATTACTCAAACTGCCAGACCAAGATTAAAACTGAGAGAGAAAATTTTAAAAAACAATGGCCCACACAGTCTTCACATTCACAATAACTAAAACAATATAATACTTTACAAAGTAAATATTATGTCATTGTATTTGAATAATATGTATATCTATAATAATTGATCGATGTCAATGAGTATATATGTTACGGCTAAGACCCGAAGTGCGGCTACACCTAGTTTTAGCCGGTTAGAACTAGGTGTAGCCACTTACTCTTGGTTAAACCTAGTACGAGCCGATTGTTTTCGGGTAAAACTAGGTCTAGCCTTCATCATGCCGGCTACAACTAGGTCCAGCCATTCCCTGTTGGATAAAACTAGGTCTATCCGATATAATTCCGGCTAGAACTAGGTCCAGACAGGCTAGAACTAGGTCTGGCGCTCGGCGGCCGCTGCCGCGGCACGCTCGCTTCGCTCGCTCGCCTTCGCTTGTTAATGGTTACTGTTCTAACCTTTTTTTTTTTTTGTTGCCGGGGTGGAAAACCCTCATGGATGTCCTCCGTCCTGGGGTGGGCGGAGGGGTCTGACAGACTCTTACTGACTAAAAACCACCCCGGTGTTCCCTTCCCACACTTGCACCGGGGATCTTGGGAGCTAGTATTACTTCCGTGATCCCCGGCTAGTGCCGGCCCGCCTCTGCGGGCCACCTCAAGTCTGCGGGGGGGTGAGGTGTTAGACCCCCCCGCGACGTCTCAAAGGGGCGCGCGTGGAACACTACGCGCCGCCACCTCGGGTCCAGTGTGATAGGGGGCGGCGGACGTCCCCGAGTCCGCCGTCCCTGGACCCATTTAGGGGGGCCGGAAGAGGGCATTATCTGCCCTGCTGATTATCTGCTGTGCGCCTGCTGCTGGCTGGGTGAGCGGACGAGATCTCCCGCTCCCTTTCCGCAGCCTCCTTCTGCGACACGACTGTTTCGCAGAAGGATACCACCGCGTCCCAGGACTCCTCGCTGCCGGCCATCGACTCGACCACGGCCGGCAGCGACAGGCCACTGCCTACTCCTGAGATGAGGGCACGGCGAGGCTCCTGTCAAGCGGCACACTCTGCCAGCGTATGCCGCGCCGTGTCCTCCCGGCAGTCGACGCAGTGGTGACACCGGGCGTCCGGCTCCCTGTTTATGCGACACAGGTATTTTGGGCGCCAGCCGCCGGAAGTGGGGGCCAAAATCCCACCGGCTGTCGAGCACCAATCCTAGGTACTTCATGGTGGACTCGACAGCGATTTGAGCCCCCCCGACCACGATGTGTGATCCCGGCGGCGGCGCCCGCCGGGGGCCATGAAAGATCAAGGCCTCCGACTTGTTGAGGGCAACCTCCAGCCCTAGGCGACGTATGCGGCTCACCACCTGTGAGACCGCAGCCGTCGCCAGCAACGCTGCCTCCCTGTACGAGCTCCCCCAGACCATGACCAGTGTGTCGTCCGCATAACACGTCAGGTCCACGCCCGGCTGGAGCTTGCCCCGCAGCACCCAGTCATACCCAATGTTCCACAGGAGCGGTCCCACGACCGAGCCCTGTGGAACACCGCACGACATGCGGCGCTGGTTTCCGCCATCACGTCCCGTGTAGGTGACACACCTCTCCGCCAAATAAGCCCCGACGATGCGGCGGAGGTAGGAAGGCACCCAATGGTAACGCAGTGCCTCCCGAATACAGCTCCAGGGCAGGGTGTTGAAGGCGTTGGAGATGTCCAAGGACACCGCCAACATCACCCCGCCCCGGGACACTGCTTCCTCCGCCAGGACTCTCACTTACTTACTGTTCTAACCTAACCTAACCCAAATGATTCAAGCTGCCAGGCGCCTGTTACTTGTTTCAACTTGTTTGCATCTAGTTTTATCCAACAGGGAATGGCTGGACCTAGTTGTAGCCGGCATGATGAAGGCTAGACCTAGTTTTACCCGAAAACAATCGGCTCGTACTAGGTTTAACCAAGAGTAAGTGGCTACACCTAATTCTAACCGGCTAAAATTAGGTGTAGCCGCACTTCTGGTATTAGCCGTAACATATATATTATCAATCCAGAAATAATTTTGGTCAGATAATTTGAGGACCGTGTAGATTGGTGTATGAAATGGTATTTTGAGGTAAGAACCATACAGATTTGAGTGGACTTGTCCAGTCAGTGCACGAATTTGTTAGTAATCGTGTAGCTCAACTAAGAACTCAAGGAGCTCAACGACTCGACAAACAAAAACAAAAAAGTACTCAAACTGCCAGATTATTATTAAACCTAACTGAGAAAAAGAAAAAATATAGGTATAATCCACATTTAAAGTAGTCCTCACATATATGTATATTTTGGCATTTAAATGAATTACTATTTTTTTTTTACTTAGTAGCAGTCCGGAGTCTGGATTTGTGCCCGATTGATGGCAATATGCTCGCTCCCTATTAATAAGTAAATTATATTTTTTTCAGAAAAACACGTTTACGGTTCACAAAAACAATTTTCCAAATATTACATGGGACCATCACAACAAATGTGGGTGCGTACTTTATATAGATACCTACACCTCTGCTGCCCAACCCTTAGGGGAAACAAGGCGTGACGTTATGTTATGTTTAACATAACGTCTAGTCAATCTCATAATGTCTTTTCTCAAACATGCTTGGAAAGTCGAGCATTATTTTGACAACCTTTTTCGAGATAAATCGAAATTGCTGTACTGGCCAAATACATGCGAGCAGCGGCCGCCAAAAGTTGTTGGCCAAATAAATTACATAGTAAACTCATATCTATCGTGTAATTTAAAAATGAAACGATCGTTTACTCCGAAACATGGCAACCAAGGAGGTAACTTATCAAAGGTTTTATTTAAATTTCGAACTGGCTTGGAAATAGAAAGGTATTTATTGAAAAAAAATACACATTTTCGCGTGAAAAATTATCGTTGTTCGTCGTTGAATCTGGAATTTATAAATAATATACTTTGTTTGAATTTCCGCGCATTATTTGAGAAAAGCACTATACAAGCCTTGGCCGCAACCGGGCAATGATGGACGCACGTATGAGTGCCTCGGCTTCGCCTCGGTCCACATTTTCACGTTCGTCCATCAATGCCCCTTTTGCAGGCCGCTGCAGTAATGTACTATTATAACCTGAAGACCTAATGACACTTGTACCTACGTCATTAAACGACAAAGTATATTTGTCTACGTAACAGTCTGATAATTTCAACTCATGGAATTACTGTGCGGGACAGTCTGTTCTGGCAACGATCATTTTCAGAATACTGTTGTCACTACCATGCAGGCGCTGTAGCAAGGTGTATAGTGAATACACCTTGCTTTCAGGGACACTGGGTGGGGACAGTCATAGGTCTGATACATAAGTAATTTGTAAAACTAACAATACTAACCTATATACCTAAGCACTATTGTTACTAACACCAAAATACTAATAAAATTATGGACCTTCTTGGTCTGAAATAAAGTTTTATTTAATTTTATTTTTATAACTTGACGTGTGACGCGATTGGTAGCACTGGATTTTCAAGTCTTCATTTCAATACTAATAGAGTTCAAAATGGTGACTGACAGAACAAAACTACAAATCATATGACTGCAAAATTCAGTGCTACCAATCCCGTCACGCGTCAAGATATAATGAACGCACTGTATTCTAAATTGTTTCAACCTTACAGTCCTTCACAGATATTTCACTACTGACAGCAAGCAAAGCAGCAACCTACTAGCAACATTATTGGAACGAGAATAAAGATCACTTTGATTTTGACAATGATGCAAAGTCAGAGATAAAATAATTGGAAAAGGGCTGTAAAGTCGAATTATAATTCACTGGAGTAATCATTCTGATGTGTGCTAGCTGTCATTTTTTGTAATAAAATGGTTATATTTATTTCAAGTATTTAGTGTATTCTAGACTTTTTACCAGCGGCTCCGCCCGCGTGGGAGTCGGTAATTAACCCACGGAAACGTACTACCGGGATCAAAAGTATCTTATGTGTTAATCCAGGCAGGTTATAAACTATCTCTTTGCCAAATTTAATATAAGTAATACTAATGATTAAAATACTATCATGAAATCATGCAAGCCTAGTAATTTTTAACCGACTTCCAAAAAGGAGGAGGTTCTCAATTCGGCAGTATGTTTTTTTTTTTGTTTTTTTTTTTTTGTATGTTTTTTGTTTGTTACGCGATTACTCCGTTAGTTATGGGCCAATTTTGAAAATTCTTTTTTTGTTTGAAAGGGTATACTTCCGAGGTGGTCCCATTGCCACCAAATCAGAATCAAATGCTGATCCCATAGAAATCGAGGGAAACCCTCAAATTTTATAGGCAAACCTATAGCGTTTTGGGTATTTTTTATAGTAACTCGTGCATTTGCTCTCGGAAAGCACCATTTTGTAACAATTGGAACTGATGATGGAGACCACATATGGCCACCGGGGAACATTATAATAATGAGTACCCCTATTTAACGGATTGCGATTAAGCAATTTATGCTCGTCACTATGCATATGTTGAGTGGCAGATCTCTTGGTTCTTACCAGGAGAACTCCTCAACAATCAACGCCCCTGCATCGTGAAAAGCAATATTTTGTAAAAGGTGATGAGCAGTTAACATTAGGCTATTGTAACTTAGATAAATTCAAAACTGACCCACTAAAAAGTGAAAAATAAAAAACTTTTTACAAAAAAATAAGAACCGATTACCAAAAATAACACTACAAAGTAAAAAATAACTTTAATTTCGGAAGTCGGTGGCAAAAAACTCAAATATAGATCCAAAGACACCGACTTCCGAAATTAAAGTTATTTTTTACTTTGTAGTGTTATTTTTGGTAGTCGTTTCTTATTTTGTAGGTTTACTGCTCAGAAATTGTGTCGTGTCGTGAACAGAATACCGTCTTGTATGCATGCAACATACTACCAGGACAAAAAGTATCCTGTTTTAAATCCATGCTAATGATTAAAATACTAACTTGAATTCATGCAAGCCTAGTACCTATTATGTGTTAGGTTGATGGTTAAAAAAGAAATGGCCATAGGAGGTTCTAACTAAATTTAAAATATTAATATCTTTTGCTTCTGTAGGACGATTTTGATGAAATAAATGCTAATTGTTACTCAAAATAAAGGTTCTTATCTTTCAGTAATTCGATTTTGAATCCAATGGGTGGCTTTTAAGTGATGCGCGCACAAACGGAAAGTTTAAGATTTTATTATAATATGTGTAGATTTATACATTTATTTTACACTTTAAATAAAAATCGATTAAATTAAACAATCACCATTACAATAAAGATGACCCCATTGAATTAAAAATTCGACTTAAGTGAAGTTTCAATCTACTCGGATTTTTTTCAAAAGTGGTAAAGCTTGTGTTATACTGTATTTCTGTAATGGTATACCCAAAGATATAAATATGTCTAGATAGACAGTCGAAGCTGTGAATTCGTCGAAAAAAATTGCGTCCAACTGTTGGCCGCAAACTGCACGCCCACTAGAATAACACAATGACAGCACAATGATGTGGCGCGAGTGTAAGACGTAGCTGTCACGCACACCAGCCTAACAAAGTTGGCCTGTTTGTTTTACTTATTTTGCAGCGCGACACATAAATAAATTATTACATTACAAAAATACAAAATAACACAAGTCCTGAAAGTAATTTGTTGAGAGTCACTGAAGACTGAAGTACTGAATCGGTTACAGTTATCTTCTTCTTAAAAAAAAAAGTCCAAACATATCTGGCCCAAAATTCAGCTGTGCGAACTCTGCTCACTGACGCGGTCTTAAGATCATCAAGTGCACAGGACAACCGCCGACAGGGCGCGGCGTGCGAGTGCAGGATGGAAGGTGGGCCATTGCCTGTGGAAACTTGCTACATATATTATCTTAGCCTACTATTTGTGTTTTCCTGATAAAAAAATTAAATTATTGAACTCGAACAAGATTTATCAAGTTCGACCCACTCTAGAACTTTTAAAGAAATATATAAATAAAAAGCAAAACATAAATAACCACTAAAAATAAGAAAAAAACAAATTAATATTCATGTGTACACCACCCAGAAAATTTATTTCTCCAATTTACATGAATTTCGATCCAAAGTAAATAAACCGAAATACGCACGTAGCGCTCAATTTTTATGTTAATTAAGTCATAACTTTTCTAGACACTCATTTTACCAAATAAATTACCAAAACATATATATTTTTAGACAAAGCTGAGTTACATTTCTCATGTATTGTATTTATATAACATAACACCAGTATTTCCCAAAGGGGACAGGGGTAGAAAGGTAGACGGCACACCTGATGTGCCTACATTTGTATGTAGACCCCAAACCATTATCAGTTCCTATTAATTGGGGCAAGCCTGTACAACAGCTATTTACCGGACACATGTTCCCTTGATAAAACCAACCAGATACCTACTTATGTGTGTGAATCAAACTTGAAATTGGAACACACATAAAAGATCAATGATGCTGTTTTCCAAAAATATAAGTTTTGGTATTCAATAAAACCAACAAGAATATCATTGAAGAGTACTGAATTTCAATAAACTTCAAATATGTATAAAAACGGAGGTGATTTCCTATTACACACTTCCGTCCCTTTTCACGAAATCACTCCCACAGAAAGCGAGAGGAAAAATCAAAAATCTGTGAATTCATGGACGAAAAATGAGACACAAATTAATAGCATAGCAACTTACATTAAACATACCCATATTTGTAAACAAATAAGTCCCGTTCGTATCGTACAATATGCTTGAGGGATTATTTCAAGATCAGCAGTATATAGAATAGGTACATGAAATCTCAATTCGTGTATTTTCCTTATGTGATGCAAAAGCATTGAGATGCACTGAAAGGGTTTTGATCCAGATCCATCCATTGTTGTCACGTTCCTTCAAAAGATGAGTGCGATTTAGTTTACAAAACTATCGGTAAGACTCACTACAAAATATTCCTTGTTTAAGTAAGAAGGTTCTGCATTGAAAGGGCTTATTTGGACTATCGATACTCGTTCAGAAGTGTCAAGCCATAGATCTCATAAGCTATTATTGTTATTAAACACATAAAGGTACTTAAATATTAATTGTATACGCAAATGAGATTTAACTCTAAATACTTCCGCCAAACAGGAGAAAAATCATCACTACATCGTGCATCGCAAAACTCACAAACAGTAATGAAGTTAAAAACTGAAAGCTCGTCATAGGTGGCAGCACAGTAGTCCGTCTACAAACCGCTATTGTTTTGTTTACGTTTACTTTTGTGTCGATCACAAATTAAACGAAAACTAGTTATATTAATAATATGTATGCGACTTGGGAGTGTGCCACTACTAAAAGACGAGCTAAAGCCAGGAGAAGCGTCTACCGCTGCTGGTAAAAAAGCAGCTGTAGTGGAAAAGTCAATAAATTATGAATGTTTTATAATATATAGGTTATTTTGTGTTTGTTGACTTTAAGTTTGTTTTTTGTTCAAGACTGGAGGTTTACGACAGAAATAACCTGATCAGAGTTGAAAACCATCTTGAGGATGACCTTCCTCACTGAAAAACTTCAGAGATGTTAATTCTAGCACGGATCTAATATAATTATACAAAACACACGTATACCTTTATTAAAATTTACATACACAAGTGCCTGCACTGAGAAAAAAGTATTGTGAAATTAACAATAAAAGTTTGCGAAATAGGAGCCAACAGAGTAAGTTTGCTGCTGCAGCAACCTTTTTATTGCGAATGTGACAAAGTGGAAATTAGTACTTTGTGGATTAGCACGTAGCGAATTTCACAAACGCTCGTTTTCACAAACTCGCATTTGCAACGTCTTAGAAACGCGAATGACTTATCTACATAATAAAAAGCAGTTATCAAAATGTCACCAATTTTTATTTATTTACTTTACACAAACATTAAATAATTACAGCCGGTTAGTCTTTGGTTAGTTTAAAGCCGACACACACGTAAACTAAAACCGTAACCTTACTAAAAATAATATAAAATCGTAATTTTTGTTTTTTAGTTTAATTTCATAACACTTCTTTTTCACCACACTCACTTTTTTACAGTTTTAAAATACTTTTTCACGACGAATAACGACGTAGACGCGCCGACTCTGGTCATAAAACCTATTTTTCACGTATCTGCACAGACTATGTACGTATGTATCTGTGTGTCCGTGCGGTGTTTATAATAATGGTTCCTAGAACTTTCTAGAATCAGATAATTATGGCGTACAACGCGTACCAAGTGTACCAACCCAACGCATGCGCCGCGGAGATATAGTACAAACTGTACGTAGTAGTATTTCCTGCCACTGCCGACCGAAGACTAAACTAGATACCGAGCGATTTTAACAACTTGACCAAATTCAAACATTGTCGAGAATGGACTTTGTGATTTTCACTATAGTTGATTTGCATTTTTATCTATGTTAGGATTCCCACGCTAAGTTTGAATTGTGTTTATAGCAAATTGAACATTGTTAAAGAATATACACATTGTGAACTCAGCTAACTATCACTTAGTGATTTTAACAAAGTGCCCTTAAAATTGTTAACCCCGCAGAGTACAAATTTGCAATTTTATAAAAAATTGCCAATGCCACAACATATAAAATCAATTTGCTGCATAGGTATATTGCGAAAGACACAAACTTTAACCTTGTGAACGCCTCTTAACAGGATGCGATTTTATCAAAGGGCATGACAATGATTATATAATATCATTGGCCAAAACATATAAAATCAACGTGCAACTTAAATTGCAAACTACACAAACTTCAACTATGTGAACCCCACCCACAGATTACTAACTTACGATTTATCAAAGGGCTCGATAATTGCTAACGCCACAACATGTGTCAATGTCGAACCACCGGAACCATGCCCAAACGTATAACCTGTGGACCCTTTCTTCTTATTATTAGCTTCGCTAACAAAACCAGCATGAATGGAAAGATGGATTCAGATACATAATAGGATAATTTACTTTTGACCAGTAATCAGCCATGCCATATGTGAATCCCCCAGATTACCACATCGTGATTTTATCAAAGGGCCCGAAAATTACTAACGCCACAGCTTATAACATTAATGCACAGCTTATATTGCAAACCACACAAACTTTGATCTTCTGAGCCCCTCATATTAGGACATTGCAATTTTGTCAAAGAGCCCACGTTTTGGTAATGGCACAACATATAAAATCAAAGTGCAACTTAAATTGCGAACTACACAAACTTTAACTTTGTAAACCCCACAAATTACCAACATGCGATTTTAACAACGGGCCTGAAAACGAATAACGCCACAACTTATAACATCAATGTGCGGCTAACATTGCGAACTACACAAACTTTAACCATATGAACCCCGCATATTAACATTTTGCAAATTTATCAAACGGCCCAATAATTGCTAACGCCACAACATCTAAAGTAAATTTGCAGCGCACATTGCGAACTACACAATTTTTAACCATGTGAACCCCGCAAAATACCACTTTGCGATTATATCAAAGGGCCCAAAAATAGATAACGCCACAATATTTTATTGCGGGGTTCACAATATTTGCGTTTCACAAAAAAAAAGTTGTTGTGGTAGCAAAGGGTATTTTGCTGTAATCTCAAAATTATTTTGTCACTTTCGCAAGAATTTGCTCGCAATGTAAAACTGCAGCTTTGTGTCAGGATTTTTTTCTCAGTGTGTAGGTAAAGAAAACAGACTTTATTCTGGAGCATAACCTGTATACGAATTTCTCCCATAAAAGTCTTCAGGTTTCGAAATAATATCAGATTTCTGTTTTTTATCCGAGAGCTTTCTTCAATAGTTTGCGTCTTTTAAAATCTTTGGCAAATATATTAATCCCCGTATTCTTGCAGTCAAAGACGCGCAGCGAGGATTAATCAATTATGTATAAAAGAAGTCGCTTGTAAAACCAAAAATGTATGGATATTGACAGCTAGCTGCCAAATTATTAGACGTTGGAAAGTAGCGACATCTGAAGTGAGGAACTGGCAGTTTTTATCCTCATTGCACGGTCACATAAAACCAATTACCAATAAAAATAATATATTATTCTACTTAGGCAAGTAATGTACATTTATTTACCTCTAACCTCAAAAGTACATCAACCCAAGATATTAATTAACTTGAATAAATCAGACGTGCTCAAAAGAAGTGGTTCTCCAGCCCAGTTAATAGTTAAGGAAGTATGCGCAATGGCCGACCTCTCTTGTGCTCCAAATTGATTCCGTGCTCGAAGTGGCCCTTTGTTATCGACCAATAGGTAATGGAGCAGTGAGCAGTGCTTACACAACGCTCACTATGAATATTCTAGACGTAATTTAATTTTCTGAAGGAACTGCTTCCATTACCAACACATTGTTGTCAGACAAAGACCATTTTCAATCTGGATTACGGACGATGTTCAAGATATCAAGAGGAGGTGGACATAGTCACGTTAAACTCATGTCATAATTCTGTTTTAAGACGGTCTATCATAGAGTAATATATAAAAATATATAAATTACGGTCTATAACCCATACCACAGTTTATGTTGTCACAGTTTTCAAGTAATACAATTCGTTTAAACTTTAACCGATCGGATTTACGACAGACCAATTAAACAACCTATTAAAGCTAAAAATAGAATTCTAACTGCTACTGGTGAAATTCAATCAAAACTTTACGTAAAATGACCGAACACTGTGGATTTCAATTTGAGGACCGCACAATCGAATCGTTTTTCAAGATCGGAATCCATTTAAACCACAATACCGGTAATCGGGTGGTGGCCATTCCAGTCAAAATTACGTTCACAGCCACTCTCACGACCGGTCACTTCAACTGGAGCGGTTGCTATATTTAAAATTGATTATTTATTTTATTTATAAATTTTCTTGACGTGTAGGGTCGAGATTCGAGTGAGAGGTGACCCAGCAATTAGAGGCACAATGTCAGGTAGACCCAATATAAATACATAGCCTTACTTATGGTTCTTAAAAGTGATCGTTTTACGGATCGCATAAAATAAAATCAAGAAATGATATTCTTTTAAAGACAACACAATTGAATCCATAGGTATTCCAAAAATCGGCCAAGTGCATGTCAGACCACGTAGAATTTGTCGGGCGGCTGGTGCGGGTGGGGCCGGATTTGGTGGAGAGCCAGTTTGGTTTCCGTAAGGGGCGCTCTACGGTGGATGCCATCATGCGCGTTCGAGCCCTCACGACGGGGGATGCTGTTGCCCGGGGTGGGGTTGTCTTGGCCGTGTCTCTTGACATCGCCAATGCCTTCAATACCTTGCCCTGGAGTTGCATTAGGGAGGCACTTCGGTATCACCGGATGCCGACCTACCTCTGTCGTGTGGTCGAGGCCTATTTGACGGACAGGGCCGTCATCTACCCCGGTCACCACGGAGAGTGGAACCGGCGAGAGATGTCGTGCGGTGTCCCACAGGGATCGGTCCTGGGGCCGCATCTGTGGGACATCGGGTACGACTGGGTGCTGCGCGCCGACCTCCCTAGTGGCGTCAGCGTAGTCTGCTACGCTGACGACACGCTAGTCCTGGCACAAGGGAGTTCGCATCAGGCGGCGGCCGAACTGGCGGCACGTGGGGTTGCGACAATCGTCGATAGGATCCGGCAATTGGGACTCGAGGTGGCATTGCACAAGTCCGAGGCCATGTGTTTTTATGGTCCTCGGAACGCGCCACTGTCGGGTTCCCAGATAACGGCGGGAGGGGTTCACATCGGCGTCGAGTCGACGATGAAGTACCTGGGACTCGTCCTCGACAGCCGGTGGAACTTCGTGGAGCATTTTCGACGTTTGGCTCCCAGACTGGAGCGGGCCGGGGCTGCTTTGAAGCGGCTCCTGCCCAATCTAGGGGGTCCAAACGCCTCCTGCCGGAGGCTCTACGCGGGGATCGTGCGGTCCATGGCCCTTTACGGGGCACCGGTGTGGGCGCGTTCTCTGAGGCTGCGACCAGCGCAGCGGTTGAACGCGTCCCAAAGGGTCATGGCCATCAGGATGGTACGGGGATACCGCACGGTCTCCCGTGAGGCGGCGAGCCTCCTTGCCGGATTGCCGCCATGGGATCTGGAGGCGAAAGTCCTCGCGCACATTTGGGTGTGGCGCGAAGAGGCGAAACTCCGGGGCATAACTCCGCTGCCGCAAGAAATTGCGGCACAGCGGACGGAGCTCCGGAGGGATCTCATGGCGACATGGAGAGTGCGATTGTCGCAACCCAGCGCTGGGCACGCCACAATTGTGGCGATAAGTCCCCTCTTTGAGGAGTGGCTGGAGAGGCGCCACGGCGTCCTCACCTTCCGCCTGACGCAGGTCCTCACCGGACATGGATGTTTCGGGAGGTTCCTGTTTAGGATTAAGCGGGAGGAAACGCCCGGGTGTCACCACTGTGTGGATCGCCCGGAGGACACGGTGGAGCATACGGTGGAGGTCTGCCCAGCTTGGGCGGAGCACCGCCGTGTCCTCACGGAGGCGATCGGCGGCGGCGATCTCTCGCGTCCGGGCCTGGTTCAGGCCATGGTTCGGAGCGAGAGTGCATGGGATGCCGTCACCTCCTTCTGCGAAGCAGTTATGCTAGCGAAGGAGGAGGCGGAACGCGTGAGGGTGAGACAAGGTTCGCGCCCTCATGCCCCTAGTCGCCGCAGGAGACGCCCCGGGCGTCGGGAGTCGCAAGCCGATTTCCGGCCACCGTAGGCGCGGGCCTGCGGACGGTGAGCGATGGGTAGCTCGCCGTCCGATAAGGACCAGGCCCGGGTCGACGGCGCGTTGTGTTCCACGCGCGCCTCAAAGAGATGTCAGCACAAACTGACGGGGTCCGTTAGGACCAATGCCTGCCGGGGTTGCGAGTTTGTCCGAAAGGGATATCGTGGCCCTGGCACACAGGCAACGGAAGGAACACGGGTGGGTTTTAGTCAGTAAAAGTCTGACACGCCCTCCCGCTCCGCCCAGAGCGGGAGAAGTTATTTGATGATTTCCCACCCAAAAAAAAAAAAAAAAAAAAAAAAAAAGACCACGTAGAATGTAGGGTTCCGTAGTTGGGATGAATTTATACCAAGAACGAACTTAACATTGTAGTTGAAAAACATATTCCCCTATTAGTACATTCCAACTGCAAATGAAAACTTGCACGCACAATATTGAGTGATTTAACAAGTTATTTAAAGACCATAGACTTCTCACAGGTTTTCCTGTAATCTATATGTATAGAACCATTCTCTCAGGCTCAGCAGTTTCGGAGATAACGGGGAATGGTCTATATTCATAAATTTTCTTTAATAATTTTAAAACTAATTATTTTAAAATTATAGCAATTATTTATGATACTAGTGCGGTAAGTTGGTTTTTACAAACGAGTAGAAGAATGTAAGCCCTAGAAAAGTCGAGGGCTTACCATAGTCACGAGTTTGTAAATACCAATTTCCGCACGTGTGTCATACAACGTTTTTAACACATTTGCGAGAAAACAGTAAAATAGGTAATGAAACCAGGCATCAAAAATTTTTAAGAGAATAATAGAGTATTTCTTCGAGTCTTCCATGATTTAAAATTATTGTAGATCGTTAGGTAAATAGCACTCACGCGATTTTGGCGGCTCATTCAAAATATCAGTTGGAGGAGATTCCATAATTATTATCGGATTCCTCGCTTGGATTCATATTATTATTTCGTTTATAATATATATAAACGAAATAATAATATGAATCCGTCAGTCGGAAAGTCGCAACAATCTTTGACGTTTCTAATATGAAAATGGCGCGAAATTGCAAATGGCGCCACGTGCGCATGGTGAAAATGAGTACTACATCTTTCGTCTCATTTTCTCTTTAATAATAAAGTGAGATAGACGTATTGAGCAAAAGCGCTTCGAAGGAGGTTCGATCATTCAGCTTATTTAATGTAATGTATACAAGCTTCGTAACAGCATTTTTTGAGCAAATGTGTTGAAAATTTATAAGTCAATTTAAAAAGTTTAGTAGCAAGGAGTTTTCATAGATAGAATAAAATGGGATAGATTTTATACGAGGAAAACTGAATGAGTCCGTACGTCTTAGCATTGAATTCTCAAAAGTCTTTTAAGTGGTTCTTTAATATATTGAATTACCAGTTTTAATTAAATTGAATTAAATTGAAAAACCAGTTAGATTTTGAGACTCTAGATTGTCCTATGGAGCTGGACCAGCATGTTTCCAAGCATTCCTATCTTGGATAAAATCCTCTAACTTGTAATATGCTTGTTTACAAAGTGTACTTTAATAATTGTGTTTTAAATTGTCTTTCATTTGCAATATATCACAAGGTATTTTGTTGTAACATTTAACACAGTACCCTTTTTTGGGGTGTATGTATGTATGTACTTTAGATAATCTGCAAAATGGTTGATCTATTTTATCTTTATTTCTAGTATTAAAATTATGTCTATCACTTAACTTATTAAATTTAAGTAGATTTTTCCTTACATACATAATATTTTCATAAATGAACTGGCAAGGTACCGTCATAATATTAATCTTTTTAAATAGTTCCGTTTTTTTCATTTTGAGGTACGGAACCGTAAAAATGCAATACCAGTTATCACACAATTACCAATTAACAACCATACTAACGCTTTAACACAGCTTGAAACTCAATAACATACGAACACGAATAATCCACAATTACAGTAAAGCCCGCGGTAAATCGAATAATAAATAGACTGCAAAAAGATGAAATCTTTTATCTGTATCGGCTGAAAGCTGTCACTGGCTGAACACGATACGGAATTACCGTCGAGGTGGAAAAATCAGGCTGGTCTCGGTTCCACAGCCTCCTCGAAATAAAATCTTCGCTACACGCCCCAGTTACCCGACCGGAAGACTCGCCATTCATTCCGTTCACATGTGTTTACGGTACGAATCCGGATGTATTCGAGCGCGACGATACGCCTGCAATCTTCGCCTTTTAGCCAGATTATTCTACTGTTACTGTGACCGTTTTTAACGGTTTTGGTTATGGGTTTTTGAGCGTGCATTTTGATGCATTTATGTTTTTTAACTGGGAAATGCTCTGGTGATCAGTTATCGTCGGTTTTATAAAGAGATAGGTGTTTATGAAGTTCAGTTTTAGATGCTTTTCAATATCACTAAGTAAATGACATTGCTACGATTACACAGCATTGTATTCTGCTCGTATTGTGTTCATAGCTATATACATGAGAAAAGATAAGCTAAGTCAGCAAGGTTGTTGCGAGACTACAAAGGGTGTGCCCACATTACTTAAGTAAGTATTGACATTAGAGGCTTTTTATGACCCTCATTAAGTAAAGTCGTTTTCGTGGCTCTGACAGGTTATTTGCAGTGATTCCTAACTAATGAGCTCTGATGTAAGAATTTTAAAAGTAAAGTGAAATATTTGTTCAGCCTGTGAGCTCCATTTGAATAAAAGGGAAAAGGAACGAAAATAAGTTTATTTTAGTTATGTGTTGGTTTAAAAAGCTAGGTAAAATTAATGAATTAAGTAGGAATTACAGAGCAAAAATCATATTCGATTGTGTACTACCAGGCTATATTTTACAAGCTTTTTTTTTTCTAAATAGATTCTACGACCAAGATTTGGTATTGTTTTTACGACTCCGATACTACCAAACGTTTTACGATCACCCTTTCGCAGTCTAATCGAGCAACTTCAATGGTAATCAGAATCCGATTCATTTACGATCTCATTGTCTTAACATAAAAAGAAATCTATTTCAATGGCCGAACATTCTTGAAAGAAATTGCGTAACATTCTACCTACCGTTAGTTTTCTGTGGAGGTTCGATTTGACAAAGGAAGAATTCGCATTAGGCAGGAAACTGTGTCAGCTAATCTGATGAACTGTACAGCCAGCTTCCGTTTGGCTTCTATAATATTGTATCATAGAAATATATATAAATGTATTTGTATGTTAGTTATCTGTAACAATTGTGTATTCCGCGTGGGGCTGGGCGTAAAGAATATCACCACCTATTTCTTCCCATGGATGTCGTAAAAGCTGACTAAGGGACTTACTAGAGAATGGGTCTATGCATTTTTAACACCATACTGCGATAGCCAACCCGTCTGCCAAGCCTGGCGATTATGGAAACCATCCCCCTCCTTTTGTTGGGGGAGGCCTATGTCCAGCAGTGGATGTATTTCGGCTGTAATGATGATGATGATTGTGTGTTTAACAACAAAACCAAATCAACACCATCAGCCCGTTAGCAGAACTACAGACCATAGGTTTTTAAGAATATGGGAATGTTGCCACTACGGCCACAATCAAAAATCAATTTAATAACACAAAGTAAAAACATTTTTTTCAGGACACAATAGTGTATTACAATTGTAACAATTTAGTTCATTACATTTAGTATTTAATGATCTGACCACGTAATAATTTGTGTTGCCAGCAAACCAAACCGTAGTATCGCCTGGTCGACTGCGGAAATTACTAGCCGCGATGGATTCCGCCGACGCCACGTCTGCAACGCAATAAGACCCGAGGATATATGGACGGTAACGGACCACGATATATCCTTAATATCGTATGGGAAATGTTATTAAATTTCGGACTGACATGTTTACTTACAGAGAGGATTAAAGAAATGTGTTTAGTTCATGTTTCGTGTCATTAATATTTTTATAGAACACGGTTCTGTTATTGAATCCAAAAGAGCTTGTATCTATACCTACAGGAAAAAAATAACCAGTGCGCAAATTTTAACTATTTTTTTATTTTACTTTGATTTAAAAAAAATAAAGTTATTGTTAACGAAAAATGTTTACTTCTAAAACTGGTTGTATGGTGACTTGCCGGCCGGCGGGCGCGTGTGCGCGGTGTAGCAACGGGCGAAGGTACCCACGTTTCTAAAACGCGCCGCTCACGCGCGTTTTAGAAACGTGCGTCGACGCGACGGCGCGCTTTTATCCTACAAAGCAGTAGAGGCTGCGTCTGAATCGCGTGCGTATCGCGTCTGTATCTCTACAAACGCGTGTCAACGGCGCATTTATAAAACATGGTGTGCACAGGCCCTAAACAGCTGTGCGCTCGCTAGATTTGTGATTTGTAGGTTTTTAGGTATTTTATTAGTATTCCAAGTCAGGAGAAAAAAATTGTATTTATCAAATTATGGAAATGTGTTCCATGACTGATACTGAACCACCAAAAAAAAATTGCGCACTGGTTATTTTTGTTTCCTCTTTAAGAGAAGAACAGTAACTAAGTAGCGTCGGTTTCACGTTACAACGTTCATCAACAATGGTTTCTACATATAAGTAGGTATAGCCCACATAAGTTAGCAAAATTGTAATTAAGAAAACGACATCGCTTTTCCGGAAGTTATCCTACAAACTACAAATGAAAACAGATTCGACGATTACCCAAATAAACACATGACAAATTCACCTAGATCCCTAAACATTAACCAACGAACTAATTAACAAGAATGTTAATACCGATTAACTTTGCATAGTTAATGTATGTTTACAATACAATGAACTCTTACAAAACTAACGCCCTAGTTTATTTAATTTATATAGATTTACTTGTATTGTTTGAAATTCAAATAGCTTTATTTGTATCCTATATATACTAGGACAACATGAATAGACAATCAGTGTGTGTCCAAGAGTTGATTGATACAATAAGATATATTTCAGTGTTTTCTCTACAACGAAGGAGGTATGTGACTCTTGACTTTTTTATAGTTAAGTAATTGACTTATTGCGTAGTGAAAAGGATAATTTTGAAGTGATATCTTCTGCTTGGTCATAATATAGTGTACTTCAAAGATAATGACTAAATGTATCGACACATATCACACGCATCTACGATTTTTTAATCGAAATTCATACCGGGATCAGTTCACAATTTATTTAGAAGAATCAAATGAGCGTTTAGCGGTAAGCTTAGAGCAGCATTTAAGTATTCACAGTAATAATAGCACATTGAATTTCAGTTTTCATCTGCTGAATTTCATATCTGTTCACGGAGTTTCCCCAATGAAGCTGAATTAAAGATTTTTTGTCTACTTATCCATAGTTAAATCGTTTCGCACAACATGATTTTCACACTATTTTCACTGGAAAACGTTTCATTGCGGTCTTCTTTCGTGCTAAAGTCTTTTAATTTCCTTAATCTTGTCTTTTATTGCAATTCCTGTAATTACTTGCCAAGAAAAGTTAACGAAAACTTGATTCGAAACTCTTAATGAGGTAATCAAATGCATCTGGCGTTTTAACAAGTGCAATTATTAGACTTAACAAGTTTGAACTTCCTTGCAATTCATCTTCCAAGGCAAAGGCCATTTAATTTGTATCTTTAAGTCGAGCATTAAATCCTGGTGGATGTACCTTCAGCCAGACTGTCTAGTGTTCCTTTAGAGATTTGTTTAAAAAAAGCAGTTATACTACGGCTACACTGTCCCGATAACGCGAGCTACACTTCGTACTTTCTCGTTTATACAGCGAGACATCGAGCGGTGTGCGAGAGAGAGCGCGTTCGCGTTACCGCGAAAATGTAGCCGTAGTATTAACAGAGAATTTTATTGCAGAGTATAGAAGCCTTGCAATGGGATAATCGGGCTCTTAATAAAGGAAATAATAATATACGCGGAAAAACTCTTTACCAAACTGCTGAGACATATTATTATGTTTTTCTAGACTTCTAACTAGCGTAGATACTGACCTAGGCTAGCTAAAAATCTGGAAAAACTTACACGATCTGTAGATCTACGTATATCTTAACTTCAAGGTCTTTTACCAAGTTATAATGGTCACATTGCCAAGTCAGACAAATAAATTGCGTTATGATGCTTTTTTGAAGTCACTTATGACGTTTTATTTTCAGACCATGCCTCCTCAAGTGGATCCAGTCCCCAGTGGAGTCGTCTTCGAGTCTGACACACAAACCTCAGACCTGGGGCTGGCTAAAGACGTCTCAGTATTAAAACATGCAAGTCCCAGAAAACACGAATATGTGTGGTTTAATATATTCTGGTTCCTCTACTTGCATATTGCATCAGTGTATGGATTGTACCTTGTCTTCACTTCCGCAAAATGGCAAACTAATGTATTTGGTGAGTTGTCTTCTGAGTGTTATAACTTAAGGGATCGTCCATTAATCACGTGAGGTGCGAAAGGGGAGGGGGGAGTGGTTTCGGAAAAATCACGAAATATCACAAGGGGGAGGGGGTTAGTGAGATATCACGTATATTTATGTTTCCGTTGAACGCGCGATTTCTAAACCGAAAAGCGGCGCGTGACCTTAACTCGCCATTGCCCGCGACTTCCCCGCCCGGTATGGGTTGCCAGTCGCCGGTAAATACTTTGTACCAAAAACATAGGGTTAGTTTGAAACCTCACCACGTATCACCAGGGGAGACGCGACGGAGGAGTAATAGTTGCTGAAAACATCACGTGATTAATCGACGACCGCCCTTAGCGGTATTTTTTAGCTTAGTGCTAAATATGCAAAACGTATCGTAATTATAATTTGGGGCGATAATAATGGTAGTAATGGTAATAAAATACGATAAACTAGTACAATGTTTCCGTAAAATAATCCTAGCCCACTCATGAGTAGTCGTTACGGTTATAATTATGTAGAGACTGTGTCTGATATAATTTATTTAGACACAGAACCTATGTACGAGTGTGTAGTGGTCGAAAGCGTTACTGCTGAGCACGAGGTCCGGGATTCGATTCCCAGGTCGGGCAAAGTGTTATTGGGTTTTTCCACCAGAAATTCCTCAGAAACAGCCCGCAGTGTGGAATTGTGCCCGGATGATGGCAATAGGCGGCTTATTACATGGGACTTAAACATAACTGGCGAAATGTGGGTGTACTATAGGTACACGTCTGCCTAACCCTTCGGGGATTACAGGCGTAATGTTATGTGATAACAACGAGAAAAATAAACACCTTCCCTTATTATATCGATCATCATCAAGTGATGACAACAATATTGTTGATACGCGGAGTTAATAACGTCTAAATTAGCAACAGATTTCACCAATTAAAATCAAAACTATATATATCAAGATAGGTATGCATTTTTTTTTTTTTTTTATCGTTGCCCACACTAGGAATTTCTCCTGTATCGTGCAAACATTTAAACTTACATACACAAACAGCCAGACCCGGAACAACTACTTGTAAGTCATACAAATATTTGTTCGCGACACGCAGCGCAGCAGACAATCGCTTAACCACTGCGCCAACCGTGCCGTCAAATTTAACTGTATTCAGTATTGTAAGTTGTGCATTGAATTATATATTAAATACTCAATTATATTCTAGCATTCGCCGTCCACCTAATGTGCGCCATTGGAATCGGCGCAGGATCTCATCGTCTTTGGACTCACAGATGCTTCAAGGCACGCACACCTCTCCGTGTAGTCCTCATGTTATGGCAAACCATGGGCTTTCAGGTAAGCAGACTACACTTCTACTTCTTCGTAGTAATGCAGTCTTGGGAGAATGGTCGTGATTATTTATCAGTTCTTGCTTTTGTAAAGACGCGTTCTTGCGAAGTGTCATAACATAATCCTGCACTGCTAGAGGCTATCCATCCATTTCAAAAATCGAACCCAAGTGTCGTGTGCAGCTAGAACACTACTAAGTACTAGAATGTTAATGTATTTTTCTCAAACATACTTGGAAATTCGAGCATTATTTTGACAACCTTCTTCGAGATAAATCGAAATTGCTGTACTGGCCAAATACATGCGAGCAGCGGCCACCAATAGTTGTATGAATATCCGTATAATATGTCGTGGTTTAGCGGCCAAATAAATTACATAATAAACTCATATCTATTGTGTAATTTAAAAATGGAACGATCTTTTACTCCGACACATGGCAACCACGGAGGTAACTTATCAAAGGTTTTATTTAAATTTCGAACTGGATTGCAAATAGAAAGCTATTTATTGAAAAAAAAAAAAATGAACACATTGGCGCGTATCGTCGTTCGTCATTGAATCTGGAATTTATAAACAATTCACTTTGTTTGAATTTCCGCGCATTATTTGAGAAAAGCACTATACAAGCCTTGGCCGCAACCAGGCATTGATGGACTCACGTCTGAGTGCCTAGGCTTCGCCTCGGTCCACATTTTCACGTTCGTCCATCAATGCCCCTGTTGCAGGCCGCTGCAGTAATGTACTAATTATAACCTGACAACGGCTGCTTTTTTGTGCCTTTCCAAAAGTTTTTTCAGCCTTTTTTTCATTGGGGTTAGGATATATACTCTAGTGCAAACTGTTTAGGATTATTAAGTTCAATGTAAAGTTATGACTAGGTACATACATAATTATAATAAGTGCTGGAAATGCTAATTGTATTGTCAAACCAGTCTCTCACGTCAAGAGGCGTTTGCCTAAATCATTACCAGTCCTCATCAAGTCAATGAATGATAAGATACGCTGTTATGTCAAGAACTTGACTGTTTACTTAGTTAATGTGCAAATTGATGAAGCAGACCCTGAAAGGGTTGATTAAAGGATCATTAAGGGTTATGTTACACTATCATTAACACTCACCCACACTTACACTATCATTATCGTAAAGGAGAAACTAGTAAATTTTCACATAGAAGATAGGAATCTCCCTGCTGAGACACCTAATCGTTTACACCTCTATTCAAGAATAAATAAATGTTTTATACTTGTATGATGTGCTACATTTATACACATACTTACAAGAATAAGAACTTGCAAAGGAGCTTGTGGCTAAGTAGTAACAGCCAGGTTAAGCTACGCTTGCCGTGGTTTGTCCGTGGATGGGTGACCATCTTTACATACCAAGACCCCTCCGTGCCTCGGAAAGCACGTTAAGCCGTTGGTCCCGGCTGTCATTTGTTGATCTTTGACAGTTGTTACGGATCGTCAGTAGCCCGAAAGTCTGACAAGCAGTCTTATCAAGTTGTGGAGGTCAGGTACGTAGTCGCTCCATGTAAAATACTGGTATTCAGCTGCATCCGGTTAAAATGGAAGCCAACCCCAACATGGTGGGGAAAAAGGCTAGGTAGATGAGGATTCACAAGAATAAAAAATGCATAGAGGATAACGTAAAAACAGAAATAGAATAATATTCAAACATGGTAGCCGAAAATAAAATTATGGCGTGCAATTACGAACAATTTTGATTTCTCTACGTTGGTAGCCAATTTCCATCAAGTCTTCAGTCAACATATCATTTCCATGTACCAGGACTCCATATTCGAGTGGGCGCGCGATCACCGCACCCACCACAAGTACGCGGACACAGACGCAGACCCTCACAATGCAGAGCGAGGCCTCTTCTTCTCCCATATGGGCTGGCTCTGCTGCAAGAAGAGTCCAGAAGTCATCGAAGGTGGAAAGCGCATTGATCTCACCGACTTGTATGCTGATCCTGTTGTTATGTTCCAGAGAAAGTAAGTAAAAGAGAATTATGCTAAGTTACGACACATCCATTGTACACAGAGTTACAATTTCATATCTATCAGTTTAAAATTTTGTCACTCCGAATAGGTTCTAGCCAGAGTTTTTGTCCTTGGACCAAACACACATGTGTTCAACCAAAAACATTTCTCAGAGCAAATAATCCTATTACAACCCAAGAAAAGAAATACTACCTACATATAAAATAGTGTCCCTACAAATATAACCCTCTACGATTATCTAATATCCTCCAGAATTCTGTGTTATAAGTGAAACCATAAGTCTGCGAGCAGTTGTCGTCGGTTCTGTCTCCAATATATTTATACGTACGCTTATAAAGGCCACTGCTGTACTCGGTATTAAAAGGAAAAGCAATACATATTTTTCTAAGACCTTTGTGTCTTTCACTGTGGGGGTGAAATAAAGAAACACGCGCGTCCTCTGAAAGTTAAGTTCAACTTACATTTGTTTCTAGTGAGGTAGAGATTTTCCTTACATCACGTGTAGCCCCTAATTCAACAAGCGTTAGGCCGAGGGCATTATGAAGTGTTAAACAAAGTTGATGTCGACATAAATTTAAAACTCGTTCTTATGTTGAAATGTTGATAGTCTGTTTCTGAGGGAGTTGAAGGTTGCGTGTTTAAAAACGGGACTCGCGTTATTTTTACGTCGTTGTACTTAAACCTACGTGAAGTATATTTAAATGGATGTAGGTATGTATTTAAAAATACTTTACGTAGGGTTTAAGTTGTATTTTATTTATCCAATGCATTAAGTAGATGTGATGTTCTTTTTTTACCAGATTTTAAAAATAGAGCTTAGCATTATCCGTGTAGGCACTAAAATGTCTGAAAGCATAATAGCTTAATGCCTAACGTTACCACTGCTGAGACACAGGCCTACTCTCTTCGAGAGCGAGTGGGCCGTAAACCAAAACGCGGGCCCAGTGTTGGTTGGTAGATGTCACATGTCTTCGAATTTTTGGTGTATAACATGCCGGTTTCCTCACGATGATTTCCTTCACCGTTTTGAGAGCAGTGGTGATGAAATTATTTACAAAAAGTAAAGCGTCTGCCTGGGTTCAAATCCACGACCAACAAACTCGTAAGTTGGAGCCGTTACCACTGGACCATCACTGCTCTAAAAAACTCTCTAAAAGCTGGTGATTAATTGTTTTATGGTCAAGGCAGTAGGTAACATTTTCGAACATACTTTGGTTACAATTTGCAACAGTACATTAACGAATCTCTATGAATTAATAATGAATAAGCTAGCAAAATGAAATTCGTGGAAAACATGATGCTGAAATCACAACGCACTTCCAGGCGGGCCGCACCGCAACTCAAAAATCTTGCTCTATTTACTTTCGTACACTTTCTATGAACCAACCCACACTGCAGGCGGGCCGCACTTTTTTCTATGAAAATGCATTCCTCTGCGGCACGAGGCGGCTGTAATATACGGATAAAGATACGTATTTCTCAAAAGAATTACAAATTCACTTATAGAGAAATATAAATAGTATTAAACAATATTATGTGCCATCAAGCGTAGCTTAAAATAATAACATTTTGCTACACATACTATAACGTATCTTAAAACTAACATTATAATGACACTTTGACTTAATAGTTTTACCAATCAAAACAAATCAGAAGTAGGTAGTTCTACACAAGGAACAGCAGAACCATAAGCGATACGGTAACATGCGCTTGACTTTACCAGTACTATTTTCTCCACAGGCACTACTTGAAAATGATGCCGCTGCTGTGTTTCGTGTTGCCCACCGTGGTACCAGTCTACTTCTGGGGTGAGACATGGACAAACGCGTTCTTCATCCCCACCATCTTGAGGTACACCTGCGGGATCAACGTCGTGTGGAGCGTCAACAGCTTCGCACATATCTTCGGATACAGGCCTTATGATAAGTAAGTGATATAATACAAAAACCAGCCAAGTGCGTGTCGGACCACGCACAATGAAGGGTTCCGTAGTTGGGATGAATTTATCCCAAAAACAAACGTGCTGTTGTAGTTGAAAAACATGCTCTCCCATACATCGATATACGTTACGGTCAATTCTCCAACTGCAAATTTAAGTTGGTTCACTATTACTCGTTAACTTGTGAACCAAGGGACATACCTACTCTGTGACGAGAGGTAGACAAATATTTCATGACCTCAGATGGTAGGTAGACCAAGGGACATACCTACTCTGTGACGAGAGGTAGACAAATATTTCATGACCTCAGATGGTAGGTAGACCAAGGGACATACCTACTCTGTGACGAGAGGTAGACAAATATTTCATAACCTCAGATGGTAGGTAGACCAAGGGACATACCTACTCTGTGACGAGAGGTAGACAAATATTTCATGACCTCAGATGGTAGGTAGACCAAGGGACATACCTACTCTGTGACGAGAGGTAGACAAATATTTCATGACCTCAGATGGTAGGTAGACCAAGGGACATACCTACTCTGTGACGAGAGGTAGACAAATATTTCATAACCTCAGATGGTAGGTAGACCAAGGGACATACCTACTCTGTGACGAGAGGTAGACAAATATTTCATGACCTCAGATGGTAGGTAGACCAAGGGACATACCTACTCTGTGACGAGAGGTAGACAAATATTTCATGACCTCAGATGGTAGGTAGACCAAGGGACATACCTACTCTGTGACGAGAGGTAGACAAATATTTCATGACCTCAGATGGTAGGTAGACCAAGGGACATACCTACTCTGTGACGAGAGGTAGACAAATATTTCATGACCTCAGATGGTAGGTAGACCAAGGGACATACCTACTCTGTGACGAGAGGTAGACAAATATTTCATGACCTCAGATGGTAGGTAGACCAAGGGACATACCTACTCTGTGACGAGAGGTAGACAAAGATTTCATGACCTCAGATGGTAGGTAGACCAAGGGACATACCTACTCTGTGACGAGAGGTAGACAAATATTTCATGACCTCAGATGGTAGGTAGACCAAGGGACATACCTACTCTGTGACGAGAGGTAGACAAATATTTCATGACCTCAGATGGTAGGTAGACCAAGGGACATACCTACTCTGTGACGAGAGGTAGACAAATATTTCATGACCTCAGATGGTAGGTAGACCAAGGGACATACCTACTCTGTGACGAGAGGTAGACAAATATTTCATAACCTCAGATGGTAGGTAGACCAAGGGACATACCTACTCTGTGACGAGAGGTAGACAAATATTTCATGACCTCAGATGGTAGGTAGACCAAGGGACATACCTACTCTGTGACGAGAGGTAGACAAATATTTCATGACCTCAGATGGTAGGTAGACCAAGGGACATACCTACTCTGTGACGAGAGGTAGACAAATATTTCATGACCTCAGATGGTAGGTAGACCAAGGGACATACCTACTCTGTGACGAGAGGTAGACAAATATTTCATGACCTCAGATGGTAGGTAGACCAAGGGACATACCTACTCTGTGACGAGAGGTAGACAAATATTTCATGACCTCAGATGGTAGGTAGACCAAGGGACATACCTACTCTGTGACGAGAGGTAGACAAATATTTCATGACCTCAGATGGTAGGTAGACCAAGGGACATACCTACTCTGTGACGAGAGGTAGACAAATATTTCATGACCTCAGATGGTAGGTAGACCAAGGGACATACCTACTCTGTGACGAGAGGTAGACAAATATTTCATAACCTCAGATGGTAGGTAGACCAAGGGACATACCTACTCTGTGACGAGAGGTAGACAAATATTTCATGACCTCAGATGGTAGGTAGACCAAGGGACATACCTACTCTGTGACGAGAGGTAGACAAATATTTCATGACCTCAGATGGTAGGTAAACCAAGGGACATACCTACTCTGTGACGAGAGGTAGACAAATATTTCATGACCTCAGATGGTAGGTAGACCAAGGGACATACCTACTCTGTGACTAGAGGTAGACAAATATTTCATGACCTCAGATGGTAGGTAGACCAAGGGACATATCTACTCTGTGACGAGAGGTAGACAAATTAAACTACTTATATTAGTCTATTGTGTCTAGGTAAGTGTAATTTGCATAGTTTTGCAAATTCGACAAACGACAGATTCTGAACTTTCGATATATAGCCTGCCTACAGTATATGATTGAACAATCAATCAATCTGCCTATAGCCTTTTCCCAACTATGTTGGGGTCAGCTTCCAGTCTAACCGGACGCAGTTGAATACCAGTATTTTACATAGAGCGACTGCCAATCTAACCCCCACAACCCAGTAATCGGGTAAAAGTCTCAAAACCAGTCTTACCAGGGGTATCGCCCCTGGTAAGACTGGTTTTGAAACTTTCGGGCTTCTGATGACCCGTAACGACTGTCAAAGATCAAGGAATGACAGCCGGGAAAAACGGCTTGACGTGCTTTCCGAGGCATGGCAGAGCCTCGGTATGTAAAGATGGTAACCCATCCACGAACCAATCCCGACAACCGTTGCTTAACCTAATGGATCGACCCGTGCGGCTATCTCCCTAGGAAACGACCAATTGGAACCGTGCACCTAGCTTCAGACGTTTCATAAGTAGGTTTATGTGAAATAATATTCTGATTTTGATTTAGAAATCTCTCCATACAATAGATTCATGAAAATAAATTAACAAATTAATTCACGGCAGAGCATAAACACTATCTAATATTGCAAAAACACAAAACACCCAAGGGTGACATTATTCTCGATTCCCGCTACAAACTAGGTCAGACTAAAAATACTCAAGTGATCAGATAAGTTGGTTACTTGAATCAATTAGGTCCTAACAATTTAATGGATCATGAATTATACATAGCGTTCAAGTAGACAGTCTCCTTGTAATTGATTACATTGTTATTATTCTTGGTAAGCCGATTAATGTTAAAGGCGTTGTTGGTATAGGTACCTACCTGCATAGGTAGGTACAGTCGGTGACCAGCATTATCTGACCCTTCTTCAATTATTCTTCTTTGTAAGTGGGGTCAGGTAATTCTGGTCACCGACTGTACCATTTAGGACCGATTACCATTGTTTATTAGTATCTATCTATACAAATAAATAAAATTGAAATGTCTGTTTGTAATGTCCAAATAACAGCTTTTTATGGTACCGTAGTCAACAAGGAACCCTTATAGTTTCGCCATGTCCGTCTGTCTGTCTATCCCCGGCTTAGCTCAGAGACTCTTAGTACTAGAAATCTGTAATTTGGCATGGGTATACATATCAATTACACCGACTAAATTGTGTAATAAAATGCGGAAGAAACATTTTTTTATATTGTAGGTACACGTAATACAGTGAGGATGATATTTTTTTTTCTCGTCTATCCCATGATGTGGGATATCGTTGGATAGGCTGTTCAAAAATATTGCGGGTCTGTGAAGTCCATTATTCGATTCCTGGATGCGTTTGCGTAATATTAAGCTTTAAGAACACAAACAAAAACTGACAAAAATTTGCTCTTCGGTACATTTTGCGGCAAAATTTAACTAAACCAAGTGTACTAATAATTGCCACAGATAGTTACTCCTTCATCTCCAGTATTAGCAATTTTTTATTCGAAAATGTTAGTTTATAATATTGTAAATAATAATTTCCGTTGCCTCTTCACACAAAATTTACGATATCGTGTTGAGTTTAGGAACATGTTTCTTCAAAATAATAACATAAATTTAGTTATTAAAAATATTGTATGTAAGCTGACATGTTCAACTCAAAAAGGTAGCGAAATAAACTATCAAAATGTTACAAATAGTCATAGAAAATAATGTTGAAAAAACCTACATTTTTTTTTAAAAACACTGTCGGTGATGTTTTTTTTTCCTATTATTTAACAAATCTTAATAAGAAATTTAAAAATCACACACTTGGCTTCAGCTATCTGTGTGATAAAATCAAAATTTTATTTATGATTATACAATATCTTCATTAAGTAAATGAACGGCGAAATATCCTATATTTTCGAGAGCGCAAAAGTGATGAAACTATTGACAGGTGATGAGACTGACACGAATGGTTTGTCACCACGAAAACTGTACTTTTATAGTTACACAGCCTATTGTTTCAATTATTTCAAGCTTTCTCACAATTAGATAGGAAATTGACGAAAAACGTTTTTTAATTGTGGTAGCACCCTTAAAGTGCTAATTTTTGTTAGAGTCTTCCTCTCCCCCCTGCCAGCTGTATGGCTGTTTTTGGATATGTGAAAGAAATCATGGCAGTAGTACATAATAATATAACGAAATTAAAAGGAAAACTATCACAGCCACACACACACACACAGCCTACTTGGCTACAAGTTAACGAGTACCTAATAGTCGACCAACTTACATTTTCAGTTGGAGAATTGACCATGACGTATATCGATATATGGGAGAACATGTTTTTTAACTACAATGTTAAGTTTGCTTTTGGGATAAAATCATCCCAACTACGGAACACTTAATTGTGCGTGGTCCGACACGCACTTGGCCGATTTTTACTAAATGCATAAGAAAGTATATAGGGTAAATTATTTTTCTTTTTGTCTGTCTATCTGTTTGTTCCGGCTAATCTCCAAAACGCCTGGACCGACGACATTCACTGGCAGCTATTAAGCACTGACTGCTATTATAAGGAGTAACTTGGCTACTTTTATTTTAGAAAAAGCCACGCGGGCGCAGCTAGTCTATAAATTTAATAAAATAGTAACGAAGTTAAAACACATTGAATATTATAAAATATAATATCTATATTAAATATATTTTTGAAAAAAGTTATTGCTACAAGGTGTGGGAACGAGTCTGATTCCAAAAATATGGTTTTTAGATTTTTCGTTTTGTCGCAAAAACGGCTGAACGGATTTGGATGAAATTTGGCACACATATCTGTGTGCCAGGATTACCTGGATTGTATAACCTGGATTAACACACAACCCACCCGCTTTTAATCCCGGTAGAACGTTCCCGTGGGATATTTTCAGACAGCCTCGCGGGTAAAGGCTAGTATAGTAACTCACTGTACGAGTAGTTTTGGTTTACCTACTTGTAAAGTTGTTAAGTCTCCGAAGACAAGAATTTATTTATGGCTGGTATTGGGGTCTATATTATGGAAAATAAGCATCTAGTTTTCATAACTTGACTTCTCCTACTGCAAGATACGTAGATATGACCTAACCTACCTACTTATCTTTAATTAGTCGGACTATAACCTATAAGAACTCTTACAGTTAAATAAACACCACACTCCTCTTAACTAGAGAGGAACGTTAAAAGCGTCTCGGGCTCCACTTTTCAGATTAAAATGTAAAAAATATGTTTTTCTCTAAGGTCACTGAACCCGCGCGAAAACATTGGAGTATGGTTGATCTGTGTGGAAGGCTTCCACAACTACCACCACACTTTCCCTTGGGACTACCGCGCGACGGAGCTTCCCCTCTACAACATGCTTACACCCACCATCGTGTTCATCGAACTTATGGCAAAGGTATGTATATTCATTCAGCCCCTTTTAACAAAGTGTCCAGCGGAAAAATAAATAGGCTAACCCTTGCGCGGTCAGCCTGAGATTAGGGTTGCCAACTTTTAGTAAAAAAAAAAAACATTCCTGTTTAACTATTCTGAAAGTAAACACTGTTTGAATACGACAAAGTTTAAAATATCACTAGCCGAACATTAAAGTATGGCAGCCCCAATGCCGACCTGATTGTGCGCTAGTAATAGCCACTTATTTCCTTGAACTATGCTGCTCACAAAACTTTAACTTGGAGCTGGAAACTTGTTAAATAAGACTTTATGGGCGGAAGTTTAAATTTTCGCACCGAAACATGAAAACACGTCCTTATGCATCGTCAGTGAATATTGGGTTATTAATACAAGTAGGTAATGAGGTAGGATTAATGAAAATATTAACTATGTGCTGCGATGTTACTTTTAAATGATTTTAAATGATCAGGGAAATAAGAATAGCGGTCCATGGGAACTAGTTAACCTGTCATTAAGTTGTGCCAAAGACATACGAATGTGGGTCATACATTAGACCAACTCTAGTTAAAGATAGGTCGAGGCATAATTTTGCTCACTAGGTACCTATACCTATCAGCAAAACAGAGCCAAAAGCATTAGCATAAATTTAATCTATTAAAATACATTGTTTCGGATTTTTTGCAGATTGGACAAGCATACGACTTGAAATACGTGTCCCCTGAAATAATAAAGCAGCGTACACACCGCACAGGGGATGGCTCACACCACCTATGGGGATGGGACGACCCTGAATTCAATGAAAAACTCAAAGCAAAATACGGTGCGGTCAGCCACAGTGAAGACAGGACACAAGCATAATTAATTTACTGTTCGCATTTACTTTTAACGAAGACTGTAGTAGAAAAATAAGGGTGTAGAACATAACGACTTAACGAATTAACTTATGCAAATTACAAAAGAAAATACTATTAGATAATTAAACAAAATCATTTTAAAAATTGTTTTACTTTTGATTTACTTTTTTCGCAACGAATTCTATTTCAATTTGGAAACTCCTCATTCTGTTCTTATTGATAAAATACAATAGAATTTGAACCTATCAGCTCTACACATAAATGAGTAAAATGAAACAAGCACGAAATCTTTTTCCAATGGTTTGCAGCTGGCGCCGTCGTCGTAAGCGATAAGCGAAAATCGATATTGGCCTCTTCCATTAGCGAGGTATAATTAATGCAATGCAATCGTGTGCTTACTACACTGGAGTCCGCCTAGCGACAGTTGTAAATTATAAATTAACCGCATCATTACCGATGACACGGAAAACAGCTGTTCCAAAGCTTACGATTTGATCAGGATCACACACACAAAGTAAGCACAGTACCTACTTTCCGAGTTCTAAAATGCCTGTGGTTGATCACAGACTAGGTACGGTCAGCAATAAAAGTCGATTAACACTTCAGTTTTTATAAATGATGCAATGAGAACATTGAGAACTATCAGTAAATTAGTTACATAATTGTCTAATATTTGGCCGGCAATAAAGAAATCCGTTCAGTTTTTACTTGTGAAGCCGAGAAATATTTGAGAAACTTCTCAATGTTTTATTTTTTTGTCAATATTTTGAACTGCTTTCAAGCTAGAACTGTTCCGAATACGAAGAAGATAAATCAAATCAAATCATTTATTTTTTGCCAACATGGGTAGGGGGACATGAAAAAAAACTCGGATAAATTAGATTACTAATCAGATTTGATGAATACTAAGCAGAGATAAAAATATGTTTTGAGAAAAAATATATTTTAGAACAATCATTTCAACTTATCGAAAATCCGTCCGAATTTAGCCGAACGCTTTTATAAATAAATTAATTTTAATAATAATTTTAATAATTTATTTATGACACCAAAAGTAACAGTAATAACAACCATAACACCAAGAGTAACAGTAATATCAACCATATTACGTAAAAATGAAATGCTGAAAAGCAATTTATAAAAACATTTAATTTTAGTGTTAATTTCCAAGACGTCATCGTTTAAATCTGACAATGTTATTGGACTGTCGCATGTCGTTGCTGACCATAACTAGATACTATTTCTGCTGTCGGTCGGCAATGAAAGTCGACAAACTTGGATAGCACCTCGTAGCATTTTGGAAAAAACGATCGACCTACATTCTGCATCTAGTCCAGCTACACTAAAATTACGTTTGTTTTTTCTGAATCATTAGACGTAGGGTTGGTTTTTTTGGATAACAATTGTGATTCTGAACGAATTTTAATAAAACTAGCAACACTTAAATCATAACGTCAATCAGTCTGTCACTGTCACAGTGGGTGGTCACAACAATAGCAACTTGCAAATCGTAAAAAATCGTCTTTGTTGTGCTAAAATAAATACTGAGACTATCTTGTTGATAAAATAAGTGACCTCCTAAACCAAAAATTACGAAGAATACCTAAAGAATAATAAGCCCAAGCTAAAAGTTATTGAGTGAAGGAAACGCAAACATTCCATACACATACCAATATGTTATCTTCACTAATAAAGGAACACCAAGTAAAACAAGCTTCAAAAAGAGTTATACAAGGTAAATATTTAAAATAAAAAGTATAAAAGAATCCAATAAGTAGGTACCTACCTAGTTGTATATTGAACATTATTCAAACAGAAAATTCGCTTTCTCCTTTCAGAACAAAAACGAAAAGAATGCATAGCTGCAGCTAACGATTTGACTCAGGCACTCGTCGACCATCTCAATGTTGGGTTTGTAAATTACTTTGTAGACCCCAGCTCTCATTGAAACCTTAATATAATATAAACAATAAATTGGATGTAAACTGTTGAAATGAAATTTCAATTTCTTTTCACCTACAATCAAAAACAATTATTTCGACACCAACAATGAACACTATGCTAACTTGAAAGTTAGCTGTGTGTACACTAAAAAGGCGATAAATGAATGTATAATAAATTATGCCAAAACTCATAGTTATGCTATATTAGTTAGCTATATTATGTCAAATAGTGAGAATACTAAAACAATTAATTGCCAAACTAACTAAAATAAAAAACATTAATTCTTTATAATTATAACAACAACAAAAATCAATAATATTACCTTAAACCAATATGTATAGATATAATACCAATAATAACCACTTGTAAGACTTTTTGCTAAGAATGGAATAGGTACACTAGGCTAACTAAGAAATAGCGTAATGTTTATTGCGCGATTGAAAAAATTACATTTCCTTAGTGTTATGTTGAATTAGTTACTTCATTATTTTCTGGAATTTCTACCTAATTGTTTTTGTAATCATTTAAATTAATCTAAGTTTATCTTTTCTTTCTTCTATTAATCTAATTTAAGTGAATTCAAAGAAATTGCACAAAATTCAAGTTAAAAGTGTGTCTTAGTCTAAATTGCTGGTGTCAATTTACCATTTGATAAAATCATTCATGTGAAAATTGCTCCTGTATAGACCAAATATTACCTAATCAAAATAAAAACCTAATTTAATCTAAAAAATAGGTACCTACTTAAAAGAAAAAAAACATTGTGCTGTGTTGATGATTATAACATAAAAACCTATTTATTTGAACCTTTCAGAGTGGCTCAGGCTTACCTAAATCAAAAGAAGTTGGATGCTGAAGCAAAACTCTTACATCAGGGAGCTATAAATTTTGCTAAACAGACACAACAATGGCTTGCTCTTGTTGAAAACTTCAGCAGTGCCCTCAAAGAAATTGGGGATGTTGAAAACTGGGCCCGAAGTATCGAAAATGATATGAAGATTGTTACCGATACATTAGAAAGAGCATATGAAATGACACAAGAACAATCAAGCATAACTAGTGGTGCTAGTAATCAATAAACCCTAATAGTAGTAATTATTCTTGTTTTATTACTGTTTAGATGTTATTCTTAGGTAAAAAGCAGACTGTTTGCATGAGATCACCAATTTATTCAACCCACAAAACATTGAATTTAACATAAGTTATACAGGGTGATTGGAAGATGGATGCCAAGCTTTAAGGCGAAGATAGTACAGACAATTTAGAACCATTTAAGCCATGGTTGCTTCAATTTCTCCAGCCCATACATTGACAGAGAATTTCCTCTCAAACGACACCTGCTTCATAAAATGTGGATTGTTTTCTTTGTCGGCCCATTCATGGAGATTGTGAAAGTTTGTAATGACCTCCCTAGAAAATTTGCTTCATCCGTCCACAAGATTGATTTCAGGAACCACGGGTCTTCGATGTCTCTGTTGAGGAAGAAACGCCAGAACTGTATTCTTCTTTGGGATCTTGCTCTTCCAGGTCTTGCACATGGTGCATTGTATTATATGCCACACCTTCCATTGTGAAATGTTTAGATTTCGAGCTACTGTTTTGGTACTGGTAGTAGGATCCGCTTGAAATGCTGCCAAAATGCCTTCTTCAACGTCAGGCACGTGTCTGCCCATGTTGACTCCAGGTTCCACTCGGTGAAACCCATCTTGGGCAAGTCGACGAAACGTGTTGTACACTCGCACATTCGGTCCTGCGATTAGGATAGCATTCTTGATACACCCGTCGCGCCAAGGATCCATTGCCGTCTGCTCTACCCATACTTAAATACAATATCCGCATATTCCTGATTGGAAAAAGTAGCCATAGCCATTTAACATTATTAAGAAAAACGGCGTAGGGGCGCACTAAATGTCAACTGAACACAATTCAAAAATCGAGCGCAAGGCTATGACTGGACACGGTCAAACAAAAATTTCCAAAACTAACTGAAACAACACGTGCAGGAACGCAAAGGGCTACATAACAACTGAACACGGTAAATTGTGAATCAACGCGACAACGCCCACTCACAAGGGCAGTAGTTAGACTAATAACGGCACGGTTGGCGCAATGGTTAAGCGATTGACTGCTGCGCTGCGTGTCGCGGGTTCGATTCCCGCACGGAACAAATATCTGTATGACCTACAAGTAGTTGTTCCGGGTCTGGCTGTTTGTGTATGTGAGTTTAAATGTTTGTAAACGCACCCACGATACAGGAGATATTCCTAGTGTTCCTTCCTAGGGCAACGTTTTTTTTTAAAAAAAAAAAAAAAGAATAAGTAAAAGATGTAACGGTCTCAACACAGACTGACTGACCCTGACTAAAGAATCGCAACCTTGTTGCTTTAGTAACTAAGACCATTTTGCTGTCAAAACCAACGTACTTACGCTATTTTCTATTTACTGGGCGATCTACCTGGAAATGCCGTCGCACGACGATTGTTTAGATAATCCTTCAATTTGGTTCTTGCATGTGCAAATAATTCTTAGAATTGAACTAAGTTATTATTTCGAACACTTAAAGTAATTTTTTAAGCAAAAATGCCTGCCTTAAATTTAAAATTTCTTTCTTTAATTGGTCTGTAGGTCCTAACTTCAATAATTTGTAAGATATCCTCGTAAATGATACCTCAGAAGAATGAACGATTAGCAAGTATTTTTTCAAAAAGGTTTGAACAAAAAAAGCACCCTCCGTTTATTTTTAATATGGATTACAAAAAGTATTCATAAAAAATTTAAACTTTTTATGAACTTACTCTATTAAACAAAAGTCTAATCACTCCATTGGCCATAAATAAGTAGTTTACTTAAAATATAGGGAATTTTCGAAAAAAAAATAAAGTTAGATTTAAAAAAAAATGGTAAAGTCTTCGTCGAAGACAACCATTGCTTATATGATTCTAAATTGTCTGTACTATCTTCGCCTTAAATCTTTTCACCCATCTTCCAATCACCCTGTATAATTCACACAAAATTACTAATATAATTTTATTGGAACGAAGTCCCTTAACACGGCTTGCAGTAGGTTTATCTGTGATAATCATAACTGATAACAGATGAATAAAATAATATCTGAAGTTTTGTGTGAATTATACACGTTCAAATTAAATTAGCAAACGAAACGCTAAAGGCGTCATGGGTATCGTTATCTAAACATGATGAATATAAAAAATTGATTTGATTATTTTTTGGGGACAACAACAGCAGGGTAGTGTAGTTGCTTAGCCATCACGTTTGCGGAGTTTTGCTAGCTAATTTAATTTAACCTTGTATAACTGCTGCAAGTAGAAAAGAAAAAAAATACAATGTAAAAGCACTCAAGACAAGTTGGAAACGCGAAGCTAATTCGTGTTGAATATGTTCATTGACTTTCATTGCTGACTGTACCTACTATTCATGTATTGTACAGACGCCAGCAGGTCAAGCTACCCGAAAATGTCAAATTTTCCCAATCAAACTTGAACTATGCTTTAACGATAAAGTTGAAAGGAAGGGAAGATGGCCAAGCTTATCTTTTAAAGAAATTTGACAGATTGTAGTAGCTGGCGTCTGTACTGTAAACGAACCTCTTCATCACAGTGTAATTTAAAGACCAACAATTTCAGTGACTTAACCGTCAAACGTCGGCGGGATATACCCACTTGCTTAGTCTGTGCCGCTTGGCAAACCTCGACAAACCATCACAAAATTGAAACGTGTGGATAGCGATTGTCTTGGCTTGTGGTGGGTTTGCAACCACATTCTGCCGATACGATCGACTATCAGATTTTTTGCACACATTAAAGAATGCTTGCGGCAAGCGTCGCGATGCATCCATGCGATTTTGCTTAGAGCATTTAACCTGTATGGAGGTGCCATATCTGAGCGTACCCCTCTGCCAAAGTCATTTGGCCATATGACCATGCACGTTAGATAAAACTAGTTCGTTCGATGACAGCCAACATTGTGAATCGTAATGTGTCGCAGTCTTCCCAAAAAATGGTAAATTGTACAGTTTTCTGTTGCCACTTCTAATTTACGAAACCATAGTGTTTCCTACCACATCTGGGTGTAAATTATACATCAACATGGTTTTATGCACAATGTCGAAATAATCATTATAAATGATAGAAAAATACAGTGATAACAGTGGTACGTTGGTAGCGCAAACGCAGTACAGGATATCTTAGAAAAATTTGTCTGTTCAACAACGTAAATAATGCAATGAGCGGTTGAGTCTACAAGAACCCGGACACAGGAGAGAAACGTAGTGCACATCGTTCAAGGGGGTCTACTCTCTAAGTCTGTCAACGAAGATACGGGCCCGTGCGAAAGTAGTTGATCCGTCAAAACAAATGACAATATCCATTTTTCTAACTGGTAAATACACATCGGGATTAGGGAACACTATCAAATCATATTGTCTTTCATTTTTAATTCGGGCTCTGAACTAATCGTATGTCCGTAAGTGATACGGAGAAGGATACGCCCAAAACTTCGGCCGAAACTACGGATTTTGTGATTAGGGAGTAGACGCTAAGGATCAACGAACACCACAAGGAATATCACAGAACCCATTGATTGTTTCTCTCTGTTTATTAGGTACTAATGATATGGTCTGTAAAATCCTGACATGAATGCATAACAACAAGAAACCCATGTCACGACGATCGTTTATAAAATAAGTAATAGGTAATACGGGCTGGTGTCTGCAACTCCACGTCAATGCGCATATTTTACGTACGGGTGGGAAAATCGATTATGCCAGCAACGCCTTTGTGTTACTGACAATCTCACGTAGGATACCTGGGTTACCGAAGTACTTTGCCCTGTATGTAGCGACCACCGGGCAGTTTAACAGCACATGAGTTGCTGTCTCGTCGTCCTCCATGCAGGCCCTGCACAGCGGACTGTCTGTGACTCCTATGACAAAGAGGTGTTTAATAAATGACCCATGGCCAGTTATAGCCGCTGTAACTATACGCAGCTGTTGTTTAGTTAGTTGTAGAACCCGTTTCGTGAGGCAGCCGTCGATAGTAGGGAGTGCGTCCTTCGCCTGCCTGCACTCACTTTGGTCCAACCATAGTTTGTGATGTTGGTCCCTGGTTCGTTTCCTTACCAGAGTGCGTAGATAACCGAAGGGAAGTGGCGCGATGGGCTCAGGTCCCACTGGTGCCATGCTAGACCCACTTCTTGCGAGTTCGTCGGCTGCATCTTTACCTAGCGAACCGCTGTGTTCTTTGATCCATTGAATGGTTATATTATTGAGGCAACCCACCTGGTTGAGGCGCTGGTGGCACTCGTACTTGCAAAACAGCCATGCTGTCTGAGAGTATGCGTATCGAGTGGTCCTTAACTTTCCTGACCATGATCGCTGAAGCGGCAAGAGAAATATCCATGCATTCGGCCTAGAACACTGTATTATGGACTCCCAATGGTATGGCTATGTGTATATTGAAGTCCTCCAAGAAGATTTCAGCAGCTGTGCCACTAAAAGAAGCATCGATAAAACTGTCTGATGAACTTTGAAGCGATGCCTAAATAGGAAAATTGTTGAAGTAGGAAAAAATTTGGTTTCTGCGATTAAAAAAAAACGTCGTATGAGAATGTTTTGTTACACATGTGCTCAGTGAAAAAAAATCATATGTATGGATCACCGAGGAATATTATGTGTTGATTGCTCAGAATAACTATTTTTCTCATTTCTATTTCATTTAAGTAATTATCACCAGCACCTTTGTGTTTGTTGTCATAGGACAACTGCATAAATACACACAAAGCGAATCTGTGTGTGTGTGTTTTTGTAATTGTGTGGTTATTATTTTTTGTGTGCGTTTATAAAGCAATAGGAAGCATGCATCTGTGTGCAATTGTCCAATTTTCGTAGTGTGCTGCATGTGTTTTCCTCGCCTCCCGCAGAAAGTGGCAGTAAAAGTTGTTTGGTGATTCGCTTTTTGACATCTCCATAGGATAAATACTCAAAGCGATTTTGCGTTTGTAGAGGTTTGTAGTGTGCTGTACGATAATGCACCCCACGTCATGGAAGACAGCAATGGTGCCATTCAATGTTGCCATTGTTTTACATTCACGAACTGTCAATGTCATGTTTAGTCAAGAGCTGTCATTGAGCATCATGACATGACATGACATTGAAATTAATTATTTGAGTTTGACCCTATTTGATAAGACTCTACGATGGATGAAAGAGCACTGTTCTTATCACATCATTTATGTCTTTCTGAGATATAATTTAGCATAAATCGATAAGAGGGTACGAATATAAGTTAGTTCCATTCAGTCTCCAGGCACGTCACGTTGTGCGTGCTCCACTAGTTTTAAAAAAGTAATAAAACATAAACTTGCACGTACTTTAAATCAGTATTGTTAGTGAATATTCTCGAGGATGTCTTCAGATACTACCCCAAGAGTACTGTCTATCCAGAGCCATGTGGTGCACGGCTACGTTGGAAATAAAAGTGCTGTTTTTCCACTGCAGGTAACCTTATCATCTTCTCAGGATCATGCTTCAAAACTAAAACAATAAAAATATCCAATATTTATCACCAACTTGCTGTTCTATTTTAACATAAGTACTAAAATATATTTTTTACAATACTTTGTTTACTTAATTTCAAATATCTTGATAAGATTCAGTAACTAAAATGTATTTTTTTTTATTTTAAACCTTGACCTACTATTCATAATTCAAGTATTATTTGTCGTACTCTTTCTTATTATTTATTTTATTGCTTAACATTTTTTTACGATCAGAATTCTTGAAGGAACATAATCTGTCTTATTACAAAACAAGGTTTATTCTCAGACCCAGGTTTAAATCATGGAGCCATTATTGAATTTGGAACTTTATTCCGTCTATGGTAAAGTTCCTAATACAAAATTGACAACTTAGTACCAAACTAAGTTTTCAGTTTGTACAAAGAACGGTATTTCACAGTTACATTCTTATTACAAAAACTGGCTGCATGGTTTAAGCCATGTCAAAATATAAATCTTGTTTTGTAATACGATGGTATGACTTTAAAGTACCAGTTTATATTAAAAGAAAATGATGAGATTCATTACTACCACGTAGGAAAATGTTCTGAGAAATTGCCAAAATGCATGGTGATCTATGCTCATCGCTTCTTAGTTTGGGATGTGAACTAGTAAAATTAGTTAATTAACTAATTAGTTAACTAATTAATCTAGCGCTAGTAAATTTTTAAATTATTATGATAAATAAAGACATAATGAATATAATATTATTTCAGGTGCTAGGATTTGAAGTAGACTCTATAAACACAGTACAGTTCTCCACCCACACAGCGTACAAACATATCAAAGGGAACATATTAAAAAACGAAGAATTGGATGAGCTTATAGAAGGATTGGCATTGAATGGTGTCGACTATTACACACACTTCCTGACAGGATACTCCAGATCCCCTGAATCATTGAAAAAGATTGCAGAACTCCTCAAAAAGTTGAGACAAAAAAATCCTCAGCTAACCTATGGTAAGTGAAAACCATTTGTTCTTACAAGGTAGAGGAAAATTTATGTAATATTAAATGGCAATCAAAATATGTAATATTATAGAAGCGTGAGGAAAAACCAACTTGTATGACTTAATAAGGAAGCGTTTATAATCAATTAATGTGTGGCTAGGTAAAACCACTCATAGGTACAGTAAACAAAAACAGGAATTCTGCATTTGACAAACAAGGTTTTAATGCCAGTCATATTCGCCAAACTATGATGAGAGAAAGTATTGTTGTGATAATAAGATACCTAAATATTTATTTGTGACTCTTGGCTCTTTCCAGGAATTGTAACATTTTAAGTCAGTTATGAGATAAGTAGTAGAAACTAATTATTAAACATGTAGTAATAAATTCCTTTCAGTAGATACCTACTATACAAGGTTATTTTTAAGTCGTCAATAACCTCTTAAGGGGGCATTGTACTAATCATTATGAACAACTTTTACTATGGAACCAAACCTGAAATCGCGAAAAAAAAATCAGCTGTTTCCTACATTTTAACAAATTATTCGAACATAAATGTAGGGAACAGCTGATTTTTTTTTCGCGATTTCGGTTTTGGTCCCATAGTAAAAGTTGTTCATAATGATGAGTACAATGACCCCTTAAGAGGTTATTGACGACTTAAAAATAACCCTGTATTATAAGATTGTATTTAAAGGTTTTAGTTTGGTCCTTTGGTCATGTTTTGACATAAAATAAATGAATTACTTTGTCTTTTTTGATGTGACTTTTTCCTCATCTTCATTATATATAATGAAGGCCATTTTCATTTACTTCTGCAAAAATGTAGGCTATTATACAATGAACAAGCCAATAAAGATTCGACACTAGTATTGCATTACGTGAGACTATTTGTTCAGATGTTAAGTTGATTAGTGTGACAGCCCATGATCTACTGATAAGCAAGCGTGTATTCGAATAGAACAATGTTGGACAAATGTACCAAGGTTATACATTAGGCTTGTAGTTGTAGAAAAAATAACGATGTATCGATATATCGATATTTTTTGTTCGATATATCGATATTTTTAGGCGATATCTATTATTTCGATTCATCGATATAAAATATCAAGTATCGAAATTGTATCAAATACGATATATTTCCAATAGCAACACCGTTGACCCCACTGACTAAAACCACTAGAATTCCGAGCTGTAAAAAATTAACGTATTTTTATCAATGTTTTAATAGTTTAAGATTTTACATCAGAAACTATGTTTCTAGTTTGGTATTTCTATGAATAAAAAATAAAAAATACAATTTCGTAAAGTACATAAATACTTTTTAGAAAATTTCACCGATATATCGATTTTTTTTTTTCGATATATGTAAATCGATATCAATATTTTTTTTAATGTCGATACGATATATATCGATACTTTTTGGCACTTCTAGCATCCCTAGGTTATATTCGACCAATCCAATCCCCGCGTCCTAACCAAAGCGATCGGTCGCGCGAATACACGATCGTCGCAAAAATGTCACTCATTTGTTCGGAAAACAGGGCCTCAAGTCTGCTATTACAATAGTGTCAGAATGGTCGATCATTGATTTCATAATTGTTGATTTTGACAGGTTTGGTAATCTACTATTATAATGGCGTCATTATGACTTTCCAATGGTCGGCCACTGACACTACGTTGAAAGAAATTGCAAAGAAAATGATCGACCATTATGAATTTACCAGATTACGAACTTTTAGCAAAATGACAATGGCATGACAATGGGATCGTGTTGGAATGACTGAATTTATAAAAATAGCAGACTTGGGCCCCAGGAAGGCGGCGGCGACGCCACGCCACCACGCGTTCGGGCACGCGACGGTCGCGCGAGTAGGTACGCGATGTTCGCGATCGTTATTAGGAATATGACATACCTCCTCGCGAGATCAAGAAAGCCGCGTCCTACATCATAATTCATATTTAATAAACGATCGCGGATTCGCGCGACTGTCGCTTCCGGTTAGGACACCGCCTGATAGTGGTATCCTTATACTTATTAAAATTTACCAAAAAATCCACCAAGGAAAAGCACCCTTGTTGGTTCTCATTTATCATCTCGTTCCACGTTGTTTTGTCTGCCAGCCGATTATTTTGGCAATAGTTATAGCTCACGCTGGCAAAAGATGTTTAGGTTAGGTTAGGTTAGTTAATAAGAACTCGCGATCGAATCAACACGATTTCTAGTAAAAAGCAAGATAATACGTTTATAGTCTACTTACGCTTTATGGCATGATGGAAATATTTGCAGAATTGTAGATTATCTGTGATATCAGATTGAACGCGGATAAAATTCAAAACAATGGAAATAGCAACGTTTTACCTTCAAACAAAACCCTTGTTGTGTCCGGAGACTCATTCGATCGGGGTCATACCTATACGAATATAATTTAAGTCTAGCGCATCTTCCGTTTTCGTGTCACATCTGTATAAGTAACATGCAGTGCAACTATCTGCTTGACAACACGATGACAACGTATTTCCGCCGCGTTCACCAGGTGGCTGCAGCGCGTCAAATCGTTAATTGTGTCCTCAATAACCTAAGACGTTTCGAAACCACATAAACACACTTATACCACTGAGCCTCGTGGGCGGGCTTAGGCAATTTAGCTGTGTTTGTATCCTTACTAACAATAAGTACTATTATATTATCTCAGATTATAGAATCTTTCTATAATCTGAGTATGAATATAGACTTTAATTATGTACCTTCTGTTACTAACCCGACACTAATCAACCTATGGAATGTTCATGTACGTGTTCATGTCTTAAAGATTTTTATTTATTTATACCACGCAGTCGTTAAAATTATGACTCCGAAAGAATCTCCGGACACAACAAGCGCTTTGTTTGAAGGTAAAACGCTGCTCTATGCATCCTTTAGCCTTAGGCGATTAACACACGACACCGCGCCCCGCCGCGGTCGGAGAGGATGAGAGCATCGCTCGACCGCGAGGTCGGGCGGTATACGTGTGTTAGGCATCAACGGATTTATAAGAGGCCAATGCGACATGAGATCCGCTTCACCGCCTACCGCGGCGGTGCGCGGTGCCGTGTGTTAATGGCCTTATTCGTGGTCCTATAAACAATTTGAGGCTATTTTTCTTATCGCCTGGTGTACGGGACGCCAACGTGTTGTAAAATACGTAAGTAAGTTAAATTAGACAAGAAGTTATTAAAAACGATAAGCATAAAAATAAACACCAATGTAAATGTTTACGATTTCTTTTGCAATAAATTAATAATAGTTAATACTTACGTTAAGATAAATGACAAAAAATTGTATTTACATAACAGTTAATTACAGAGTAAACAGAACATTTATACGTACCTCTTAGGTACCTCCATCATGTAAAATCTTTGTTTAAGCTTACCATAATCATGTAAAAAATTTCCAAGAATATCGAACGCTAACAACGTTAACTTTAAAATTTAGATGTGAACCGTCCGAAAAAATGACGCTAATGAACGATTTGGCACGCTGCAGCATCGTGTTGTCATTGTCAAGGAGATAGTTGCATATACTTCTAAAGATATGACACGAAAACGGAAGATACTAGACTCAAATTATGTTTATATGACCCCGAATGAGGCCGAAGGACACAATAATTAAATTATGACTGCAGGATTCGATTACCTTGTTAGCTTAGTACGGTTTCAGGTTCCGATACTAAAGGATTATCCAATTAATTACATGCTTTTGCAAGGACACGTACCGACCTACTTTCTGATTTCCCAATACACGACTAATCTCTCGATCGCGATTCATGATCAAAATCAGGGACAGGTTGGGAGGATCGAATCTCCAATCTGTTTGAAAACTATAGTGGTTTTAATAACATGGCCGCGGAGAGATCACACACCAACTTCCAAACTCCGAACTGCTACTGAGAAATTCGTAATGGAAAACCCCATCTAATTACACTGCTTGATCTGGTAAATTGGGAATCGTACCCAGGAACACGCACAGCAATCCCGCTTGCATCCACGAGACCAACGGGGCAGAATAGAATAGAATACTCTTTATTATGTACACCATAAAAGTTACAGATATAAATGTTGTAGTTTTACATAGGGTGACACAATGGGCGGTTTTATCGCTGAAAGCGGTCTTTTACAGACAACCTTTGGATGTATTAAAGGGAAAAGAAGACACAATACTGCAGGTAGTAATGGTGTACCATTGACATATACAATAAATACATACATACATAAAGCATACACTTATCTATATAAATATATATATATACAATAATAAACATGAAACAAGAGCAAGGAACTGTATTCTGTAATGATGATGTAGATTGAGCACGCCTTATCGACACGGGCAAGGCATTCCATAACCGTAGATACGGCTTGAACTGTAAAAGACTTGTCATAAAAGCTGGTGGAATGCATCGGCATCTCTAGTCTCAAGTTTTCCGATGACCTCAGATATCTATTATTTGTGTCATAAAGAAACTTGAAACGTTCTTTAAGATAAGAGGGGGTTGTAGGATTGTACAGAATACCGTAGAGCTGAAATAAGATATGAGAATTCCGGCGAAGACGTATGGGTGGGTGGCAGTGTGTATCTTAAACAATTGTACGGCAATTGTTTAAGATAAAAACTGCCCCGTTGTTCTCAAAGTCAAAGCATTATTAGTATTATGTTTTTTTCTTTTTTTTTTTTCAGTTTGTGACCCAGTCATGGGTGACAACGGTAAGATGTACGTGCCGGAAGAAATCCTGCCCGTCTATCGCGACATCTTGGTCCCCTTAGCCGACGTAGTGACCCCGAACCAGTTCGAAGCCGAGCTGATGACAGGACTTAAAGTCAATGACTTTGACGGTGCTTTAAAAGTCATCAAAGCGCTGCACGATAAGGGTGTGAAAACTGTTGTTCTGTCGAGTACTGATCTAGGAGACAACGACCATATGATTGGCATTGCCAGTACAGCAGGTAAATGATATACAGTACCCGGCCATTAATATACCACGTTGAGTTTTACAAAAATAATTGTCACACTGGTATGGAGTGACACAATGGGCTAGGGCTTGACCTATAAAATTAAAGATCTCGCGAAAGCGGAAAAGATAGGCACATAGTAAAAGACATCAACATTTCTCCAGTTATGTTAGTTCCATGTAATGAGGGCAAGCCTCTATTTTTGTTATAACACGAAACTAAAGGAGGAATCGGACCCTGCAATACCACTTTTAGCATTAGCGCTTGTGACCATTATTTTAAAACGATCTCCTCGTATGATGTTGTTTTAAAATTAATGCCGATTGGCCCAGTATCTAATACTTCTCTTTTATTTCGCAGGGTCGTGTTACCAGATTTCAATTCCGAAGGTGGATGCCACGTTCACCGGGACAGGTGACTTGTTTGCTGCGCTGTTCTTGGCATGGTGGCATAAAACAAATAATAATTTGAAGTTGACATTGGAAAATACAATTTCGACGCTTCAGAATATTGTGCAAGATACATATCATAAAGCTAGAGGTAAGATAATTATGATAATTGTTGTTTTCATAGGATCAGCGCAGACAGAGCAGCAAAATACCTTTGAGTAAAAATTTGGACATCATCTCTTGTTCCTACGTTATTTTAAATTCTATTTTTGTTGTGATTGTGAACATAATCACAACAAAAATAGAATTTAAGACCAACTAATTAATGAAAGTTGATAAATGTTAATACAGAAAAATTACATTAGATTTTTGAGTTGACAAGAAAATACAACTTGTTTCTTTTTTCCAGCTGTTCAACCTTCAGGCAAGATTCCTCCTAAACTGAGGGAGCTCAGACTCATTCAGAATAAAAATCTGATTGAGGACCCAAAAATAACCCTTGCTGCTCTAGAGGTAGTAAATAAGATATAAATATGTGAAAAAAATATTAGGATGAATTGCCTTTAAATGTTATTATGTAAAATATACCATAATTTATCATTAAATTATGTATTTATTCAATGATGTATGTGTACCTCTTTAAAAGACAATAAAATAACGTTAAATGATATCAAATAAATGTTTAATGCTGTTAAAATTATGAATTATGAGTGACCATATACATAGAATTATGTATGTGTAGAAAATGTTTGTTTCTGTAATCTGTAAGATTTTAATATAAACAATGCAATATCGTTATTAAATAGATTTTGACCAATGTCGAATGTCTTCCATAGTAAAATTAAGTTTTTAGATTTACATACCTAGGTATCTGTGATAAACTGATAACACAATAATAATTATTATCATTTGTTTTTGTTGAATAAGCACAACTCGTGACTATTATTTAATTATTTGCCTTGTGCAATATGTGCTTTTTATTGTATGTGTTTTATAATTCTAAACGAGAGGTGTATTATGTAATAAATGTTATTGGTTGTGAATTATTGTTTTTTGTTGCATTTTTTATTCCTTATCGTTCGTTGGGCAAGGAAGGACGATTTTTTTTACAATTTAAGAACATTGAGCTGCACGATTACTGACAAATGCTTGCACTGATGAGACAAGTCCACTCAAATTTGTGTGGTTCTTTCCTCAAAAGACCATTTCAGACACGGATCTACATGGTCCTCCCATTATCTGACCAAGATTATTGTCTGGACTTTAAAAGAGACTGACCTCTGAGGTTGTTTTACCATTTCTTCTCAGGGGTAGTCAGATAGGAAATGTCGACTACATCTAGCTTATTTTTTAATATGACGTGTAAAAGTGATTTTGATATCCTATTTACAGAATAATCGAATTCATTTCATTTAGAAATTCGATTCAGAAACAGGCAACGTAGTCACAATTTTCAACTACCAAGTCCACAAGTCCACTATCTAAAAGTAGCAAAATGAAAAACAACAGTGACTTCCAAAAATATATTGAAATGAAAACACACGTTATGATTTTTATCATTCATCAGCAGCAGCTCTTCTAGACATGATTCGTTGTTTCTGAACACCCACGGCGCCTAAGATTAAAATGACTAAAACCATATGATACACCCAGTAAATAGAGTTGTAGTAGCGAAGTACGACGGCTTTGTCTTTCAGAATCAGGCAGGGTGTGAGGTAAGTAAGGCAGAATAGACGCATGATCGAGAACCCAATGTCCCACGGCAGTTTCATCTGAAATAATAAATGTGAGACACATGCACAACACAGTCGTTATGGCTTCCAAAAAGCCACTTCTAAATGTCTCCTGGATGTCTTCTTTAAATTTATGTAACAAGTACGTAGGTACCTAATTTCAGTTGTATAGTGCGTGGGGCGTTACCGGCGTTACAATCATAAACGCTATCTCTGAACAGGTAGGTACCTACATGTTTTATGCATTTAGGTACGTAAGCACTAGTAATTAAACAAGCGATAAGTTAGCAACGCCGCTGTTGTATGTACATAGATAACATTTTAATAAGTACAAACAATCCTTAGAGATATATTCTCAACAATAGATGATTGTGACATTGTGAGTCGTACTAGGTTTAAATATTATTAAGTATTGTAGGGTTTCTAGCACTTTGGGGTCAGCGCAGACCGACTTAGTGTCGGTGAAGCGAGTATTTCTATTTATCAACTGAAAGTCGATTTTATTCACTAGCATACGGTTGAAATTTTTTTCAACCGCGCCGCTTTGTGTTTTTTATTAGTGCTAGCTACCTTTATGTGAGAAAACAGATACCATACTACAGTGCTTCTATTTTCCTAATGTCTCTTGGCAATCATCACATTTCCAACTTCAGCAGCTTTCCTCCCATTTTTTTAATAAATTACATAATAAGTAAACAACTCTATATAGTAGGTACTTCCATGTCGTTTGAGAGCGTCCGGCCTGCACCAAGTGCAACAAATGGGAACAGGATAGAAATCCAACGACTGGGGACAGACGAAACACGAAGTTTGCCCATATACGGTAAGAAAATAGAAGCACTGTACTTACATTGCTGTACGGGCCGCAATAATGATGAGTAGGTACCGCTTCTTTTTTGGGTGGTAAATTATCAAATAACTTCTCCCGCTCTGGGCGGAGCGGGCGGGCGTGTCAGACTTCTACTGACTAAAACCCCCAGTGCCTGTGTGCCAGGGCCCCGATATCCCTTTCGGACAAACTCGTAACCCTTTTTTTTTTTTTTGTGGGTGGGAATTTTTCAAATAACTTCTTCCGCTATGGGCGGAGCGGGAGCGCGTGTCAGACTTTTATTGACTAAAACCCACCCGTGTTCCTTCCGTTGCCTGTGTGCCAGGGCCACGATATCCCTTTCGGACAAACTCGCAACCCTGGCAGGCATTGGTCCTACCGGACCCCGTCAGTTGGTGCTGACATCTCTTTGAGGCGCGCGTGGAACACAACGCGCCGTCTACCCGGGCCTGGTCCTTATCGGACGTCGAGCTACCCATCGCTCACCGTCCGCAGGCACGCGCCTACGGTGGCCGGAAATCGGCTTGCGACTCCCGACGCCCGGGGCGTCTCCTGCGGCGACTAAGGGCGCGAACCTTGCCTCACCCTCACGCGTTCCGCCTCCTCCTTCGCGAGCATTACTGCTTCGCAGAAGGAGGTGACGGCCTCCCATGCACTCTCGCTCCGAACCATGGCCTGAACCAGGCCCGGACGCGAGAGATCGCCGCCGCCGCCGATCGCCTCCGTGAGAAACTCGTAACCCTGGCGGAACTATAATTCATCGAAACAATAAGCTGTTTCTATATAATTTGTGGGTAAGTTATCACAGGCGGCTTCACCAATGCTGCTGGTTTAGGTATCTTAACACCACCGCCGCGCGCCGGTTAGGTGACCAACAGCCGTTCCCCTCAAGCAACAAATAACTCGCAAACTATATGTATAAGAAAAGTTCAACCTACCGATGAATGAGTGCTATACAATTCGGCATATTCGTGTTCTAGTAGGAGATGGACCCACATCGTGCTTGACATCACCAGCTGCTGAATAGTGGGACCGCACCACAGTGACCACGCCAGGAACGATAGCGCGCTTCTGAAAAGGTATCAAGATGAGAAATTGTTACCTATGCTTCAATATTTGGTGGGTTATCAACACTTACTTTTACCTGTGTAAAATAAAATAAATATCTCTTAGGCAGGTAATAAATACCTATACCTACATAGGTACCTATTTATCACCTAAAACTAAGAATTGTCATAGGAAATTATCAAATAACTTTTCCCGCTCTGGGCGGAGCGGGGCGTGTCAGACTTTTACTGACTAAAACCCACCCGTGCTCCTTCATTTGCCTGTGTGCCAGGGCCACGATATCCCTTTCGGACAAACTCGCAACGCTGGCAGGAATCAGGGCCTAAGGTCTCCTTACAAACATTGACTAATGCTGCATACACACCAGCCCAACGAACGCCATCGAAGGATATTCGGCGTTGACTACCGCACGTTCGCTGGCCTTTGAAAGTACTTACGTCCAAATACATTATAAGTGGTCAAGCAAACGATCGGTCGATTGCTGCTGTCCCTTTGATGTTACAGCCACGCTGCGGATAGCCGTCACACGCCAACGAACGATTGTTTACGTTTACTAAACCGTCGAAATCTGCAATACCCATTCGTTGGCGTCTCTTGGGCCGCTGCAGTACGCAGCATCAGGGTGGGTTGCTTCAAAAACCACCCGTTATTTAATATCTTCCATTATAATTATTTCCATCAGATCGTTACGAGTCACTTTCTCAAGAGACAACCCGTCCTTAACGATGTTGAAGGTATTATCCTACATAGGTACCTACTTAGCGAACACAGACCTTACTTCCTTATTCGACTTTACGAGCTCTTTATACATGTATGCCCAGAACCAGTAGCGAGTGGACATGTCCCAGCCCCTCAAGGTATCCCTCATTTTCGGCCCCTTCAGCAGCTTCTCGTTTTCAAAAGATCTTAACATGGCGAAATTGTATTCTTGTTCTAACGCCACCTGTTCCGCTGCTGCACTGGAATGTTTTCAAATTTTAATAATTTATTACAGTCTTAGGATTGTTTTTATGAGGACTAGGACTTAAATCGCTTCAAGTGTTAGATTTGAATCCTATCTCCAATAATATCTTGTAAATAGGTATATGTAACACAATCAAGATAATTATCGCAGTTAGATAAATAATAATAGTGCGTTACGTATTTTCCAAGACTCATAATAATTGTACACGTCCATGTCCATCTCAAGATTGTTTAGAAATTTGTATCGTGTTCGCACGGGTGCCGCTGCTGCAAACGGTACAATACTTAATGCTGGCTGGGTTTTAGTATCTAAGGTATTTATTAACTTAGTCCAAACGAAATGAGCCGTGGGCAGAGCTTAGCTACCTACTACTCGTATTATGATAAAATTGTTTAGAGTATTTTCGAGCAGCCATAATATACTTAGTTTACCTATAGCTTGACGAGCAAGTTTTGCAATGGGCAGCCGAAATACCGATGGCCGTTGGACACTGCGATGCAGAGGGCCTTATGTGGACATACTTAAGTACGATACTTATATAGGGGGAAACCTGCATCCCTTGTATCCCAATTGTATAACACACTTTCTATCACAAACCGACGGATTTTGAAGGAAATTGCTAATGCATTGCTTTTTAGTATGTTTCAAAAATTCGTCTGCTCTACAACGTAACGTAGGGGAGATTGAGGTTGGTAGAAGTTGTAGCGAATCGCAATTTATATATAAAAAAACCGGCCAAGTACGTGTCGGACCACGCACAATGAAGGGTTCCGTAGTAAGGATGAGTTTATCCCAAAAACAAACTTAACATGTAGTTGAAAAACATGCTCTCCCATGCATCCATAAAAGTTACGGTCTATTCTCCAACTGCAAATTTAAGTTGGTCGACTATTACTCGTTAACTTGTAAAGCCTACTTAGCTGTGATAGTGTTCCTTTTAATTTCGTTATACTGCCATGATTTTTGTCTCATATCCAAAACCAACCATTTGGCAGGGAGGGGGCGAACGGATCCCTGAATTGAAAAATGGTTTTCACAGACCCACAATATTTTTAACGGCCTATCCAACGATACCCCACACCATGGAGTAGACGATAAAAAAAAATATCATCCCCATTTTACGTGCAAGGAAGGTACCCTAAAAAAAATGTTTTTATAGTTTTATTTTACGACTTTCATGGCGTGAATAATATGTATACCCATGCCAAATTACAGATTTCTAGTACTACGCGTCTCTGAGCTAAGCCGGGGACAGGTGGACGGACGGACAGACAGACAGACGGACATGGCGAAACTATAAGGGTTCCTTGTTGACTACGGAACCCTAAAAAGGGCATTGCGGGCCGGCCCACCTATTGTACCTATACGATGGGTATCAATCTACGTCAGCCTTAAGCGCTCACGGACATGCAGTCAGGGTGACGTAGCGTTTTACAATTAAGTATATAAAATAAGATTCGGTAAGTTACTTACACGAGGTCAAGCAAGCTTAATTTTGTAGAGGGTCCATGGCCGGGCAATGGCAGCGTCTTTGCAGGGTAAATACCGAAGCCAGCCTCAGTGCAAACGCTTGTGCACAACATCATCACAACTTGGTACTGAAGCACGTATGTTAACATCTGAGGAATATTGTAAAGGTAGCGGAAGTCGGTGCCGTGGCTATGGTAGAAATCGTTCTCATAATATACCTGTAATCAATGATGAGAAAAAATTTAGAAATAAAATAAAATACAGGTAGGTACGGCGAAAAAAGGTCTTCATTCTCAATCATGTATGGTCGTAAGGATCTAATCTAACCTTACCTAACGTAACTCTGTAAAAATCTATACTTACCGTTACTCTGATATTTCAGCTTTCATGATTCATCTAAGTAGGTGTACACATGGATCTCTTATAGGCTCACTGAGGAGCTGACCGGGTACGGTTGCTTCGGTGCGTACCTGAACAAGATTGGGCGAGAGGCTACGGCAAACTGCCACATTGCGTAGGCGGCTTAGATTCTGCACTGCACTCGCTCGAAAAGTATCTACCCTACTGCTTGGGCTTCTGAAAGACGGGTCCTTGTAGTCAGGATCGGGCGAGATTTGTCTCTGTCAGCAAAAGTTGGGTCTATGCCGGTGGAGTCGGAGAACAGGAGGGAAATGGCCTCCTGTGAGATCGTGATGGTTCAGAAGGAGGCTGCCGAGCGGGATCGTGAGAGGGTTGATTCCGCTCGTAGAATTTAATTTTTATTTATTTATTTATTTTTTTATAGTTAATTAAAACGGCACAGGTCCAATTACATTAATTAACATAGAATTATAAAAATTAAAATAAAATAAGCATTCAAATAACATACAATACAAAAAATTAAATTCAAAGATATACAATTCGTGGATAAAATTATTAATAATTATTTGAGTAAATGGTTCAATAAATTAGATACATCAATAAACTAACATGCAACAGTGGAAACCCTCGCATATTGTCCCTCACAAAACAACAGACAAGCACGCATTATTTTCTTCCATTTATCGGCAAACACATCACATTCAGGGTCGGCAGTCAGGAGGGTTCGACAAACTGGGGATTCGGCTCTAGCAACAGATCTAGACAGCGGTAGTGCGAACAGGTTATGACGGCGGCTTTGACGGTGCCCAAGGTATTTGTCGGGCACAAATAGGCGGCAGAAAAGTCCGTGGAGTTCAGGGCAGTCAATACGACCGCTTAGGGTTTTACAGGCAATCGTGAGCTGATCAAAGCCCCTTCTTACCTCCAACGAATTTAAACCCAACACCCCTAGAAGATAATTCGTTGGGTACATGAATGGGAAGTAATGGTACAGCCTTTGATACAAAAATCTCAGGAAGGTCTTCTGAACTTTCTCAAAGAAGAAGGTGTTGGGGAGGCAACCGCCTCGACGCTTAACACGGTAAAACCCCGCCTTTAATGGCGGGTTTCGGTGTTAAGCGTGCGTGTGTTAAGCTTTAAAGCAGGCGGGAATTTGGGATCATGGGGGCTCAGAGTGGGGACTCTGTCCGCCTACTGACTGAACTCATAGAAGACGGCGCACAGTGGTTACGTGCTGCCTTGCACACTTGCATTGTTAGATTTCGGGGAGACCCCTTTACAGTCTCTCCAGAGATGTGCCCCAACAGGCGTTGCACAGAGGAGAGGAGGTTTCAGATCGGTCTTTTGAGTGGTAACGGTGCCCCCTTACATGTGCAGATGGTGACCACCGGGGTGGTTTTAGTGAGGTAAAAATCCCACACTCCCCCGCTCTTATCCCAAAAGCCCGGGCGCCTTAAAATAAAAAAGGTTCGGTACACTTAGATGTAAAAAAATGAGCTACCAGACCAGCGGTCCTTCCGCTGGTCTGGTAGCTCATTTTTTAAGTCTCAAGCTGATATGTGTCTATTCCGTGCTTACTTTTTCTGCCTTGAATGTACTATTTTACCGTTTATGAAATGTATAATGTAATGTACCATACCTGAACAGGAAATTGAATTCTTAGCACCATGTACAATACGCCAAATATAAAAGCCTTTTTTAATTTCTGTTCAGTTATTATTCTACAATTGCCTAGCATGCCAAAGGGTGTTTTAAAGTGTTCATTAAATGTTTTCCACCTGTAATAAGGCCCTGAAAAGCAAGAACTTCTGTAAAAAAAAACCGGCCATGGTACATGTCGGACCACGCACAATGAAGGGTTAACGTAGTTGAGATGAATTTATACCAAGAACAAACTTAACATTGTAGTTGAAAAACATGTTCTCCCACGCATTCCAACTGCAAATGTAAGTTTGTCGACTATTACTCGTTAACTTGTAAAACTGTACTTGTGTCACTGTGTGTTGTAACTTGTACTTAGGTGTCATAGTTTTCCTTTTAACTTCGTTATAAATGCTATTGCCGTGATATTTTTCACGTAAGCAAAAAACAACCATTTGGCTGGCGGGGTTGAAGACTCTTGACTCTTACAAAAACTAGCACTTTAAAGCTTAATATTTCGCAAACGGATCCCTGAATCGAAAAATGGTCTTCACACACTCGCAATATTTTTGAACGACCTCTCCATCAACACCACAATGAGTTAGACGAGGAAAAAAACATCCCCACTTTAGGTACATGTGGAAGTGGTACCCTAAAACAAATATTTTTAAGATTTTATTTTACCACTTTGTCGGCTATGTAAACCAATGCCAAATTACAGCTTTCTGGTACTACGAATTTTTTAGCTAAGCCACGGACAGACAGACGGAAATGGGGGGAAGCTATAGGTTCCATTGACGTCACTACGGAACCCTAACTATTCCTTTAGGTAGGTACCTATATGGGCTACCTAGTCATTACCTAGTAATTAGTAAGTAGGTACGAGTACTTAAGTAAATAGGTATGGTCACTGAAGTCGTAATTTAACCAGCACGTTCAAGTAAATTCAACAACATAATTATAAGGACTGGAAAGTAGGTACCTACTTACTCAATAAAATCGTTTGGTAAAGGTGTATTGAGTAACTTCTGCTAATCGTTTTTAGGGTTCCGTACCCAAAGGGTAAAACGGGAACCCTATTACTAAGGCTCCGCCGCGCGCCGTCTGTCTGTCTTTCTGTCCGTCTGTCACCAGGCTGTATCTCATGAACCGTTATAGTTAGACAGTTGAAATTTTCACAGATGATGTATTTTTGTTGCCGCTATAACAACAAATACTAAAAAACAGAATAAAATAAATATTTAAGGGGGCTCCCATACAACAAACGTGATTTTTTTGCTCTTTTTTGCTCGACATTGATAACGGCAACATGTAGACGCTTGAAATATTCACAGAATATTGAATTATATATACACTTTGAAAATAAATAATTAAATTAAAATAAAACAAATATTTAAGGGGAGCCCCCCTTAAATATTTGTTTTATTTTAATTTAAAACAACCATACAACAAAGGTGATTTTTTTACCATTTTTATTGATAATGGTACGGAACCCTTCGTGCGCGAGTCCGTCTCGCACTTGGCCGGTTTTTTTTTTTAAACGTGATGTTAACATTCTAACAATGTACCTAGTTTACCTTTATGCAAGCCGATAAAATAATAGGCATAAGAAATTATATCCGCAGCGCTTGGTTCCTCAGGTCCGCAAGCCAAGTCTCCGTTTATATTCAAAAAAGAAGCTGACTTTTTCATAGAGACTTCGTGTTGAAGCTTTACGTTAGATATTTTATCCCTGGTCGTTGCAAGTATTGAATCTGCTAATGTTTTTACAGTTTGATGTTTGTATTTCTCAGCCAGGGTTATCTCACATGCTAGTCCTACCAGACGCAGTGCTATCACCTGGTGGATCCAAAGCACGTAGTTTGTTGTAATGTCCATGTTATAGTTCATGTATATTAGATAAAGCCATGTATAAGCTAAGCTTAATTGATTAATGTATCTGGAAAGAGAGCGGTCATAGCCATAAAAGTATAGATAAAAGTGGAGGCAACATTCTAAATACCTGTGTGAAGACGACTGTGGTCAGACTCTCTCTTTCTGAATACATACATAAGATAAAGAAAACACATATCACTGTCTCGTTTTTATGAAGGTATGTATTCAGAATGAGAGTCCGACCACGTGGCAGTCGTCTTCGCTTAGGTATTTAGAGGGTTGCCTCCACTTTTATCTGTAAGCTTCTTTGTCATAGCAATAAAACAGATAATATATGGAGAATTTTCAAATTTGCTAGTCACTACTCTTTTCCCAGCCCTATACTGGCTTTTCAAGATTTGCACCCTAATTGCGGTAACACAGAATCACAATTGCAGATTTGTGAAGGATAGATATTACTAATCCATTGCGATTAATTTGTGATTATAAGAGGCCAACAAGATTAATCATTTGAATTAACTTACAGTTTATTGCAACATTTGATAATGACTATGTTCCCCCAAACCATTAACACGGAGTGTAGTACGGACGACCCGCATATCACCAAAGTAATGAGTATGCCAAGTCCCGTCCCATACGTGCGTTTCATAGTAGGATCGATGAGGTTTTTATAGCACCCACCTAATATTATGCATGTTAGTAGAGATAAACAGTATACTAAGTCAGAGAAGGAGACCATTTTATTTTGCGTTGCCTAACGGATAACATTTTTGATATTTGTTGTTATTGCTCATTGTTTGTTAGTATTGTTTAGATGAGTGACAGCAGTTGACAAAATGTAAGTATTAAGTTTTTTTTAAACGGTTTCCACGGTGTTCAATTTCATCCAGTTTCGTATTGGCGGATGATTGAGCTATTAGGCCGTTTACAGATGAACGATATCTACCTTTCCCGGATTTACCCAGTACGTATGCAATGAAAGCTTAGAGTTTTTGGCAAACTACGAGGAATCTGTGTTGATTGAGTGCATAATCCATCACCATAGGTAGTGGAAGATGTGTTCCTTTAATTTTTGTGTAGCAGCAAATGTCCTTAGACAGACTTGGTACATTTCGGATATTGTTTTTTTACAGACGAGCCCAGAGGACCAGAAAGTTGTAGTGATGGCAAAAGTGACAGAACTTTGGTCATGCCTATTTTGGTACCCCCCCCCCCTCTCCAATATCCATGTGTAATACAGGTAATACATCGTTGGATAGCTCCTTTTAAACTGAATAGAAGTTACTTTAACGCCTTATTCCACATTCTTGTCCGTTCAGTTATTCTGTACCAAACATGGTTTTTACAATATCCAAATAAGTTTTTTTTTTTTTTTTCGCTGCCCTTGTGAGCATCATTAGAAGTGCGTCAACATCACACACGCTACCCAGTAACCGATCATGGGTTCACATCTTCCATTTTACGGTACATCTTGGGTTTCCGTCAATAAGCGGTGTCGTCAATTAAAGCTTGCAGCATTTCAGCTTGGCGCCGATTCGGCATCGCTATGAAATTTCATTCATACTACCTATGCCTGGTTGGCGGCGCCGGCGTGTCGATGAGGTGCAGATCCGATGCTGGGCTGAAATGTGTGTGATGACCTTAACGGCCGCAAAATAACGGTTGCCCTGTAATTCCTTAATTTACACCAATGTTATGATATTGTGGCGGCATCAACATCGCCTCATGGATTGGCATCATAAAAATAAAATATAAGAATTAACCTTTTTCTAGCTGACTGTACCATCAATTTTCCCAAAATCTGTAAATGCCGTTAGCAATTGCTCAAGAAGTTAAGAACAGTCTCATAAGTACGTTTTTCTGTAGTTACAACGGTTATGGTAACTTCCCTTACGGGCTCGTCTCAACTTCCACACTGTATAAAACTACGATCGGACAAGGAATCAAGACGAAGGCCATTGGAATTTTTGTACTAAATCTTAATACCTTTCTAATGATATATCATTTAATCATTTTTCATTTTGACGGCACGGTTGGCTCAGTGGTTAAGCGATTGACTGCTGCGCTGCGTGTCGCGGGTTCGATTCCCGCACGGAACAAATATTTGTATGACCTACAAGTAGTTGTTCCGGGTCTGGCTGTTTGTGTATGTGAGTTTAAATGTTTGTAAACGCACCCGCGATACAGGAGAAATTCCTAGTGTGGGGCAACGTTTAAAAAAAAAAAAAAAACTTATTGGAGTGGGTACCAGCTTCCATACATTTCGTGGCATCAACGCGCACAGCGATCACACTCGCGGACAGCTATATCCGTACCGGAAATTAAAACAACCAAGTGATTAAATAAACAATTTACTACACATAATGTAGGTTCACAATAAAAATATTTTCTAACAGAGGTATGTAACAGTTTGTCTGATGCAGACATAGCCAGTGCTATCGACATTACAATTTAAACCTTTGTGTCAGCATAAGTAAGCAATCTATTAGCTCTCAAAAAATGGGGCGAACAATATAGTGCGCAGTAGATAACTAAAAACGTTTAAATGCATCATATTACACCACCATTATAATCTAATTTGGCATACCGGAATGTTGATTATCCCCGAATACTTTGGCCGTCAAATTCATAAAGGATTTTGCAAATGCAACTCAAGCTTTAGTTTTTTTTTATGTGCTAACTAATACTACGTCTCATAGCCAATATTTCATGCTTGTTTTCTACAGCAATTAAACATTTTACAGCGGTATTTCACTACGCGAAAAAAAAGCAACTAAGCTTGTACTAGATATATTCGTTTAAGAAGAAAATATACCAGGAGGAAGATTACTACTGTCACTGATACATCTATTCTATGCAAACGTTTGAAACATATCACAATCGAAAGATTTTATCAAGAAAACAACTAACCTATAATACTGTTTAGCTGTAATAGCTATTACATTATACATATAAATTACTTAGTTTCAATAAAATCAATAAATGTAGTAAAATTTATTTGACTAGCATCTAAATTCTATAACAAAACGATGTAATATATCCATGGATTATTTGATTAAACATGCAATCCCCGCATGGTAAATCAATGCATACGTAAATAAATTGTAAAAATAAGAAGCAAAGCAATGCTAATAATACTATGTTTAATTCACCGATTATATTAATATAAACATTCAAAAAACAATTCTTAGGCTTAGCAGGCACTACGATTTATTTTTCTACGACACGATTTTAGAATCACGAAACCGCCGCTAGCGCATGCGCCATGACGCGGGGTGCCATTTTATTATCGCAGTACTCACGCGCATACAGCTTCATATGTTGCAATTCACTTTTGCGACAATCGCGTCGAGAGCAGTCGCGCCAAAATGTGATAAATCACAATTTTTAAATCCCGCGACTAAACATCGTAGTGCGCGCTCGTCCGTAGTAATACAGGTATCGGAAGAGCATTAAAATGAAGACATACGAGTTGAAATTTACATCTCACCCTGATAACCATGTTCTAAGTATTGCTCAGCTTCCTAAATTACGTCAATGTCCGTCATTGACCTATCATGAATATGGAAAATCATAAGATACAATATACGCCTATAAAACAATCATGGCAACGAATGTAACACCATCATGATTATAAAATAAACTAAATCTGCATCAGACTCAAAACAATTAATAACTAAAATTTGCATTGCTATACAATTATTATAAAACATACACAACATACAAATGACATTGTGGCCAGGCCATAATAAACCATCTATGGAATAAACACTAACTAAAATGGTTCCCACATAAATTCATGGACATTGAACATGCTTTAATTATTTTTCATCTAAATATTGCCTTTACAACTATTGTTATTAATCACACCTAAATGTTGTTAGAAAAGTATTGCCTCTAAATATTATATATGAAAAAGAGATTTTTATTAGATCTACTTACATTTTTTTCTATTTATATAAATAATGTTGAAACTTAATATGAACAGTTGGTTCCGAACACAACAGACAAGTGTTATATTTAAGTACCATTATAATAAATAAAGAAATTGTTCCGCGTTACGTTATATTTAAAGGAACTATTTGTAAATGTTAACTTAGACAACACCGCGTAAGAGAGCAACCGGAGACACCAGCACGTCACCACATAGCTCGTAGAACATCTCCACTGTGTGCAATATATTATCAGAGTTGTAACCAAAGTGCTAGAATGTCTAATTACGATATAAATCGATTAATTTGAAGCTTCTATATTATACGCACATCGAACAATCCAATTGCATTAAAATTGTCAAGACTTTCACTAATTTTTATTTTAACCAACTCGACCAATTACTTGTTACGTTTTATTACTTTATTAAATATATTTTTGATCTATTGCACAAACACATATAGGTCGCTATGCTTATCTACTCGAATTATAAGTTATTAAATTTTTACAATACCTACCACAGAGTTAAATACAACATCCAGAACGTTACGTTAATAATTACAAAATTCAATCGGTGCAAACGATTACAAAAGTTACTATTTATCCACAATCGAAAATCACTGGAGGTAAACGAAATATATATATTTATATATCGTACTTTTTAATTTGATCGGTCCTATCACATTAATTCGTACAACAATAAAATGCGTTTAGCATTCATTTTTATTAATAATTGGCAGTCCTAAAGAGTCACTAAGAGTCCATCGCGCGCGCGGCGGGTTGCGGCGCGGGGTCGCGTCAACTGTGTGTGCGTGAGCGCTGCGAGCGATGCGAGCGACGCGAGCGAGGCGAGCGGGGAGGGCGCGGCCGTGCGCTCGCTCACTTGATAAGTTGCGCCGCACTCTTGGAGCGGCGGAACATCTTCGCGCCCTTGTTGGGCGCGGGAAGCTCATGCTAGTTGGCCCCGTTGGGCGCGCGCGCGAGTGCGGGCGAGGGCTGCGGCGCGGGCGGGCGCACCAGCGACATGGCGTCCTTGGCGCCGTCCGTGCCGTAGATCTTGCCCGCCTTGCGCGCCATCGACGCCAGCAGCTCCTGCGAGCACTTGTGCGCCGAACGCAGCGACAGCGCCCACTCCTTGAGTCCGATTTCATCCTACAAACAAAATTGAGTTCTTAAAAAAATATCAAAATCAATTTCAGAACAAAATACGTCATCCAACTGTATTATAAAAAGCCCGATTATCTTTGAATTTTATTGCTGCTGATTTGGGAAAGTGCTAAAATACAAATGGACGACTTCGCTAGCAAATTGCTAATTCAGTATAAAGATTTGTTTTCCAAATTATACTGATAAATGATTTTGTTTCTGTAAGTAGGTTTGTACCAAACACTTTTACAAGTAAACTACTTTCTTTGCACTCGTAGATTTACCATTTACTTAGTTACCCAGAAAGTGATACTCAAAATCCTTGAAATGAAATGAAATGAAATCGTTTATTCTGTAAATAGGATATCGCAATCAATTTTACACGTCATATTAAAAAAGTAAAAAATAAGCTAGATGTAGTCGACATTTCCTATTTGACTACCCCTGAGAAGAAATGGCGAAACAAACTCAGGGGTCAGTCTCTTTTAAAGTCCAGACATAATCTTGGTCAGATCATGTGAGGACTATGTAGATCTGTGTCTGAAGTGGTCTTTTGAGGAAAGAACCACACAATTTTGAGTGGACCTGTCCAATCAGTGCAAGCATTTGTCGTAATCGTGCAGCTCGACTCAAGACTTAAGGAGCTCAACGACTCGACGAACAATACCAAAGAAAGTACATTTGGGTAGGCCTCATAAAGTGCTCAAAATGCCAGACCACCATTAAAACTGAGAAAAAGCATAAAATAATAGGAAAATATTTAAAGAAAAAAAAAATGACCCACATAGTGCTCACATTCACAATAAATTAAAGCAGTAAATATAATACTTTTCAAATAAACATTAATGTAATACTGTATATAATATTCTGCAATGTCAATATTTATATAAAATCATGCATAATAACATTAAATGTCAAGTTTTCCAGTTTGATCACAAGGCTTGCAGAGCGAGCAGCTCAATCCCAAGCTTTTTTGTCTTCTAAATAATCAGAAATTTTATAGTACCCTTTTTTACAAAGTTTGGTTTTAATACAGCTTTTAAATCGTTTAATGGGTAAGTTTCGAATGTCAGTAGGAAGTTTGTTGTAAAAGCGTATACATTGACCCATGAACGAGTTGCCTACTCTGTGGAGGCGAGTGCGATGTACAGCAAGATTGTGTTTATTCCTGGTATTTAAACAATGAATATCGGACATTTTCTTAAAATTTGATATATTTTTGTGTACATACAATAGATTTTCAAATATATATTGAGAGGCTACAGTCAGAATATCTATTTCTTTGAATTTTTCACGAAGTGAATCTCTTGGACCTAGATTGTAAATGGCTTGAACAGCCCTTTTCTGTAAAACAAAGATAGTATTAATGTCCGCACAGGTTCCCCAGAGAAGAATCCCATATGACATAGACTATGAAAATAACTAAAATAAACAATTCTGGCAGTATCTACGTCAGTTATCTGTCGATTTTTTTTAACAGCATAGGCGGCCGAACTAAGCCTTCCTGACAATTTTTCTACGTGTGGGCCCCATTGTAATTTACCGTCAATAGTTATCCCAAGAAAAACTGTCGACTCAACAGGGTCCAACTCTATTCCATTAAGTTGAACATTGGTAGTTAGCTGCCTGACATTTGGCATTGAAAATTTAATGAGCTTAGTCTTTTTTTCGTTCAGGAGAAGATTATTTACATTAAACCAATGGACAACCTTAGATAGTGCATCGTTAACATGTTCAAAATTGACTAGCTGACGTTTGATTTTAAAAATGAGGGAAGTATCATCTGCGAATAATACAATCTTGTGATTATCCCTTAGGTGATAAGGTAAGTCATTTATATAAATTAGCAACAAGAAAGGACCTAGAATTGAACCCTGCGGAACTCCCATAGTGACCGCAGATCCTGCAGATCTCTTGCCATTAACATCAGTCATGAAGTCTGTCTGTAAGTCTGTATGTGTAGTATGATTCGTCATGAAGTAATAGATTACGTAATTCTTACAGTATTAGTGAGCACGACTTTAGTATCGTTCCTAGTCCGCAGCACGATGCACTGTTCGCCCTTGATGGAAACGAGGTCTGAGGACACGTCCTCGACTGAGTCCAACAGTATCATCTCGGGCTTGGCGCTGTTCTCGAGATGAAGCTCCAACCGGTTGGGATACAGCTTGGCGTAGCGCGTCTGCCATGCGCTTGCGAACGGACCGCCCAGCTTCTTTATGTACCCGTGCAGTATGCAGTCCGATTCTGTAATGTATGTGTAACGTCAGTAACATATTACATAAAACTCATAAACACCTAAAATAAGAGGTGAAAGGAGGGCTGTCTCAACCTCTGACGTAGGGGTAAGCGCCAGGGCAGCCTGCGTGTTATTTTATTTATTTTAAATATTTATTTAAAAATTACGCGATTTTGGTCGCCAATCATATTTTGATCAAGATGCAACCTGACACTGACCTGCAAATTGCAAAAAACGTAACAAAATTTGAATTTCACGGACTACCACTGTGGATTCTCCCTGCAAGAATTCGGATGATTTTGGTCAATTTTGTTAGTTGGTTGTGAGAAAAGGAAAAATAATTTAAACAAAATTATTTGTGATTTTAAAAGTAGAGTTCTTTGTTTTGCATGTGAAAATCACTTATATTAGAAGCTAGTTTTCTGAAGAATTACGCGAGACTGACGTTTGATCATCTGTTTACAAGAAACTACTTTTGATTTTAAACATTAAAACATATCATCAACATCATTATTTATGGTCTACTTGCATGGGGCTGAAGCACTTTTTTCAACTTCAATACAAAATATAGCAGAAAAATAATATTGATAAATCCTAATTTTTTCAAAAACCCAGTCGGTAATGTATTGTTTTCCTATCATTTAGCAAACCATATCAAGAAATTTAAAAATCACACACTGGGCTTCAGCTATCATGGAGATAAAATCAAAATTTATTTCATTATTATACAATATCTTCATTAATTAAATCAAAGGCGAAATAAACTATATTTTCGAGAGCGCAAAAGCGATGAAACTATTAACAGGTGCTGTGACTGACACGAATGGTTTAGCACCACGAAAACTGTACTTTTATAGTTACACATTTAACACAATGTTTCTTTAAAGCTTTCTCACAATTAGATAATAAATTGGCGAAAAAGGTTTTTTTGCTTGCACAGAGCCATAAGAAGTTAATTTTTAGCCTAATTTGAGTCAACGAGTTTTATTTTAATGATCACTATAATGTGCTGGTTGAAGTTAGACAGTCTTATTCTAAATACGTATAACTTGAATTTCTAAAAGGAAAATACGTGGTCCTGAGCTCGATAATCACCTAATTATCCTCTCGTGTTTTCCGAATTCGTCACAATATCACAAGCTCATACATAAGCATAACAAAAATGAATAAAATGTTGTCAAACATTTTTCTTAGATCCCCATGATATCACGGAGAATTATCATAAAGCCTCGTCTATAATCTGAGGAAAGTAAACTTGCAAGAAATGTTTAAAAAAAATAAACACGTTCTGCACATCCGGACACTTGCCAGCCCATTGAATCTCAAGCCGATAAAAAAAATTGCCGAATGCAAACAGGTGCCGTATTATCGCCATCGTGATTCCAGTGCGAGAGAAAGACAAAACTATACATGACTGATAGCACCATTTTACAGACAGAAGTCATGATGGCATTAAGTATTAATGCCATCATGATTGATGTTCTTCAGAAAGGTCAGGTGCGTAGTTCTCGCAACCGGCGTGCGTGTATGACCAGATGTATGAACGTAGGCGGAAAAAAAAGGGTAAGTCAGGAGCGTAGCAGGTGGCGTTCTATAGTTTCTACCTGAGGTTGTATCCGGTCAAGTATCAATGTGACTTTTACAGTTCATTTAATATTATGTACTTTCCGAGTTTTTCTTGGACATTACTGACGTAGGTGAGGAAACCTAAACTTATCATCACACTAATATTATAAATGCGAAAGTTTGTGAGTGTGTGTGTGTGTTTGTTACTTCTTCACGCACAAAAGGCCGGACCCATTTTGATAAAGTTTTGTATGGAGGTATCTGCAACCCTGGATTAACATATAGGCTACTTTTTATCCCGATATTCCCACGGGATCGAGAATTACGCGGGTGAAACCACGGGGCGCAGCTAGTAGTTAATATAAGTCTGAAATCGCCAACCCGACTTGAGCAAGCGTGGTGATATGATGGTATTGTTTAGGAAAACGTATACTTTTACGATGTTTGTAAATATTTGAGCACTAAACATAAATTAATTATGTGATAGTAATATGCATATAATATGCATATAATGCTTCATTTTTAATTCTTTTTACCTATTTTACCTATAGTAATTATATTCTAGGTGCATCGTCTTCACATATAATTAATGTACCTATACAAAATATTGTAAAACATATTAAAAGAGTAATGGTGGAGTTTCTTTCCCATTCTTCTCCATACGAAACTACCTTTTGGAAGGGGAATAGAATAAATTCTATTTTTTTTTAAGCAAAACTTCTTTACGTACGCTTGGCTTGGGGAGAAAGCTGGTGAATGCGTGACGAGAGCGTTACGGAAGCGAGCGAACGGAAGTTGAGAGTGAGATATAAAGTGTAGATAGAAAGAGAGAGAGTTACGTTTCGTATATTACTGTAGGGGCAAGAGAGAGAGGTGCGAGCACACATTTTCTCTCTTTCTCTCATAGCCAGTTGCGTTTCGTATAAATCTAAGACTGAGTGCAGGCCTATTGTTGTAAGTAAGTAAGTAGTAGTATTACTATTTGTAAGTTTTACTTCAGTCATGTGGTCTAAAGCACACTCGTTTATTTGTTAATAGGGAATATGCATGTATTTTTTTTTCCACTAAATCAATAATAGACAGTAATATAAACCTAAGAAAAGTATTGAAAGTTAAATTGAACTACTGATTGATGCTCAAAAAAATTATGAAACTCCACCAATTTTCTACTACAGTTCAAACGTCTGTTTCTGTCGCGGTCATGATGTGACGTCATTGTTTACGAAACTGCTTTGTTTACTCCTGTTTTTTAGCCCCAAATCTTATATATTAAATTTTTGTTTATGCTTTATTCAAGTAGAAATCGCACTTACTTAATTACCTTAGTGAGATTTCAAGTATTTAGCAAAGAATAGATTTTGTGTGTGTGTATTGTTTCGTCACTTCCGGCATTTTCGAAGAGGACGCGTTTTGAGATTGCGTTCCGTTTCACCAAAAAAACGCAACATAAATTAATTAATTGTAAAATAAGTTATGCATTAAAAAATGTAAAAAATATTGGAATTTGTTTCTTGAATCCTACACAATGTATATTAAAGTAATGGATACGTTTTGAATTACGTGCATATTCCCTATTGTGATGTTCAAAATTGCCTATGGAAAATAAATAATTAGACTTTGATTTTGATAAACACTCGTGCCTTTCCTGCATGAGAAGGCACAGCTGCTGCCCTGCAGTGGGAATAAGCTGGTATTATTAATACAACCCCAGAACTGGTCCAAACCTTTCTCATCAGCATCGAATTTCTGTTTCTGCTTGGCTTTCTTCTTCTGCTCCATCTTGTCGGCCTCCTGGTTGATGGTCTCGAACACAGTCTCCGCGACCTCGGACTGCCAGCGCTCCGATATCACCAGCGGGAAGTCTTTGTACTGCATCTGATCCGCTTCTGTCAGCTGGAACACGAGAAAGGCATTTTATTGTTTGACTAGCTTCTGTTACACATCATAGTTTGGTATTACACTGTGTTGTTGAGCAGACGAATTTTTCAATCCTATGTAGCAATAAGTTCCTTCAAATCCCTCGGATTATGATGGACAATTGTAACACATGTGTACATTATCTTTCTTTTTACTGTTTTTAGCACAATTAATAAACTGCCACGATTATTAGATACTAATAGGGAATATGCACGTAATTCAAAACGTATCCATTATTTTAATATACATTCTGTAGGAGTCAAGAAACAAATTCCAACATACATTTTTTAATGCATTACTTATTTTTACCATTAATTAATTTATGTTGCGTTTTTTTGGTGGAACGGAACGCAAACTCAAAACGCGTCCTCTTCGAAAATGCCGGAAGTGACGAAACAAAACATGTGAATAAAATCTATTCTTTGCTAAATGCTTGAAATCTCACTAAGGTAAATATGTAAGTGCGATTTCTACTTGAATAAAGCATAAACAATAATTTTATATAAAAGATTTTGGGCTAAAAAACAGATGTAAATAAAGCAGTTTCGTGAACAATGACGTCACATCATGACCGCGACAGAAACGGAAGTTTGAACTGTAGTAGAAAATTGTTGTAGTTTCATTTTTTTTTTAGCATCAATCAGTAGTTCAATTTAACTTTCAATACTTTTCTTAGGTTTATATTACTGTCTATTATTGATTTACTGAAACAAAAAATACATGCATATCCCTATTATGATGAATAAATTCCAAGATTTTTGATGTTTTGTTTTTAATAAGATTTTATTTTGTTTTGTTTAAAGAAGATTTTGTTAACTTATCTATAAGAAGACTCTGTTTTTTGTTATTTTTATTTTTGTATGTTTCTTTTCTTTTTAGTTACATAGTTTTTAATTTGTGGTAGCTTGTAAATGGCAATTGTAAGCGCTATTGTCCATAACTTACCTTTACAGATATTAGACTGTAAACTTTCCGAAGAATAAATAAATAAATTATGGTGCTGGTTAAATTGTTTCGCAATCACACACTAATTAATGGTAGGAGAGCCCAAAGAGTTCCTAAGCAAGCATATGCAGGGCGAAAAGTTGATAGCTGAGTAGGTTGACGGCATGATGAGAGAATACCAAAAATATATTTTTTCGTTTCGGATACGAGTCTCGTGGTCTGGGATCCACTTTCAGATTTCCAAAATTGACAAAAATACGTGATCTTCAGAGCCTTTGATTTACTTATGATCGGGTGCGGTCTGACGCGTAACGAATTAAATAGTCAAATCTGGTGAAGAAATTGTAGGCTTTCCCTAAATCGGACGACTTTGAATTTTGGTTTTATTTTCAAAAAATATTCAGGGCGAATAAAAGTTATTCCGTGGAATAATGTAACATGTCCTGATAGTGAATATATAAAATATCAATAAATTTCATTGATTTAGGAAAGTACCCAACATTTTGCATTTATCTCTAAACTAGCTGCGCCCCGCGGTTTCACCCGCGTAAGTCTCGATCCCGTGGGAATATTGGGATAAAAAGTAGCCTATGTCTCAATCCAGGGTGTCAGCTACCTCCATACACACACACACTCACAAACTTTCGCCTTTATAATATTATAGAATCAACGAATCGAATTATTTTGATTGCTATTTGAATGTGAAGCTGACCCTTTTTTGAAAAACTGTCGGTATTCAGAAGTTTTGAAATAGCTGATACTTGAGAGTAATGATTAAAAGTTCGGTGGCAAAATTAGAACATCGTCGGAGTACACCATAAACAGGGTTGATTATTTCAAAATTTTACTACATTACTAAAGAATGAATGAATGAAATGCACCGACCCCAGCGTGGTTTGACCAGACTCGATTGCTCGAATGAACCCAAAGATTCACCCTGGCCCCTGAGGCCTCATGTTTCATGGGACTACAGAGACCATTGTTTATCAGAGTAGACCGGGGGGCGCGATAATGGTAGGGAAGACGTGCCCTTGGGATATGGAGGGATTACTAGAGCCATACCGGTTATGCAACCTTAAAAATTTTACTACATCACTAAGCAAACAAATTATTTGAAAAAAAAACTCATCTTATGGGGTCCAACTGATCCAACGGGCTACCAATATTTAAAAAAATATTCAGAGATCGTCAATTGTTTGATAAAGCTGGAGAAGACGGTAATAAAATATGAATTCTTTAAAATATGTAATAGGGCCTTCATTGCTATTCCATTGGGTACCTATGAAACAGTCGGTAATGCTAGCAAAGGTCGAATTTAGCGTCGAAGTACTCGTCCGCATCGCTGTCATCCGGAAACGTGCCCAGAAAACTGGCAGCTTTGCCACGTTGAATGGCAATGCAAATTCTTTGGCTAAAGAACGAGCCAGCCCTCTGGTCACGTGAAGTGTGGATCAGTCGGCATTTTAATATATTGATTAGGAACTTAAAAAAAAAACTAATATTATAATACGAAAGGGGGTATGTTTGTTTGTTACGCCTTCACGCTAAAACGGTTGAACGGATTTGGTTGAAATTTGGCACATGGGTAGACACCATGATCTGGATTAGGACATAGGATACTTTTTATCCCGATATTCCCACGGGATCAACACTTACGCGGGTGAAACCGCGGGGCGCAGCTAATAGACCATATGTGGGCGTCCAAGCAAAAAGGGTCCAGTAGAAGGGAAGATTCAATACCCCACGGCATTGAGTTAAGACTAGATTCGGTATCTAGAACAGTCAATTGATAATAAGAATTAAAAAAATGCCACTTTTTTATCAAACATTTGAAGTTGAAACTCTGAAAAAGCTTTATTTGAGAAACTATATGAACTTGTAGACAATTGAGCATTAATTAATCCATTAAAATCGCGAAATGCAATTTTTTCACCAAACTTTACAAAACTGCGTATATCTCGGAAACTAAATGGCCGAGAACTGGACACTTTTTGCTTGGACGCCCACATTTAGTATTATGTAGAGTCAAAAGACTGTCGATAGTTACCTTGATGCCCTTAGTATCCTCCTCATCAAAGCTGCCGATGTCGAAGGCATCCGCGGCGTTGACCTCCCCACGCGGAGGGATCAAAGGCGGCGTGTACTTCTGATGGTACACCTGTTGCCAGTCAATGCCCGCGAAGAAAACGTGCTCCTTCACTTCGTCCGCACTGGAATTGAGATAAATGAAAATTATTTAAACGGATTTCAAATCAACTCAAATAAATAATGACGAAAATACTTTGTAGTCCCTAAATGCTGATTTAGTTGATTTAGCGTAGGGGTAACTTGATACCAAAAGTTGCTAAAGTCTATAAGAACCGTAACTTTCGACACGATATACGTAATTAATGTATACTAAATATAGTAAAACATTTTAAGAAAGTAACTATGGAGGTCTTGCCCATTCTTCTCCATAAGAAACTATCCTTTGGAAGAGGGAGCTAGAATTAATTCTATTTTCTTGAAAATTTGTATTTAATAAAAAAACCTACTTGAAATAAATGATTTGACTTTACATAATAAGTAGTGCTTATCAAATATACCAAATAACGGTTCTTATCGTTCGTCATTAGTTAGAAAATAACTTTTTCCTTCCTCCACAATAAGTATCTTAGTTAAACACAGATTAATTGAATTCTGAGAAACTTAAATGTACGTCAGAGAAAAGGTGAACCGGAAAAGAACGGCAGATCGAAGCCTGACTCACATGTTTTATAAAAAGTCCAGTATTGCAAATAGTAATCCCCATAATCCATCTTAGAATTAGCTAAAAGCCAATGATCAAAAATGGTGCAATTTTTTTTTTTCGAGGCCTTCAATCAATCATTATTAATTAGATGCAGAATAATATGACGAACAAAAGTAAATATTTTTACTTAATATAAACTAGCATCAATCTGAAACGAGTTATAATATTTTATTTTTATTTTTCTTACTTAAATTATCATCTAAAAGCAGGTTTGTTAGCTTATTTTTTACATACAAATTTAAGTTCAAATATATCATCTCGGACTGCATTTCTAGAAAAATCGTTTATCAATTCATTTTGTTGTCTGAGCGGTGGGACCTGTCCCTGATACAGAGGTGGATGTAGCTTCATGTTAGCGCTTCTCCTCGTATTATTTGACATGCGTTTATGACTGTATTGTGTATGTTTTATTTTGTTATTGCTTGTTTTAATGTGCAATATTTTAATTCATATATTTAATTATGACATTGGATATATAATTCTAATGTGTATGTGTAATTTTATTTATTTTAAAGTTATGTGTTTTATTGAATTTTAATTTTTATATAATGTATGGACTATGCCTGAAATAAATTAATTAATAAAAAAAAATTGTGATAGGTTTTTCCAATACCGACTAAGGTTTCAATGATGGCCGCGGTATAAAACCCAATGCACCACTTCCCATAGTGATTTGGTCATTGTCCTTTCGTTGCAGGACGTAAAAAACGGGGTGAAATAAGAATATTTCAAATAAGTGGCAGGCCTTAATATGCTGGATTCCAGCGTATTGATGGGTTTTTCTATCAGAAAATCATAACAAGTCCGGAGTCTGTATTTGTGACATGACTGACGAAATGTGGGTCCCGTGTCCGTTTGCGAGATGGTGTATTATTATTAAACTTTTGTTTACACATACCCCCTTCCCTTGCAACCAAGTCGCTTGTTGATGTCTCTCTGCAGCAACCCTTCGAGCAAGCTCTTCAGGCTAGGACTGAACGACTCCGGCAGCTCCACGTTCTGAAATACATCGTAATTCTATTGCAGACATGATTCCATCTTTTACTTTCAACATAGAAATTATGACTAATTTACTGGTATTCTGTTTCGGTAATCTGAACCCATTATAATAGGGAAGCCTATGCTGATTATACAGCCTTATATGTATTTTACGCTTATGGTTTAGCAGCGTTTTTATAAGTGCCAAAGCGTGTTTTTAATAACTAGTTCACAAATAATTCGCTCATTCGTTCGTATTTATCGAAACATGGAATCATGTCTAAAATTGATTAATGATTGCTTCATATGATACAGCGATTTAAAAGATTTTGGTAATCCAGATTACAGTATTTATAAACAGGTTTGGTAAAGAAATATTAATACAAAGGATAGTGTCAGTGTAGAAAGGTTTATAAACTTGCCAGTGGAAGAACGACAAAGAAAGCAATCAGAGCGAAAGAGAGAGAGATTGCGTGTGGTTATATAATATATGTTAATTCAAAGAGTGTTACCATGGTAAGGGTCATCCTGTCGATCTCGTGTTTGTCTTTAGTCTTGTGTTGGCGGAACGGCGAGTGTCCTTTGAGAAGCTTGTACAGCATGCAGCCGAAGCTGAACCAGTCAGCGGAAGAATCGTAACCAGTGCCTTTCGAGAGAACTTCGGGCGCCATGTAGCCATGAGTTCCCCTGGAAATAAGAAGAAAATACAGTTATTTCAATTAGATGTATATCTACGTCAATATTTCTGTATTCTAGTAAATTTCTCATCATCTCAATCAACATCCTGCGATGATAGTTCTTAATTGGCCTAGTGTTTATTCGTTATGGGAATATCGACAAATTCAGAAACGTTACTGTCTCTCAATGTGATCTTTTATTTAAACATGTTTATTAGTTGACGTCATAGGATCTGCTCATAAGACATGGGTCATGTCTGATGACGATAACCAGAAAAACCAAAAAAAAAAAACTCCCAAAGTATTGCTATACTCATTCAAACTTGTGATAACTAAACTTATTATTCTTGTGGTCACAAGTTAACATAACATAACTGATGTGTTATTCTTACCATAAAATTGTCCTGTATAACTTTACACCAACAATTTTTTTTTTAGGTTTATGGGAGTCTCACAGTTTATACCGATCAATCAAATGCGGAGAAGGAAAATATGAGAAACGTCTTTTTGAGGCAAAACCGTCATACAATAATTTGAATTAATAATAATAAAAATAAAATAAAATATGTTTATTAATTTATGTAACGCAGACTAAGCAGCTAGTAACTAAGCCAGCGATAGTGGATTACAGGTTTAGCAATAGTGTGTTGCCCCAAAGAGTAAACTGGACGGAGGAAATTACACGCTACAACTGCAACCTTGGTTTAATCGAGAAACTATCCATAAATACCACTTAAACCAATGATTATGATGATGTAGAATACCTCTGAGACACGCCAAAAATGAAGTAAATCACCTTTTCCTCAGTCAGTTGGGACTGGCCATCTCTTAGCTGCAATTTCAACATTTATATCTGAGATTTGTATGGTGTACATAATAGGTTGGGGAAAAAGTTTCTTCGCATTTTTTAAGAAAATTCAAAACATTTTTTAATATAATTTATTTACATTTAACTAAAGTATGTAGGTACCATTTTGCTCGATAACTTTTTGCCATCTTGTAGGTAGGGAGATGATCCCATTGCTATAGAAATTTTGGGACTTCTGATCAAAATACCGCGACAAGTGGTTTTGGCAGTCCTCTCGTGATGTTAACCTGACACTACCTAAAGAATTCTGAAGAGACCGAAACAGGTGGAAATCTGAAGGTGCAAGGTCAGGACTATACGGCGGATGCATTAACACCTCCCAGCCAAACTCTCTTAATTTTTGCTGAGTGGCTAAAGATGTGTGAGGTCTAGCGTTATCATGATGAAAAACCACACCCCGTCTGTTGATTAATTCCGGCCGCTTTCTCTCAACTTCTTGCTTTAATCTCATCAGTTGTTCGCAGTAGAGTTCAGAATCGATGGTCCTGCCTGGTGGTAACAGCTCATAATGAATAATGCCCTTCCAATCCCACCACACACAGCATCACCTTGTTGCGAGTTAACCCGGGTTTCACCACAGTCTGTGAAGCCTGACCGGCCTTCTGACACGACCTTTTTCGCACGTTCTTGTCGTACGTGACCCACTTTTCATCACCAGTTATCAGGTACTTCAAAAATGGTTCGGTTTCATTACGTCGTAATAAAGAATCACAAATGAGTACACGGTTCATTAGGTTTCTTTCAGTGAGCTCGTGAGGTACCCAAATATCGAGCTTTTTTGTGTACCCAGTTTTTTTCAAATGTGCCAAAACTGTTTTGTGGTCAATTCCCAGTTCTTCGGCTACATCGTAACTACTGATATGCCAATCTTGCTCCACTTTTACAAAAATGGCATCCATTTTATCCGTAATAGGGCGACCAGAGCGACGTGCATCTTTAACATCAAAATTTCCGGATTGAAAACGCTTAAACCAAATTTGTGCTAATCTCACAGATACTGCACTAGGTCCATAAACATCGCGAATTTTTTTCGCGGCTTGCGTTGCATTTTTGCCTTTTTTGTAGTAAAATTTTAAAATGTATCGAACTTCTTCATTAGATTCACTCATCTTGACAGTACGAAAAACAAATGAAAATCACACATTTTCCTAATTTGAATTTGGAATTATGTTCTTTAAAATTTAAATTTTCAATGATACCAAAACCAGCCAGATACAAATAGTATATAGCCAAAGAGATTTTATTACAAGTTCATACATACTATAATGCGAAAATACTTTTTCCCCAACCTAATAATAAAGAGTATTCTATTCTATGATTTTTTTTTGTTTCTATTTTCTGTACTCTGGACGCGTTTTTTATTTCGTCCTCACTTATAGATAAATAATATTTTTGTAACAATATAATTTAAAAAGTGTCCATGGAGTTTCTTGCCCGTTCTTCTCCATAGGTACCTACTACGCTTTGGAACGGGCAACTAGCTTCATAGTTTTAACTGACCCACTCCTTGACAATTCAAAAGTGCTTGTAAATTGTTTAATTGAAATAAATGCTTTGAGTTTGAGTTTGACTACTCAAAATCATTGCTCGAAACAAACTTTGATATCACTTATCAATATTTTTAACTTCGATTTTTTTTCTCACAAAAAGCATTTATCAACATAAACAATGAATATAAAAAAAAAATTAAATAAAGCATTTAATTACAAGTCAAGGCTCTATGAATAATTATGATAGGATTGCATAAGAGCGACCAGTGTGCGTAGAAGGCCCAATTAAAACAATTACCATAGTGCATTACGTCAATTGATTCCTAAACAAGCAGATTACGGTCGTTATGTTGCCTATAAATAGTAATATTATCCTCAATTACTTCGTATCGATATTATGCAGCGGTCACGTGGGTTTTGTTAAATAATAACAATATATTGAAGTATCAGCTAAGCTATACACGGTTTAAGGGAGACAGCGACTAACTATTACCTTGAATTTCAGATTCTAGACAGGTATGGACAGATACTTGTGATACGAGTAGTAGGAGATAGTTGAGGTGCACGATTACTAATAATAACGTTTATTTGGACTCAATAAAAAATAGCCTAATACAGTCATATTCCAAAGAACTACAATACAAATCATGGAAGTGCGTAGACGGCTAAAACTATATGGAACTCCTGAATTCCAAACTAGGTAAAAACCTGTATCTTGGAAAACAGTGCTTTTCCGTGGTAAATTAGGTGTAAAAACTTAAAAATTTCATACATGACAATTCCAAATTACTACTTAGATTACTGACAAATGCTTGCATTGATTGGACAGGTCCACTCAAATTTGTGTGGTTATTTCCTCAAAAGACCACTTCAGACACGATTCTACATGGTCCTCACATGTTCTGACCAAGATTTGACCCCCGCTGAGTTAGTTTCGCCATTTCTTCTCAGGGGTAGTCAGATAGGAAATGTCGACTCCCATCTAGTTTATTTTTATTTTTTAATATGCGGCTGTAAAAGTTATTCCGATATCCTATTTACAGAATGAACGATGTCATTTCAGTTTTTTTTTTAATTATAGGCGAAAAATTTCATCGCCGCGCTTGGTGGGTCTAGAATCATGTACTTACTGAATTCATGGTAACAGTTTGTGCGTCAATGTCTCTGTACTATTTGTTCAAATTTACAGGTTCAATTGTCGTGGCTCAAGGGGCATTAGTAGCGAAAGGCGGGAGTCGGGACATTCGTGACGTGATCAATTTTTGATGTGTAACATCTATAGGCGCACGTAAAACCGATTGCTGGCGGGGCGAACATGCCGCGTGGCGATCGGCCACTATACACTTATTCAGTCTATATGTGGTAGTGTGTAAATGTGTGTGTGTAGTGCGATGTTTCACATCTGCCAGTCGTCCCGTGACGATTTTTTTTATTTTTAACGTATTTCCTTTTGCTTTCTGTCGGAGTGGTTTCGTGAAAAGGAACGGAAGTGTGTAACAAGAAGTGACAGCTTGAGCATGGAATTACTAAGTACTTCATAAAAGCATGGAATTCGTGTACTCATGGAATTAGTAAGTACTTTATAGATTGTATCTAGAGGGGTCGAATTTCGACCAGTGGGCGACCACTAGTAGTGAATAATTATTCGAATTAATATTTCAGGATTCAGCTTTTTAAAATTTTGAGGTTTATTTGTCACTGGTCAGCTGTTGCTTATTACCAACTACGTAAGGATCGCTCGTTTTTTTTTCAACATTTATACGTCTTTCACTACGCAATACAGATAAAAAATAAGGATACTTACACACTAGCGTGCGGTTTCTTTTTGGAGAAGTCGCAAGCGAGTCCGAGGTCCGATATTCTGACGTGTCCGTGCTCGTCGAGGAGAATGTTCGCCGGCTTCAGATCTCTGTACACTATGTGACGCTTGTGCATGTGTTCCAAACCTTACGAAAGAAAATTTAATATGTTAAACGTCATGGTTGTCGGTAATTTAAGTTGGACGATGTTCTTTACGTACCCGAGTTTATTTTTGCAAATGAATATAACATTAAGTTTGGTAAAGTAAGTTTTTGGTCGACCCAAACCATGGTAGTTCACAATTATATCAGGTCAAATTTTCCGAAAACTACGCCTTTATGATGGGGTTTTTTTTTGTGTATGTGAGTTTAATTGTTTGTAAACGCACCCACGATACAGGAGAAATTCTTAGTGTGTGGCAACGTTTTTAAAAAAGAAAGAAAGAGAAAGAAGAAAGATAATTAAGTTTTTGGCTGCTAATGATTGATTTCATTTAGTTAATTTTGTAAAAATACACGGAAAAGATTGATGTAAATATTTGTTTTTTCTCAGATAAGCACATACCCAATTAATCACTCACTCATCATGCAGTATAATAATCGCCTGATTAAAATACGCCATCATTTACCATAAAATTTATAATTTATCTATTTACGTCATTTATTTATATCCTGCCTTGGAGTGCCTCGTTGGTCTAGTGTTCGTAAGCGGTACTGCTGAGTGAGGTCCTGGATTCGATTCCCGGCTCGGCAATAATCTTATTGGATTTTTCCATCCAGAATATCTCAGTAGCAGGCCGGAGTCTGGATTTATATCCGGTTGATGGCAATAGGCTCGCCCCCATTTACGTGGGACTTAAACATAACCGGCGAAATGAGAGTGTACTATAGGTACATCTCTGCCTAACTCTTCGAGGAATACAGGCGTGATGTATGTCATGTATTTATTTCCTAGCGTCATTTTTTAAATACAGTATATTGCGTCTAAAATTATATTCTGATGATACTGCAGAGATTATTAAATAGGTGCTTGTACAATGACTCATGTTGATATACGACTGCATTAGCAATATTAACAAGTAGCTTTGGCTGATTTCACTTGCGTGGCCTTCGGATAGTGTAATGTTCCTCAATTGGATCTACGTATGACGTGATAATTCTTTATAGTTATGGGATAAACCGGAGGAGATATTTTCACCCTATTCAGAGCATCGGTATTAGAGAAATAGGTCATACGTTGATCCGATTATCGCATCGGAAAAATAACAGTTGCGGATTATGATTGTAGGTATAATGGCATCAACCATTCATAACAGCTCTTTAATAAACAAATGTTAGGGCCTGGGTAACTTACAATTTAAAAACAAACACTACAGAGAGTACAGTCTTATATATGTATCTAATAAATTAGTAGTCACACGGACAATCAAACATGTTGTATGTTAAAAGGGGTGATTTAGCCTATTTAACATTGCTCGGATAATGTTAGTTTACATTTAGAATAAGATCTTTTTGTTAACTTGTAATAACCTTTCTGTTAATAAAGACCTTTCAAAATCAATCAATCAATACTTGTTTGAATTTGTCTTAAATCCAAGTCCTACCGAAGGAAAAGTCTATGCGCATCTAAAATTATACGGAAGTACCTACTAATGTCGAGATATTCTAGAAGATAACTAAATGATTTATTATTCTTCATTTACCTAATATAACTTCAGCAGCATAAAACTTCATCTCGGCCTCGTTAAAGACGCCATGTTGTGACAGATGATAGTGCAGGTCCCCGCCATTCATCAGGTCCAGGATGAAACACAGTTTGTCTGGCGTATGGAAGGCGTAGGTCATGCACACGATGAATGGGCAGTCGACCTGGAGAACAAAATAAAAATATTAATAAATGCCTATACAAACATCAAAATGTTGACTGCCTCATTGGACTATAGTCTGTTCCTACAGTATCTGATAACCCTGGGGGTCTACTCCGAAGATAAATCTGAAGCATCGGCCGAATGTTCGGCCGTTTCCTGACTACGGCTGACTATGGCTGACTAAGGCGAAAAACCAAAAAAAAACGGCGGTCAAAGAGATAAGTCAAAGTCAAAAATTTGACTTGAAGTCGGGTAAGGACTCAAAGTCAAAAAGGAAACTTTGTAAGTCAAGAAAACGCCGAACATTCGGCCGATACTTCGGATTATCGCTTCGGAGTTGACTCTCCGTTCATGTTAAATTCTTACGCAATTATTCACGGAAGTAACATATTAATCTGTACTTAAAAGGTCAAAGTCAAAAATGTGACTCGAAGTCAGGTAAGGACTCAAAGTCAAAAAAGGAAACTTTGGAAGTCAAGAAACGGCCGAACATTCGGCCGATACTTCGGATTATCGCTTCAGAGTTGTTTTCCCGGGGGTTCAGGTTAAATTCTTACGCAATTATTCACGGAAGTAACATATTAATAATACTTAAAAGGTCTAAGGTCTTGTCTTACTTTATGTCTCACCACTTTTTCACTTTTATATTTCACCAATAATTTATTATTTTAATAACATCATTAAATTGTACTTGACAAATCATCGACGAAAATCAAGATTACAAAATTAACCTCAATTGTGAAATGAAAAACCACTTTAGAGTGATTTAATAAGAGTTTAAGTGTTCAAAATTTCAAATGAATAAATCAAAGCACTCATTTTGTATGTGGCACTAGAAATTGGCATCCACAGGTACGTTTTATGATCCATCTGTTTACATTTTAATGAGATACTTTTGGAGCAGACCATAGTTGGTCGCACACGTGACGGATAAGCTTGGGATCCTTGGTTTGATCCTCGAATCGATTTGAGTGTTATTGGGTTTCTTCGTTAGTAAATGATGAATAGCAGCTCAGTGTATGGATTTGTGCCCGGTTCATAGCAATAGGCCCCATTACATGGGGGCTTTTAACGTAACCGGTAAAATGTGGGTGTACAGGAGTACTAATACACCTTTGCCTTTCGGGAATGGTAACGGTTAGGTCGATTCATGCTATACATTCATTTCAACCTCAACAATATTATTTGGACTGTGGACATTACTAGTTATGCCTCATTATACCAACATTAAGCTAATTATGCTTGCGATAAGAGTGGGTTTATGTCAAGGATGGGACAGTTGTAGGACTTCTCGATCAGTGGTCCCATTTCATTGGCTTCTCTTTTTTATCAGCGATTCATATATTTTGTAATAAGAGATATACAGTAGACGACAGTACAGTACTGTATTATATACCTATACAATATTAGTTCTAGTTTATGCTTGCGAAACCCGAAACACGTGTCTAGTGTTTTTTATGTAAAGAATCTATGTACAAAATTTTAAAACTGTATCATGAAAAATCAAAAAGTTATAAGTAAGGTTGTTATGTTAGCGGGGTGTCCGTACAATTACAGCGGAGCGGCGCCCCCGCGCCTCCAGGGTCGTCTTGCGCTCATTGATAATAATTTGGCAGTAGGTACCTAACCGTACGGCGATTGTATTGTAAGTAATTAAATGGTGATAACATTTTCCATCACACTTAAATATTTTTGGGACAAAATATAACATGGTGTAAAAATTATTGAAATCGATTCAGTCCCTTATTCTAAACAAACTATATTCAGGTTTCACATATACTAAAAATAATGTTGTATATAGTTGTCAAAAAATAATAGGCCCGTTTTGACATTTTACTTGAATCGATTTATCGTGAGTATCGAGTACCGAACAAGTAAAGTATGTACACGAATAGTGTAACGTCACATGCAACTAGCAGAAGAGTATCTCGTATTTTCATTAGTCACTACTTTCTTCGTACAAATATTCTGATGCTACTTTCGACTTAATTCAGCGCTTTAAGCTGATGACGTCACCAAACCTGACGTTGTTAGTACCAATAAGATTAGACTCGGTGAGGTAAGCAATGAAGCTGGAAGGTATTTTGAAATCCAGATCCATGAAGTAATGTTTGATTTATTCATTTGTACTCTTGATTTAGGAATGATATATTGCTAAACACTCCTAGCACGTGAAACGCATTGTTTTGCTTACAACCATAGAAATGGGATGTTTTCTTTAGGCGAATTACGAAGGAAACGATTTTCAATGTTGGCAGTAATTAGCTGCTACCTACATAGAGGATAAAGGCGTCAGCGTCGTAGGGGCTGATTTAAAATATTTATTCACACCAAATGACCTTTAAAGATACCAAAAAAACACTAGCCGCGTGCGACACCACGAAGTAATTAATTAATAATGCAGTGCACTATAACTGGGACAGGAAATAAACATACCAAGTTTAATAAAAAATAATTCCAGTACCTAGTCAAATTTACTTATTATACATGCACTCACACAAAACGGTAACAGCAATGGGAAATTGGCATAATCGTTTGAAGGCTGGTGACAAATATAACTTGGTTGTTAGTACTGTTAGTCATACGGAATGTAAAATAGCATTAACAGCTATAAACCACAGTGAAAATGCCACGATATTATGGCAGACGGAAATATTTAAGTATACATATTGTGATGAATGCACTCCTTTGTTTATCCGGTTCAGAACGCGGTGGCTGTGCGGTTTCAACGCTCAGAATCGTATTGATTACAGTGGCAAGAAATTATGTAACAAAATATTTTCTTTATAAGATTTATCTCTGTAGAATACATGATAAGTCGGTCACCACTAACTAGTAAACAAGTATGCCTAATATGTATTGTAACTGTGTCTATAAGTATGCTCCTAATAAATAACACGTCATCTTCTAAGGTTTAATATTATATATTATTTTACTTTGATATCATCGTCCTGGAACAGAACCAAAAAAGTTGGGAGTCTTTTCTGGTTTGTTTCCAGGACTCTTGAACTGATAACGGTCACGTTTGCTACTGTTACAGAGAGATACAGGGCTAGCCGAGACGTTTCCGACGATAGCAGTGCTCCGAAGAACTCCGAAACCGTTCGTACGACACGGACAGACGTAGCGGCGCCGCCCCGACACCAGACGAACGCTCATAAATGATAAACTAACCCGTATAAAGTAACATTACCGTGTGGTCTCGCCGAACAGACCACCCGTCACTTACGACTGACGTAAGAGGCGAGTAGGGATTATATCTGGAAGATGAATGGCCAGCAGCATCTACGTACTTATAATATCTATCATACTGCGAACCAGTAACGCTGCCAAATACATTGATCTTAATACCCTCTGTAAACTCTGATTATGACGTTTACTGGTAGTTGATGACTTTGTAAGAACAACGGAAAGGGGCGTGTTCAAATCTCAATATGTAATTATATCTGAGTGAGCGGATGACAAAGCCTTCACAGTGCGCCGCCTTTTCCACGTGAACGCCATTTCATACGCTTACATTCATTGGCTCCGCAAAATATACGATGTACAGGGAGAAATAAATGAATATATTTAAGATACATGATTTTATCAAATGCCCTACTCTTGGTTATAAATAAATTTTCGGGCGCGCTGAAAAGTTAAACAAATCTGCCATTTAACAAGCGGTTATACTTTATGTTAATCGCATTCGCGAACGAGTCCATGAAAATTATAAAGTGATTATGAATGGTTCACGCTTCGTAAAAAAAGCAATACAGTTATAAATAAGTATAAGTTATTTATAAAGTTTTATAAATAAGGTATCGATACCTAGATGGACATGTATGATCGAACATAGATAACATTTGTCATCCAGATCAGACCGTCCCGTCCTATAAACCAGTTTGCTTACTCGTAAACATAAAATAAAAACGTTTTATTACCGCACAGCATAAAGTTTTAAAACAAGGTCACAGTAAAAGAAAATTCATGTCGAAAGTTGACTACATATAAATGTTGTAACAGAGCAACTGACAGTTTCTCGTTTTATACAAACTTTGCTTCGGAAACCGACGGCCTTGTTAAACTTTGGGAAAGCCTTTTAGGTCACGAAAAATGAAATTGTACACATGGTATGTTATGTATGTATATATTCAGCCCTGAATGTAAAATGGAAAACACTAATCGTCGGGATGAAACGGCGAAACAAAATGCAGCGGAAGCGGATTGTACTACGACGACAAATTGAGGGCGATCCCATTCGTTTCAGTCCAATTGGCCGGATATCGTTTATGTCCCCGATACCATATCACACATAAAACGTAGATATATCACTGCTGTATTGCACCGAATCAAAGCAGTTTGCAATCGATAAGCAATCGGATATTATAGTCATTGATATAGCTGTGCTTAGCGACAATTATGCACATATTTTAGTATCTAATATCTTGTCTCTATGCTCACGAACAAAGACCACTAAACGGTTTTGAACACCATCCACAAATGCAATGTAATGTAACTAATGGCATAATGCAATGCCTCTTCAAGCAATAACCCGTTTAGGACCATTTACTGCATTTTCTTTTATTTTCAAATTAGGTTCCTTAGTATTTTCTCCCTCCCTTTCAATTCAAGGAGCCTGGAGCACAGCAAAGTGTCTTAGAACTTGTTCAACTAACGTGCCAATATCGTGCAGGGGTATATCGTAAAGCTTAAAACAGTGTTCTGAAAAGTATCTTGGCCACTAGCGCTTTAAAATTGTGTCAAAATAAGAGGTCACACGTGTCACCTAATCGGATGAAGAGTATACATAATTATATATAGAGGTCTATATATAATTATGTATACTCTTCATCCGATTACATTATCTTCAAACCAAACGATGGTAAACATAACCTACTACAAGGCGGTGGTTACACCAAGGCACTTTCCGATGGACTTTGCGCTATTAAGCAACTTCGTTCTTAATTTATTTTTAACCGACTTCCAAAAAAGAGGAGGTTATATGTTCGGCTGTATGTTTTTTTTATTTTTTTTTTATGTATGGTCACCGATTACTCCGTCAATTATGGACGGATTTTGAAAATTCTTTTTTGTTTGGAAGGGTATGCTCCCGAGGTAGTTCCATTGCCACCAAATCAGAATCTGATGAGGGGATCCCATGGAAATCGAGGGAAATCCTCAAATTTTATAGGCATACCTATAGCGATTTGAGTATATTTTTTATAGAAACTCGTGCATTTGCACTCGAAATACATCATTTGGTGAAGTGAAACTGATGATGACTACCACAGATAGCCACCGGAACTACTTAATAATAAGTATTTCACCGTTGTGATTCGATTAGGTACTTTAATATGGTTGCTGAGCAATTTATGCTCGTCAAGTCACCATCAGTTCTCCTGGTTCTTACCAGGAGAACTCCTCAACAATTAACGCCCCTGCATCGCGAAAAGCAATATTTTGTAAAAGGTGATGAGCATTTGACATTAGGCTATATAAAATTGGATAATTACAAACTAACCCACTAAAAACTAAAAAAAAAACTTTTTACAAAAAAAAAAAACAACCGGCTTCCTTTTTTGGAAGTCGGTTGTTTTTTTTTTTTGTAAAAAGTTTTTTTGTAGGACCCATTCGAAACTGCTCCTCCAGAACGAAATGCTCATATCAACTCTACAGATAATATATATTTATTACGGACATTAGATGTCCGCTTTACGAGTGTGTCTAGTCGGAAAAAAGTAATTTTCTACATACAAAGTTGCCCCGTACGCGAGTCCAGTTCAATTTCTTGGAGAGCGTAAACTCATCGGCTGATAAAAGCGACGCGCGATGGTCTCTTCAAATAAGAATGTGTACTTTGCCATGTTACTGTATGTTGCCCTTGTTTGTAATGATATTCCGTGCGCGTGAATTACAAACATAATTTGCATAACTACATGTGAGTATGTGAGGAAGTCGATGAGGTTATTATTTAGAATAAATTAGATTAAAGCGAACACTTTGCTCATGACTTTACCAATATTTAATAAATATTTTTGTACTCCAGTTGAAATTGCGATAGATATACCAATGTTTCTGAAATATATCGTTTATTACCATTCGTATATTTTTCTTAGCAGATCGCTGTAAGATTACTTACTATTGAAATCACTGTGATGTCTATCCAGCGCACACAATGGCAACACAGAACAGTTCCAAGCATTGAATTGCGCAAGAAAGTTGTCCTAGAATGTCATGTGAAAAAGCATTTCCTTAGAAAAGAAAACGCAACAATAGACGAAGCTAAGCGCTTGAAAAAAAAATGAAAGCTGCTCGAAGACTACCTGTCTCTGCTGAATAAATATAAGCTGTGATGAATTTCAATATAGCAAGACTAAAACGAGTGCAAAAAGAACGACAATTGCAATCATTAGACAGCAGATGTTTCAGATTAGTTGAGCTAAACAAGATGCTCGGTTTCACCTGTTCCATGTATTTTTAAACGCGCAACCTACTGCTTTTGTGGATGAAATCATCATCATTAAAAATGTATTCGCCAGCTTTTCCGTATTGCTAACATAAATGTGTTCTTTTAATTTCCGTGAGAAAGTTGTCGGAACTATTAAACTGGTTTCTTAAATAGTTTGTAAGGTATTTTCCTCATAGAAGGCGAGAGCGGTCGGAACAAAGTAAACGGTAATTATTTGAGTTATTTAATTTTATTGATAGAACAAGTAATAAAGTCCAGAACATAGACCATCATACGTTTTGTAACGTCGATCACATTTTATTGATAATATATAACACATTAGCCACTGATAACGTTGATCCAATAATAAATCTGCGTATAAATCAACTATTTATGACGCCATTAATCAGTAAATACATAACAGGCTATGACGGAGTATTTAAACGCGTTGTTTGTACAGTAACTTGGTGGTGTGATACTAAACCAACGTATGAAAAATTATGTATGTTTGTCGCGAGTCGGTGATTCCATTATAAAGAACGATCCTCTCGTCGCAGTATACCATCGCACAGAAACAAACAACATTGTTATGCATGCCATTCATATAATAACAACGATGTTGAGATCAATAGAAAATTCCGAATCATTGAAATGTTTCGTATCTATTGATTACATTACGTGCGTCGATTGCTTTTGATGCGCAACGGAATCATAAATTCATCATTTATATGCCCTGTATTTTAGATTTCGATAATATATTTTTATAAATACTTTTGTTATCATTATTTGGGCAACACCCTTACAACAAAGGACTGACCCCATGACCCATCCCGTTTTATTTCATTACAATGAATAAGTTCCTCAAATTTTTTTGCGAGTTGCGGGTAAGAAAGGCAATAATAAAGAAATTTGCCGAATTACCCGGGCTGGGAGGCTGAAACTAATTAAAATTGATACGAGAGTTTGGAGTATTTTGGGGCCGAACGCAATAGACGGAAGTATCTTTGCATGTACGTGTGTGGTGACGTTAACAAGCGGATATTAAATTCAGTTTAGTTTGGGAACCCGTTAAATAACATTCACCGCGAACAATGCTTTGTGAGAACTGAGCTCGTAAAATGTCAATAGGAAGCTAGTGAAGGAAACTGCTAGGATTTAAAGACGTTGTTTGAGTATCTGGAGATAGGATTATCTTAGTTATAGGTTAGCGAAAAAACATCATAACCCTTCCATATCCCAACGGTACGTCTTCCCTACCAGTATCGCGCCCACTGGTCTATTCTTTGATATGCAATGGTCTCTGTAGTCCTATGAAACATAAGGCTCCAGGGGCTAGTGTGAATCTTTGGATTCATTCGAGTAATAGAGTCTGGTCAAACCACGCTGGGGTCGGTGAATTTCTATCATATAAAAAAAATACTGATAAGTAGATATTATTTTTAGAGCATCCTTCGACTGTGGCAATACTTACCACAGGAAATTGATTACCTGATAGATTTAACGAATTAATTCGCGGGAAAACATGTCACCATGAAACAGCTAATTATTTGCAAAGGGAATATCAACTAGGTACTTAGTGTATTTATAATATTACGTCTACACGACATTAGGTGATGGATTAATAATTAAAGACACAGTCCATGTTTAAGATTCTATAGAAACCTAAAAACACAATCTTGCTATAATAAGGTTTCCATAAACTGACGTTAATCGATCAACTACAACAGATAATCTACATTCAATAACAAATCATGTATCATTTAATACCTATATTAACAGCCGTACTGTTAATATTTACATATAAACTCCCGCTTTTAGCTTCCCTATTTTTGTCCGGACTATTTTCAGGAACAGTTGATTCTGCTACAATGGCTCTTTGATGGAGATATCTCTACAAACCTATAAAAAGCCATGTGCTTATCTCACAATAGTAGAACATGCACTTCATTTCATTCCAGTATCTAAAAACATCGGACGTAGTTATGAGTGGGCATTTCTTTGTATAGCATATTACATATGCAAAATATTACAGCTATATCTATAGGAATTATCATATTGTTTATCCTTCATGTTGATGATGTATATGTGGTTTCGTTTCCCTATACTAAAATCCTCTGTGCTTCGATAAACTATGGGGAACAATAGACAGTTTTTACAATCGTTATCTTGTTGGAACTTGGAACACGCAGACGGAGACAGTTGACATTTTTAAAACAACTGCCGTTCCTCGTGCAGTTATAAGTGCATGAGTATCTCCATTATTATTATGGAGAGGATTTGCTACCTTGTATGTAACTTTGTGATCATAACAACGCGTCACCTTTTACTGTTGAAAAGGGTAGTATCGTTATGAGCGTTATGTTTGGCTATGCATATGCTGCTGGCCAAACGCCCAGTTGCTATTTTTTTAGAATTCCATACTTCAAAAGGAAAAAAATGGAACCCATATAGGATCACTCGTGTATGTCTGTCCGTCCGATGAAGTTGAAATTTGGTACACGTAATATGAATTTCTGTAACTCAAACTTAGACTTATAGATTACAGGAAAACCTATAAGAAGTCTATGGTGTTAAAGTAACGCGGTAAATCTCTCAATATTGTGCGTACAAACTTACACTTGCAGTTGGAATGTATGAGAGTGCTAAAAAAAAAAAAGGTAAGTTTGTTCTTGGGATAAAAAATATGGTAGATAACATATTCATTGCACGGAACCCTCACCACGCGAGTTCAACTCGCACTTGTCCGGTTTTTTGAAAAGACCATCATCCCGTAGTCGACTGTGAGGACCTAATCGGTATGTGATATCAACTACAAGAAAACATTTCACAAAGGTATTTCAAAGGTGAGCAGTCCACCCACAGCATGATGCGGTTGTTACAATTTGCCGAAACATATTCGTCACACAACTAAACTTCAAGAACACACACAATCCGACACGCAATAACGTCGAAATGGAGACAAAGTCATAAACAAATACAAATGTAATAAAGTACTTACCCCAGTACTGACTAGCGAGAGCATAATCCTCTCGTTGAGAGCGAGAGTCTCCCCTTGCTTCATTTTTATACGCTTCTTATCGAGGCACTTCATCGCGTACATTTTGCCCGTATCCGCCTTCCGACACCCGTACACCTGTATACAAGATACATGTAAATAAGGTATTTATCTGTACTCGCCGTGAGCATAACGTGCCGTTGCCAAATTGTACCTACGTGTAGATACTGTTAAAAGGTTGTGTTCGGGATGTCTGGTCGTTACATCATTGGATTGTGATATCATCGTGCAAAGTTAACTCTGTTTAACCGTTGGGAAAACTAATTTTGTCAGAAACAATGATGAAGCTCGGCTTCTGTTCTTAACTTCTGTTTCAGGAAGGTTATTGGTGCTTTTTAAATAGTTCTGTGATCGGAATACATGTATTCAGGCATGGCATCTGCTTCGTCGTAACTAACTACCACCTAAAAACATCTACAATTAAAACAGTAATCGATAATCCATAGAATTTCCCCTCATAAAAAGCCCCCTATCGCCTTCAGCGTCACAAAGGGGTAAAAGCGTGGCTATAATGACGAAATGACGAACATTTCCAGCTGCGTAAAGTGCAGAACTGAATAGGAAGTCGCGTGTGAACTGATTTTTGACAAGCACTTCATGTCACTTCCTGACATAAGTGCTCGAATTGATTCGTACAACACACGAAGACGTGAAGCTACAGTTTATTTTAAACATTATTTAAGCACACATTCGTGCTTACGAACTGTAAGAAAGGAATTGAATATAGGAAACGTTCAGTTTTTCTTTCTTCGAAATATAAATATACAAAAACGTTTATGAAGCGTAAAAATGACCTAACGTCGATCAAATAAATCTTGGTGTTCACAACAATGTGGTTTAAGTAGTTTATTTATATTTGTGGCAGTATCCGCGTTCAAAATAGGTGTGTAATATGTGCCTACTACATACATATACTAGTAGACGACCAGGGCTGAACGTAGACCTTTCTCAGACCGCAACGACAACGTACTCTTCCAAGATATAATCCGGTTTCGAAGGAGAAGTTTCTGTCATATTTCTGCTTGAAAGAAGCGTTTAGGACTCATCATTTAAAACACAAAGAAAAGGATTTTTTACCGGTCACCAAAGACCACCCGGCTTCTTAATATAATAGAAAGTAGGTAAATGATGTAAAAAAACAAAATATTTGAGTGATCACATTGTACTTATAAGTGTTAGATTAAAATACAGGCGTTAAAATCCATCACTATTCCAGTGGGGGAACAGGACGGCTTTATTACACCTACGTAGCGCCTTTCCGTTCCTCGAGATGAATATGAATATAGTAAACACGTTCACGGTGCAAGCCCAGAATGCTAATGATATTAGGTTTGGGATTCACATTGAGACTTGCGTAACTAACTTTGTACTTGGAGTGTATTTATTTACGAGTGTAATTTGAATGGCCGCTCTTACCTCGCCGAACCCGCCTCGCCCGATGATGCGGTGCACGCTGAAGTCGTTCATTGTGAGCTGAATGTTTAATTCTAAGTTTTTCCATTGACAAAATCTTGTGTATTTGTCACTGGAACAAAAGGAAGGTGTTATTATAATAGTCTTAAGGCATGAGAATAAATGTTGAACAGAATCTAATGGTTGGTTACCTTTCTAAGAACAATTTAAAGGGTTCCCCTCGTAGATGTTGGAAAATTTCCTCAATGTAGGGCTGAAAAACGATTGATTGTTAATAGTTGAATAGATTACCAAAGAGCTCCACTTCTTTTTCTTCTATAGAACATACCTCGAATAGATTCGGTGGTACTTCATGCTTCATTAAATATTTTTGTACATGCGCTACACACTCTTTAGAATAATCCTGAAAAAATACACATTATGATTTACAAGTGAAACAAACAAATACGGTATCGAGGTTAGATATAAATAAATTATGTTACTAGGAATGTGTACACATCACGCATGCTTTGGAATAACGTACGAAACTTAGATGTATAAATTAATTTTATTCGTAAAATAATAACACTGGAATGGATTTTTATACGCTACTTCTGTATACTATGTTCCCTTTACCGTTTTGATATTTTATAAAATACTAGCTACCCGGCGTGGCTTCGTTCGCGTATGCAGAAAATTTCACCAATGTTTCATCAAAATCGGTCCCGCCTTTTTGGAGCCCATAGAGGACAAACAAACATTGATTTTTTTGACGAATACTCTATCATCAAAGTTTAAATTGTATTCAGGCAATATGAAAACTTAATTTTGTTACAGTCGGTTATAGCTTTGAATACCAATATTTAAACAGTACAGAAACTATGTTCATAAGCTATCACCAAACAACATCGATTTGTAATTACGACCAACTTTTACTCAAAAACAATATCAGATAATCGGATCTACACATTTCCGAATAGATAATTGAGCGGAATCAATCATTAAAACTTTCAGGGTCTACACAGTAGAACAGGAAACTGCATATTATTTTATGTGAAAACTGGTCATGAGAGAAACTTAACAGTGCTACTAAAATGAGCATACTTTTATGATCCACATTTTACTGGTAGGTACAGATACATAACAAACCTATGAAATCGCAGAACTTTAGTCTCGTCTGTGAGTCAAATTATTGTTTGCTGGCAAGTTTTACCAGGGGGTCTTGTCCAAAGATAAATCCGAATGTTCGGCCGTTTCCTGACTACGGCTGCTATGGCTGACTACGGTGAAAGAAAAAAAAGGACAGTCAAAGTCAAAAATGTGACTTGAAGTTAGATAAGGACTCAAAGTCAAAAAAAATTAGGAAGTCAAAAAAACGGCCGGACATTCGGCAGATACTTCGCATTATCGCTTCGGAGTAGACCCCCTGTACACGTACGAATACCTAACGCAAAAACCACGAGGTGATAAAATCCAGTGTATTCTGAAGCTGTTCAGACAGTGTCACTAGTCTGATTAGAAATCAATAGAGACGCCACTGCTCATGAACTTTATTTGTTTTTATTGTCACCCGCTGAGAATGCGATCTCGAGTCGTTGCAGAAACTATTTAGTTTTCCTTACTTCTCTTAGGTACAGTCGCCAGCACATCAAGATATAAACTGTCAACGTGCGTGGTACGTGTGGGAACGTACTGTTGGTAGGGAACTAGGCACCAATTTGAGAGAAATGTCATTGATGGTTCCAAATATTGTGAACTACAATTTTTTAAGAGTTCGCCCGCCACAGGGACATCCATGTGGATTTCCACCCCGGCAACAAAAAAAAAAGGTTAAGTTAGAGTGCTCAAGATTGGGCGAGTCATCCTAACTTAATAATAATATAAATACAAAAAAAAACGGCCAAGTGCGTGTCGGACCACGCACACTGAAGGGTTCCGTAGTTAGAATGAATTTATCCCAAAAACAAACTTAACATTGTAGTTGAAAAACATGCTCTCCCATACATCGATATACGTTACGGTCAATTCTTCAACTGCAAATTTAAATTTGTCGACTAATACTCGTTAACTTGTAAACCCTACTTAGCTCTGATAGTTTTCCTTTTAATTTCGTTATATACAGGGTGGAATTTTGTAATGCCACCTGGAGGGAAAGTACTCTTAATACTGCAGATAGAAAGTTTTACTCAAAGGAAACATTCCTTTATTTTTGAATAGAAAGCAAACTGCATTCAAAGATTTTCGAAAATTCTCTTCTCCCACACCCGGGAATCGAACCGGCTAAAATCTGAAAAAATTATACCCTGTACTTTTATTGCATCGATCGTTAGGGTCAATTATAAGGATGAAATCTCTCTAACAAACATGATAAATTAAATGAAAGGAAAACCAGGAAATCTGAAGTTACAAATTCAATGAGTCAAGTTAAAGCTCTTTAACTAACATCCATCTTTTGTAATGCAGACTCCTTTGCGACATACTCGTAGCTGCGTGTATGAGGTAATTTAAATATGGAATGTTAGATTAAAATTTGAAAATTAGATTGTCATAGTTGCTATTCACATTTGATTGTTTTTATGACCCTAACGATAAATAGCACTTTAAAGCTTAATATTACGCAAACGGATCTCAGAAAAATGCTTTTCACAGACCCACAATATTTAGCCTATCCAACGTTACCCCACACCATGTATTAGATTTTAAGACTTTTTCGGCGTGATTAATATGTACACCCATGCCAAATTACAGGTTTCTAGGACTAAGCGTCTCCGAGCTAAGACGGGGACAGACAGGCGGACATGGCGAAACTATAAGGGTTCCTTCCTTTCATACTAAAACTGCTGAACAGATTTAGATGTGGCACATGGATAGACCTTGACCTGGGTTAGGACATAGGATACTTTTTCGATATTCCCACGGGATCGAGAATTATGCGGGTGAAACCGCGGGGCGCAGCTAGTTATTCATAATATGCAGATGATATCGAGTAACGGGGTCGAAGGTAACATTTCAAATAATGAGTGTCCACCGTTAAGCTATTTATCGGAGGCTCTCATGCTTAGGCAGCACGCCAACACTCCACTAACGAGGCTCATTATACAAACAGTCGTTCTAGCCGGATACAACGCTTACCTCTGACCAACTTCATACAGATTTTGGATTGTAACCATTTTATTTTAAAAATGTTTAACATACTCGTTGAAATGCAAACTGCAGCTTGGACGCCCGCGCCGAGTCACACAGTGCAAATTCTCAATAGAAGATGTTTTTAGGGTTCGGTAGTCAACAAGTTACCCTTGTAGTTTCGCCATATCCGTCTGTCTCTCTGTCTGATCGCGTCTTAGCTCAGAAACGCTTAGTACTAGAAAGCTGTAATTTAGCATGGGTATCTATACTAATCACGCAGACAAAGTGGTAAAACAAAATGATGAAAAAAAAATTTTTTTAGTCTCGTAAAGTAACGTAAAGTCGGGATATTTGTTTTCTCGTCTGTCCCATGGTGTGAGGTATCCTTGGATAGGCCGTTCAAAAACATTGCGAGCCTGTGAAAATCATTTTTGATCCAGGGACCCGTTTGCGTAATATAAGCTTAAAAGTGAAAATTTTAGTTAGAGTCAAGTGTCTAACTGCTAATTGGTTGTTTTTGGATATGTGAAAAAATTCATGGCTTTAGTATACCTATAACGAAATCAAACAGGAAAACTATCACAGATAGTTAGGCTTTACAAGTTAACGAGTAATAATCGACCAACTTATATTTGCAGTTGAAGAATCGACCGTGACGTATAAGGATGTATGGGAGAACATGTTTTTCAACTACAATGTTAAGTTTGTTTTTGGGATAAATTCATCCCAACTACGGAACCCTTCATTGTGCGTGGTCCGACACGCACTTAACCGGTGTTTTGATTTTTATGTGCACTAACCCCTTCCATTATAGTTTCATCAAAAACTTTGGCCACGAAAAAGAGTACACCGAGTCAATATGCGGTGATGTTTGGCAACAAGGTCCAATAACAAAAGCTTTGTGGGCCAGATGTGTTGTGTAGGAACCGTAGACAACTTACGTATAACAAATAGAGATGTTAGATTAGAAACTATTTGAAAACGAAAACCGCGACCATATCTCTATAGGTATATGGACCACGTAGTTCGTATCACTTGGTAGCCACTCATTTCATTGGGTTAAAAGCTTTTACATAATTGAAATATGGTTTACAAAGACTGCTCGTTGGACCGAATATCACAGCGCGCACAGGTAAAGTAAATTAAATCAATGTTTTTTTAAGAGTTTAGATGTTTGTTTCTAGGTTTTTTAAGAGAAAGAATACTTCATTTTATATCATCTACTATGCTAGACATAAAAAGTTTTTGGTCATTATGAAAGCATGTTTCAGACTTATCGTCTATTTTGGTACAGCCATACAGCAGAAGATTTCCAATAATAAAAAGTTTATTCGCAAAAACAGCGCAGTTCAATTGCTTCTGGTTATTATTTTTCTATGCAACTGTACCAAATATTTGTTCTAGCTTCAAAATAAATCCACATGACGATAGTTATGCAAGTGAAGCTGAGTGCAAATCTCCTAGAACAACTGAGATAATCCCAAGAATTAAAACCGAACGGACGCCGAGCGCCGAGACTGTGAGCAAAGCGCAGGAGCGAACTTGCTCCGATTTTTCAACATTGTCCAGTTGTAGGTTTATGAATTTCATACACTGGATTTTATCATGACAATTAATAAGTACTGACTGATAAGTACTCCATATATTATAACATTAGAAAAATAACTACTATCACCCTCACGAGTCACGTTATTTCAATAAAAACGTATTATATTATATTATGTATCTCCGTTATTTCACGATAAATAACAAAGCAATGCAATCTATTTATCTACCATTTAAATAAAAAAAATAACTCTAAAGTGCATTAATTTCACAATATTACACAATAACTGTGCTTATTTTGTCGTTATTTTTCTAATGCTATTATTGGTAATAGATGGAGTATTTAAAGGAAGGTATAAAAAAGATACGTGAGATCTTTTCGTCTAATTTGTGGGATAGAATTATATGCATTATGCTTATGAAAAAGGACACAGCTATGCTGCATTATTTTGGCTTATCTTATCTCACACTGGCAGCTACGTACTTTGTATTGGCTACAGCAGCCTAGACGCTTAGTGCATTGTCTGCCTTAGAATACAAAAGGATATCACCTAGTCTAAACTGTCTGTTGAACATTGCGTGTTCAGAACGATTAAACATAAGCATAATTGTAATTTTCCTTTACTTACATGTGAATGTGCTAGAAGCTCTTTCATAATAAAATTGTCATAAATATCCCTTGCGATCCGCCGTCTCTCTTCAATACATTCTTGCTTTTCGTATAATTTAATCTGTGAAAGAAAACACCCATGTTATTTATGCTTAACATCAATTTTAAAGGATAATGACTATACATCATACATGGCTCATATTTACCTCTTCATAAAATTTTAATTGTGGCACTGGTTCATCAGAAGTCTGTTCACAAAATTCCTTAAATAATAAATAACCTGGAACAATACAGAAATACGTTAAAATTATGTTTTTGTTTACGTAACACCTCAAAGGTTAGTTCACGCGTATTCTTAACATGTGTATGTAAATTAATACGTATGATGTCAATTGATTGTCAGGCAGCTGCTAATTTAGTCATAAGTGTGTAATCGTTTGGTACGACAGCAGTCCATGTTTTGCGTCAAAAAGGGTCACTGGGTAAAAACGTATAAAAGGGTAAGCAGGTACATATTTTAGTACGAACGCGACGTAAAAGAACATGTGATTGCGTAACGCTGAATGTAAACCGCTCTTCATATGTAATTTCGAGGTACTGTAACTGAGTTAGGGTTTAAATACAACTTTAAATAATGAAAATCCTGTAGCCTAGTTTGCTCTCTACATGAAAATGCATTACTTATAGTAACGTTAGTGAATAGGGTTATTTTCAACACCACTATACAGTCAAGGATTATATTTTTAAAACAAAAAAATATTATAAAGCCGTGTGCCCGATGGGATTTCCCATTCGAAAAAATTACTTCAATGTTCATTATATTTAACTTATAACTACTATTTATTATGTAAACCATATAATAACGGATAATAAAAACAGGAATTTTACATAAGGTGACACAATGGGCGGGCTTATCGCTAAAAGCGATCTTTTAAAGATTACCTTTGGATGGGACCTTAGTGCTCACTTCGGAAGTTTCAATTTCGACAAAAGAATTCATTTTAACTGACTTCCAAAATGGAGGAGGTTATGTTCGTCTGTATGTTTATTTTTAAATTTTTTTGTGTGTTCACCGATTTCTCCGTGAATTGTTTATTTCATGTTTCTAGAGTCTAGAACTCTAGACCCATGCGGTTTGGGCTTTGCGTTGTCTGTCAATGACTTAATGAAAGTATTTAATTTTAAGATGTTTATTAAGTAGCTGTGTTCAAATCCAGCAGGTCTGCAAATCCAGAAGCAATTAATTTTGTTCTCAGTTCATCAGGAATTAATGGGTCAACGAATATCTTTGGTAATTATAAAGGTAATTAAGTTAAAGGCTCTTTTACACACTCACGCGATATCGCGGGCGCGACAGGCACCGACAAAGACAAATCCTTTGTCGGTGCATGTCGCGCCCGCGATATCGCGTGTGTTTGTAAGAGCCTTAACTTTTCTTTTACTCTTCTTTTCGTGCAGTAATTAATACTATCTCCAGATTTACCACCTAGTTCAAAATTAGTTATTTTATTATTACACAAAAACGCTAAAGGACACGTGTTATTACGTGCTCTGAACGCTCAACTGCAATTCTGGCAAGGAAAACTTGGAAATTATTCCAGAAAATACTTTAATCCACATAAAACCCAAACAGCTTTTGTCTACAAGGGAACGAGCGATGGCGACGTGCCCCTACAATGTCCAGTCCAGTGCAGCCGATAAAGTTATTTACTGCAAGTCGAAGTGGGGCACCGTAAATTGCGTTTGTAACTTGTTCCCGGGAGCCTCGCTGCAATATAATAGCCCTCTCAACCAACTATCAAGACTATCATTGAAATTACTGCAATTTCTAGAAAAGTGGGCCTGTCCGAAGGCCCACATTTCATTAAGTGGGCTTAATGAAAAATAAATTGGCGTCATCATTTCCGCTTGGATTACATTTAAAATGACTTTATATTGCAAGCTTTAGGTCTGCCTCGTGGCAAAATGTTTGTATTGCGTTGTATGATTTAACTAGTACTTTGACACGTTACGAATAATAATGATCAATACCGTAACACAGTAGTAGGACTAACTAAAGGAACTATGTTTTTTATTTAACGACCTTTGATCATGCAGAAGTACGTAAACATCAGGGATTTTTTTAATTCATTGGTGTAAACAGATTGTTATTTGAAACCGATGCTCATCACGTCTGAAGTTTTGCCAATCAAAGCCCGATTTCTTATATATATCTTTAAATAAATTATCACAGATTCTCGTGAAGATATAGCGTCATAATTCCGGTAATTAGACACAATGAATCACCTGTCTAGGGGACGACTTTCACTGACGCCCAAACAAACAGATATCGCCAATAAACGCACCAATTTTATTGGCCCTATGCTGCTGCACTAAATAGCTAGAAACACAATGAGGATTCCTACATTCAAATGTGAAATGTCGACGGATGTGAAATAGTCAATACAGCTAAGTTCTAGTTCAACAAACCTAATCTAAACAGTGCTCTGAAGCAATGCTTAACTAACAGTAGTAGTTTACTGACATTGTCTACTAGGACAATCTACTTTATTTCCTACGTAAGTAAACTCACATCGCAACTGCTCATGTCTGGAGAGTAGATAGTCTCCTGGCTTTCAGAAATGCCTCTCAATGGTATTGTCTTTTGATCCGCTGTGGGTCACTGATATATAGGCCAGATAAGGATCCTCTCGTGTTATCCCCGTGCTCTATCTCCGTAAATGTAACCCGTAATCACCTAGGCTTTCGAAACTCAAAAAAAAGACGAATCTGTTTGTCCTACATTGATGTTGTTGACTAAGGTGACACTGTAGAATAGATAAGAGAATACTGTTCCTACATATACTTAGATAGATTTAGCTGACCGAACACTATCCACAAAATTCATACTCAATAAAGCATAAAATGACATAAATATTCTTATAGCTGCTGTTAGCAAGTAAGTACAACATACGAAACATGTGGTAGGAACCTTTGACGGACCCGGTGAAGCTGTTTTAACAAGCTTACAAAGCAATTTTCTCGTTGGGCAAATAATTTGTGGAGGCAATATCGAGATAGAAAACTTGTGGCTTGCAATATACACAGAAAATGCACACTTCGTAAACAAGTAATTAACTGAGAGTACCAACCAACGCTTTAATCAAATACTCGAGTGCTGATTCACGCAAATGTTATGTTTCTGTTGCAAACAGTAAAAAATTTATTCATTTGATATAATATTATTATTGTCGTAGAAATGGAATGAAGTTAAATAAAACATTACCCTGTTGTACCTGGAGTGAAACACGTTTCGTGTTCACGTAATTGCCAGTAAACAGCTTTGTATATTTCCATAATTAGTAGTTTAATATACAGATACATGCATGTAAAGATACTACAGTTGTTCAAATGTGATACTAGTGCCTGGAACCTGTAAGTGTGCCATAAACCTACATGTTTTCTCGAGAGAAATCTTCGATATCCAAGTACCCGCGACCCAGGCGGCCTGGTATACAGCTGCAGTGCAATCTGTTTCTAACAGATTGACACATAATTTATGTCAACACCAGGCTCTGCTTTCGTCAAGCTCCAAATAACAAGCCCTGTGACGTATTTCTAATCATCAGTAGATGATTAGAAATACGTCACAGGGCTTGTTATTTTTGCTTGCTACTTATATTTTAAACTGGAGCTTAATTAACGAAACAGATTTAATATCCAGTGCTTATAAATTTATATAAAATAGGATAAGCTAGGCCAGGCAATTGGCAGAAGGAAAAAGGCACTCGGCAAAACAAAGTCCAGGACTAAGAGAATTATCCTTAGCGACATGAGACAACTTCATTAGAGGGAAAGCAATTGTACGCAGAGAGGCAATAATCCGGCGTGCGTAGCTGCGTGCGGAACCAACGACGCGGCCTACTCGGCTCGCTTACGTTTAATCTTGTTCACGATACAAATCCCCGCAAGAAAGTTGTTACGAAAGTGAATTTTCCGGAATACGTAAATCATTGGCGTACTACAGCTGTTTGCGATACATACCGGTTAAAACTGATACGATTAACAAATGGTATGCACGTTGCACTATTTTTATCTTCGTTGTAGACACAGTAGACTGTGAGAAACCTTTGTTTACACAGAGCACACATTATTAATTATTATGCACGAGAGCACAAAGCATGGGAGAAATTTATTAGTAATGAATAAGGTTCTTTCGGTTCTAAATGTTGGAAACTGTTTCAGTTTTAATTTAAACATGTAGGTATTTTAACTACGAATGTTTTAAGAGAAAAACAGTTTGTTATTTTTAGTTAGAACACAAAACAAACATCAAAGAAGAATAATAGCAAACATGGACGTGTGATCAGACGACATAAGTGCTCGTTCAATCTACGAAGCAATTGTAAAAGCGCAGACGTATATCGCTCGAAAAGAAACGGCTCAAAGCGCCCTTGTGTTTACACAACACTGTTTCTCTTTGCATCGACCAACCAATAATGTTGTCTCTAATCTAAGCCTAACTGCCGAGGAACTTGGGAAGACGTGAAAGATTAAACTAGGCAGAGCATTATTTTCGTACAATAAAATTTGTAGTGAAATCGGCTTATCATTGAACCATATATAATTTAAGGCTATGAATTTAAAACGTTAGGGCGTTTTTTTTGTTTTATTCGGATTTGCACACGCACGCGGAATTGGCCCGCATGCGTTCGTAAATCCGCAACCCACGTTTAACACGTATTTTAATAGAAGAGGTTCATTGCAGGTGTGGTGCATATGCCGCGCTAATCCAGCACGCCTGAGCAAATCCACATGACAGTATAAACGCCCTTAGTTTGGTTAGGAGTTCCAATTTATGCTACGATATTAATCAAATCTTGGCCGAAGATGGCCAAAGACGATACGTTTGTTTTTTTTAAATGCACAATTAAAACCAATAGGAGCTTAATAAGTTATTTTAGTGAAGATGACCATCGAGCTAAACTCACGCGCTACTACATGGAGGACATCCCGGATGTCGACCAGTGCGAGATTAGGGGAGCTCTCGAGCAGCTAAGAAACAAGGCACCTGGTGATGACGGAATAACGACAGATCTCCTTAAAGCGCTGAAGGAGCTAGCGAGTCTCTCTAACTCCGTCATTCAAGAGGGTACAACGCCGGAGGCGTGAGGAACAGGTGCGTTGGTTCTGTTCTACAAAAAAAGGTGATAAACCTTGCTGAAGAACTATATACCCATTTCACTTCTGAGCCATGTATACAAATTGTACTGTACTACAATAGTGTGTTGTTCGACAAATTGTACAGAGGACCGAGGAGTACAACCAGTCTCTGTGTATGGCATTTGTGGACTACGAGAAAGACTTCGACTCCATCGAAATATGGGCAGTTCTGGCCTCTCTACAACGATGTCGAATTGACTGGTGCTACACAGAACTGTTGAGATGCTTGTATGACGCTGCCACGATGACTGTCCAGATCCAGGATTAGAAAACCAGTAGATTTTGATAGAGCAGCTGTGGCACAACCCGCGCTGTACGTACACAATATAATTATTCCTAAATATAACATGGTGCGTTAACGTCATTAAACAAGATAAGGCAGCGGCGAACGTTAGGAAGTGCAATTTAAAGTTATGCCCGTTAGTCCTGTACGGAATGCGCATTGGATGCAATGGATTGTTAATTAAACTAATCAAAATAGTACCCAAAATAGCATGGGGGTATTTACCCGTTCAATGATCGAGGAAGACGGAAACTGCTGATGCTGAACATAATGGACGCGGCCAAATAATAGTGCATTTGTGTTCCCGTTTTATACAGTCACAAAGACCGTGCATTATTTTTACGAATGGCCATAATTTCTGCTGTAATTGCCCGATTTATTTATTTTGCTCCATTGGAATACTTTTTACTGTTTCATCTACAAATTATATACCTCCAGCTACACTATAAATTTTTACTGTGCGTTAGCGATTTAAGTACCCATCAATTTTATAATAAAGTTAGGAAGTGACGAAATTGGCACATTCTTGACATTTATCTTTCTTCGTCCGTCAGTACGAGCTATATTTTGTAAGACCGTGGAGCTTCCAAACTATATAACAGTAAGTATGTCAGGTTAAAGAAATAACGATACACCATGAATCCATGCCTTCAGAAATTCGAAAGGACGTCAATTGGTTCCTCAAACGGTACTCACCTAAGACTTGATTGAATATTTTGTCAAAATTTACTTCATTCTTCTTTTCCATATATTTGTGCATTACACTGCGAACACTGAAACAAATAAAAGGTATTTTTTTAATGCTGTAGAAAAGTAACAAGAACTTGGTTTTCGCCAGTTGTTGGCAGAGCATAGATCACGGTATTCCTTGGTGGGTTTAAGAAGGGAGATACCGGATGTCCTCCTAGGGTGCTGCTTATACTATGTTATTGAGATCAATAAAAGTATTTTCTCTCATAGTCTTCTGCCCATGTTTCTCAGTAACTTCTTGATTTTTTTTGGATATTCAAGACTTCAGAAGCCACTAAGTTCGTCACAAATTCACCAATAAAATATATTACAAAGCTACGTAGTCGCGACTTAAATAAAATGTTACTTTATCGTTCTGTTTACCGTGTCGCGACCACCATATTTTTTCTGTGAAGACGTGCCTTTGAACTTTTTACGAGCCCGTCTGTAACGCGACGGTAAACTTAGCAGAGTGCTTAGTTCGCATCTTACATAGTGATGCTGGCTAGAATATATTATGTACGTATATACACCTACGGTATCTAGAACGAGTATACGAAAACGAAAATAAATAAAATCGGCAAAGTTATGCAAACGAATATTGTCTCCATTTTCCTTGTAAACTGAAAATGAGGCAAACATTTTAGACATGGATGGTGAAGCGCATCGAGATCAGCAATAATCAAATTGATGCACGTAAATTCGTGAATATTCAGATTTTTATATTACTGATTGCGCGATTCGTAATTTTTCTCAAAATTGCGACAATCTTTGCAGGCGGTGGATTGTTAGTATCTACATTTGAAACACAAAGAGGATTTCAGTAAATATAATGTGACGAAACTTATTTTTTTGCGTTTGTTTGGATTTACCTACCTAGACAATCGTCAAGACTGAGTTAAAGCAAGACTCTTTATACTCTTTGCATTACGTTCGTATTAACGCCATTTTTATCAGTTTCATAAAGAGGAGATTCTATGTTCCTCTGTATGTTTTTTCTTTTAATGTATTTTCATCGATATTTTCGTCAATTGTAGACCAATGCTTTTTTTATTTGGTAGAGGAAGCTTGCGCGGTGGTCCCATACTTATACATGTCCGTGACCACGAAAGCTAATCGCTTCCATATTTGGCAAATAATTAGTGCTCAATTGGTGCTAATTAGTGCTCGAACAACAGAATTGGTGCTTTAGTAGTTTTCGAGAAAATCAACTTTGAAGGTGGTCAGACGGTAGTCACGCTTCCTTCAGCAGGACCACCATGAGCGCCGAAAAAATGGGCATGCTACAGTTCTATGTATGCAAATAATTAGTACCCTTAAATGTGATTCATTTCGTAACAAAGACAGAACTGAAACATTTGTATTTACCGAGAAATCAACGATGATAACTTTCACGCGCTCGTTCAGCAGGACCACGACTTTGAATGTTGATTCCAAGTTTGAGGAGCTAGTCGCGTTCCTCAAACCTATATAGAAAATTAGTGCTCTGCGAGATAAAATTGATACTATTATATATAATATAATTGTTGTATTTGAAGAGAAATTAGCTTTCATTACTTTTCCATACTAAATCTCCACGTATAACCCGACCAAATTAAGTTGTCAATGGTATTGAGCTGTTTATGAGATGTATACACTCCTGCACATAAATTTATGGATGTCGGAATAGTAATAACAACAGTTCAATATATATAATTTTTATACAAACTGTGTACATATTAAGAAAAAAATAACCTATCGTTACCCATCGCCTGTGATACCTTTGTTAATGACGTGGGTAGGCAGGTACTCGAATAATTATTTTTCTGTATCGTAAGTCCCTACCTTCTGTGTTGTTATATGAATATCATTAAAGAGCGACAGGTATTTCTTATTTATTTCTTTCCTACTAATTTACCGTTGCTGCAAGCAGTTCCTAAGTATTAAAAATATAATTTATTGCATTAACAATATGTTGCTAATAACGTAAGTATAAAAGTGTTACTTAGGTAATAGTTATGTATATTTCAGTACCTGAAGTCGATTTTATCAAATTTCCACTGACATAATTATCTGTGGACCTTGGGTGTATTTTTAGTTACCAATTCAATACCTACTTTGTTAAAGCTAGGTTATGAATTAGTAGGTGTATTTTTAATGGAAAACACATTTATAAATCGAATAAGTTTTATTAATTATAGATTACAGTTCCATAACAATTTGTAAAATTATTAAAATTTTAAGTAGGTACTTAAAAATGAACAATATAAAAAGTGCACTTAAATTAAATATCACAAATCAATCAACTAGATTAGACTATTAAGATAGGCCTACAACTAATGTTATATATCTAACAAATAGGTTCAATAGAACAGAATATATATAGCTTGGATATTCATGCATAGTTACAACAATTCGGTACGGTATGTAAAGTAAAAATTAACCTATGCCGATTCAAAAACCATTTCGAGATTTTAAAGGTTTTATGAGTTATTTTTCTATTAATAGGTCTTAAAATTATAAGATCGTATTTATTTTCACAAAAATACTTAAAATCACTTGTCTTTTATTTTACCTCTAAATGTCATCCAAAGTAGCCTGAATTGGAAATTTTCAGCGCCTCTTGTAATTAAATAATTAAGTTGTTCTGTATGTGTCAAATGTCAATGTCAACGACAAATTCACATGAAGCACTTATTATTATTCTATTAAAATAGGTAAATAGTGTAGTTTTTCACCAGCGCACAGATATTTGACCCTAAACCGTGGCCAAAACTATTTAACAATATTTTTTGAATATTTCGGTGCTTATATAGCCTAATTTATTGAAAAATCATGATTCAAAACCTAGTTGATGGCAAAATATCAATTGGAAAGGAATCTAGGTGATGGAGAAAAGGTAAGAAAAAAAAAGCACATTCTTACATTTTTATTTTATTAGACATTAAAAACCAACTATAAAACGGTATGGTAAGTACTCCCAATCTTAATTTTCCTTGTCCGAGTCACCACTGTCGTGAAATGGCAGTAACATTTCTTTTGCGGAAGAGGTAAAAGGTTTAGAACTTTTCTTAGGTCTAGGCCTAATTGAGCTAAGATACGGGTCTGATGTAAGCAGCAGCCTATACAGAATATCCCTATTGCAATCTTCACGGGAAAACTTTCGCGAATAATTTTCCCTATAATCTCGGAAATGCTTGTTCCTAGCTTCTGCTGCTTCTTCCGACAAAGTTCCGATTTGGATCAGAGCGTTTTTCACAATAAGTGGCCCGTGCATCAGCACTTTGTGTACAGTGGGTGTCATCGGATGCCAGCTGTATAAGCTAACATAAAGTTCTGCTGTACTGTCACAATATAAAGAAAACTTTTCAATATTTATGTCATATCCACTCGAAATAACTTCCAAAATTGTTGCGAACCTTTTTATTAATTCCTCATTGATACCAGTTATAGCGGAAGCCTCCGCAGAACATTCAATAAATCTTCTACTCTTATTTTCGGCATTAGTATTGCCAAAACCAGCTTTTGGAATATCAACCAAAAGACCAAGTTCTTCTCGAAACCTTTCTTGGATTTCTTGCGTTTTAGTTTTTACGATGTATTTTTCTGCTTGCGACCTAATTTGCCACTTCCCTACAGGAATCTTATATGCGACATGAAGAAGGCTTTGGAAGAATCTGATTCTAGCATGAAGAATTGAAAGCCCAAATTTAAAATTTTCCTTGATTACCTCTGAGCTCCTCACTTTATCGAGATTGTTAAAATCTGTTGAAGTCAATTTGCAGAGATAACACCTCATTGTAGATTTAGTATCTTTGGCACCATTACATACCTTACCATCAAACATTGTGAATAATAAGGTGTGTTTGACAGAAACTTCGAGTGCAGCACTTGTTAATTTGGTAGTATTCAAATCTTTAATTTGGTCTTCAAAATGCTTAATTTCTTTTTTCGTTGTTTCGGAAGTTTCTTTGATAAGTCGTATCCTCATAGGCCTGCAGGATCGGGGTGAAGATGGAGAGTTGTTGCGCCAAATGACATTTGCATTTGTCATAACAGAACTAGGGTTATTGTTGCGCTTGCAAACTAATTGAACAGGGACCAAACTTTACTGAAATATATTAGCATCTGTATTGCTTGAGTTTTCAAACTTTTGCTTATATTCAGCTTGTTGTGATCCATCACATCCCCACTTATATATAAGTTCAAGTGATGACAACTCCTCTACTGATAAAGTAGAAATAACTTCCTCTAAATATAGTAACAATCGCTTAGCTGTGTGGTCCAGCAATGCTTGCAGTTTTATTTCAGCATAGGTCTCAGATATGGTAATGCTTTCAGGATCTGGATAGCATTGCTGTTTTTCTTTTTGGAGGATGGTGTAGCAAGGATAGAACTTTTTATTTGTCTCACGCACTATATCGTACTGTATCCTTGTTAAATTAGCTTCGACAAACATGGATAACGCTGCAGTTGGTGTTATTTGTGTTGCTGGTAATGATGACGTGTCACTTTTGCGCAAGGCGATGCGGTACTCATATCCACGGCCACGAGTCGGTGATTCTGTAATTTCCTTCACAACATTTGCTCCATCAGTATCTCCACGCTCTCGAAGTGCCATTTGACCGGCATATAATAGCTCTCGAGCTTCGTGGCTTTCACGAAGATTCTCAGTTTTTCTGAGTTTGCTTCGTTCAGACAAATCGTCAAAGTTTTTTTCTGGGCGCCCTGCATTACCGCTAGAAAGTCTTTTCCGATGTATTTCAAGAGTGCCTTGAAGCCATTGTTTGTTGTTATTTAAAAAAATATGTTAAGTCCTGTTTGCTGCTTGCCATCTTGTCTTAAAATCATGCTTGAATGTCGCAAATTTACGACGAAAAACTTCTATTTTTCGTCATCAAAAGAAGAGTCATTAGTTAACTCTCCTTCAACTTTTTAATCGTAAATCCATCAGAATGGTTATGGATCATGTTGTAAATATCCATTCGCGTCAACACTCGAGCTCCTGAAGTTCCTAGAACAATTAAAATCCAAAAATATAGTCACAACCGCAAAACAAAGTTTGTTTTATGGAGATCTTAAAACATAAAAATAAAGGAAATCCATATAAGAGGCAAAAAGTGGCAATTTTTCTTTCTATATAATATATCACAAATATATGTCCTACCAAACCTTATACTAGATATAATCCGATAATGCCCGATTATCTTACTTTTAGCCTTTTCTAAATTTGATTGCGAGAATGATTAGTGAAAAATAATGCAGTTATCCAAAAACACTATAACTCTATATAAAAACAAATTATGTTAGAAATAACAATATTTTTGAATAATACATACCTGGTTCTGCAATATCCATGTTGAAAATCTTCGGTGGAAATAGAATTTATCAATTTTATCAATTAATGAAAACTAGAAACTTTTGAAACACTCACTACAAAAATAAGCGTGCAACCAACAGCGCAGTCGAAACTCGTCTGACTAGGTGTGTTCTGTCACTGTCAAGGATCAGGTAAAAAAGATGGCCGCCCATTGTTCCTTAATCCCTTGGGTATAGGCAGGTAAGGTTGATTTCTAGGAAACGGGACCTTTTTGAAATGGAATTTTGGCCGCGTTTTAGGGTCAAATACCCGTCTGTGCAGCGGCCGACAGTACAAGTCGAATCACATCGATGTATCGCCTCAGGAAAACTTAACTTACGTTCAAATGATCTTCACAATAAAACAGACGTCGCACAGACTAGTACTCAACGTTTACTTCCTCGCACCATTTCTTTTTTAAGGTTTCTTTTACTAACAATCAATTTGTGTCGGCTATTTGTGGTGGTGTTTATACTTGACGGTATGAAGCACGTAGCAGAAGTAGTCTTTGATCCATTCATTTGATTAATAAGCTATAGCTACTAAGGTACGGAAATCGCATCTCGTATGAAATGTAAACAAATTAACTGTCAAATTTGACTGTTTGACTTTACTGAATTTTGTTTTTAAATAAGTGTTAAACGTGGCAAACATCCTAAGCTATAAAAAAATATATAAAAATAACTACAGCTTGTAAAAACAAAAAGATGAAATTATGTGTTTCAAATACTCTTATCTTTAAAATAAGAATATAAAAAACATACCTGAAAAATACTTTTATACCGAATATTTAATTAATTAAAGTATAGAATGAAAATTAGTTTTAACATTTTTTAAAACTATTACAATATCACAGATTATTATTATGGCAGGCCCACAAGTCTTCAATACCTAGATAACTTAAAAGTAAGGTGAATGACAACAATAATCAATTAATCATTTATAAAAGAACCGAAACGCGGAAACGCGCTAAACGTGGGTGTACTATAGGTACACCTCTGCCTAACCCTTCGGGGATTACAGGCGTGATGTTATGTTATGTAAAAAAACTCTCAAAAATAAAAACGTGACAATACTTATTTTTATAATTAGGTATGAAAGTACTTTTATGAAGAATCTTTATAAAAACAACAAACAAAAATAAAACGAAAAATGTATAAGCGAACTAACTGTAAACATAATCTCAAAATAAAATTAACATTAATAGACATACTTAAAGTTACAAAAAAAAATTGAAAATTAGTGACATTAGCCATCTAGTTTTTTTTAAATTTACTCGCAATTTTTCGGACTTCAGTTAAAGCTGTCCAGCTATTTACATGACTATAAAAAAAACCAAAAGCGACCGGGACCATCCAACTCCCTCAAAAATTCTCTAGTCCAGCCATACTCAAAGTGTGTTCCGCAGAACCCTAGGGTTTCGCAAAGCCTCTGTGGGGGTTCCGCAAAAATACTGGTCAGAATAAAAAAATAATACTAAAGGAGTGTCTACCTACTATATTTTATTTTACTCTGGTACCTGAGTAACATAATATCAATCTAAATATTTCAACAAAAGTAAAAAAATATGTAAATTTTAATGATTATTAATGAAGAATACACATAAAACCATTTTTGATTACTTTAGGGCTCCGTCAAATATTTCGTTTTCGAAAAGGGTTCCGTCTCCAAAAAAGTTTGAGAACCACTGCTCTAGTCTATCCTCTTGCTAGTGATGTGCCACATGGCATAAAAATCTTTTTACAACTTTGTGAATTCGCTAGAATTGTGAATCGAGTCACAAAATACTAAATTCCAAATTCTAAAGAAAAAAAGTATTTTTGCGTAATTGTTACTTGAGAAACAGGTAAAATTTGTTTTCTCACTCTTGCGAAGTAAAATCTATCTTCTATCTCTTGCTTGCATAGCGTAAACTAGTTTGAACAAACGACGAACTGCCGCCGTCGCCGTCGATACGTCATTATTTTAGTCGAGACTGTCATTATATTAGAATGTACTCTGTGGTCGAGACATCACTGCCTCTGCTACCTGACGTGTGTTAGACACACACGTCAGGTAGCAGCGGCAGTGACCGTACTCCGCATTGGCGTTTGACTGTGAGGGAATATCTGGACAATGTGTTCCCCAATGCGTGGATTGGTTGCGATGGCCCTATTGGATGGCCGGCACGTTCCCCAGACCTAACTCCGCTAGACTTTTATGTCTGGGGACGTGCCAAAGGGAGCCACGGAGGTTCCGACTCGGTTCGACACGGAGGTTACTACTTCAACGCATTGAAACGGCGTTCAATAAAATTAAAGAGGAAATGCGATTTCGTACAACCACTGTGGAAATACGAAACAGATCTCGGGCCTGCATTCGCAATAGAGGCCAACAATTTGAGCAGAATATGTAAAAAATTATTAAATAAATGTTAAAAATGCATTTTTTTTTTTTTAGTAAATCCACCCCTCCCCCCAAAAGAGTATTAGATTTAATAAGTTTTTCAGGTATCAAATGAAAATTAGTTTTAACATTCTTAAAACTATTTCAAAATCACAGATTATTATTATGGCAGGCCCACCAGTCTAAAAAAATGTGCAGAGTCCCTCATTCGTAATTCCACATTGCATTATTTATACTAAAACGAATTAACCGAGGAAAGTTAATTTTCAGCTGTGTCTACCTGGTTCTAACATCAATGGAGCGACAATAAATGATGTTAGAACCAAGTAGAATCAGTACTATTTCATAAGACTGGCGTATTTTAAACAAAAAAAAAACAATTTACAAAGCTAATACCTTCTTTTTTTTGTAACTTGAAGTATGTCTATTAATGTTAATTTTATTTTGAGATTATGTTTACAGTTCGCTTATACATTTTTCGTTTTATTTTTGTTTATTGTTTTTATAAAGATTCTTCATAAAAGTACTTTCATACCTAATTATAAAAATAAGTATTGTCACGTTTTTATTTTTGAGAGTTCTTTTATAAATGATTAATTGATTATTGTGGTCATTCACCTTACTTTTAAGTTATCTAGGTATTGAAGACTTGTGGGCCTGCCATAATAATAATCTGTGATTTTGAAATAGTTTTAAGAATGTTAAAACTAATTTTCATTCTATACTTTAATTGTTGTAACTATGCATGAATATCCAAGCTATTATATTCTGTTCTATTGAACCTATTTGTTAGATATATAACATAGTTCTAGTTTTGTTTATGGTTCTACCTAGTTAACTACTAGTAGGCCTATCTTAATAGTCCAATCTAGTTGATTGATTTGTGATATTCAATTTAGATGCACATTTTATATTGTTGATTTTAAGTACCTACTTAAAATTTTACTATTTTTACAAATTGTTATGGAATTGTAATCTATAATTAATAAAACTTATTCGATTTATAAATGTGTTTTCCATTACAAATACACCTACTAATTCATAACCTAACTTTAACAATACACATCTAAATAAAATTAAAATTCAGAGTCTACAACTTATACTTTTTTTTAAATTTGTACTTGAATGAAAAATTTGGGTATTTTATAATAAAACAATAAGAAGTTGATCAAAAAAAATCCACAGGGCATGAGAAGTGTTTCGGGGTCTGAAAGGATAGCCGATGACCCCCCCAGTGACCATTTCAATTTGGCACACGATGCACCAAACACCCTGTATAACATAGTTCTCGTTTTTTCTACCTAGTTTCCTACACTGATTTGTGATATTAAATTTAAGTGCACATTTTATATTGTTGATTTTTAAGTACGTAGGTACTTACTTAAAATTTTACTGATTTTACAAATTGTTATAGAACTGTGATCTATAATTAATAAAACTTATATGATTTATAAATGCGGTTTCCATTAAAAATACACCTACTAATTCATAACCTAGCTTTAAAAAGTAGGTATTGAATTGGTAACTAAAAATCACCCAAGGTGTGGAAATTTGATAAAATGGACTTCAGGTACTGAAAAAATACATAACTATTACCTAAGTAATACTTTTATACTTACGTTATTAGCAACATATTGTCAATGCAATAAATTAAGTTTTTAATACTTAGGTACTGCTTGCAGCAACGGTAAATTAGTAGGAAAGAAATAAATAAGAAATACCTATCGCTCTTTAATGATATTCATAATAACAACACAGAAGGTAGGTACTTACAATACAGAAAAATAATTATTCAAGTACCTGCCTACCCACGTCATTAACAAAGGTATCACAGGCGATGGATTTGAAAAAAAAAATACAGAAAATAGTTATTTACTTATAGATTACAGGAAAATCTATAAGAAGTCTATGCTGTTAAAATAACTTGGTAAATCTCTCAAAATTGTGCGTACAAACTTACATTTGCAGTTGGATTTTTTGGGGGAACATGCTTTTCAACTACAATGTTAAGTTTGTTCTCGGGATAAATTCATCCCAACTACGAAACCCTTCATTGGGCGTGGTCCGACACGCACTTGACTGGTTTTTTCTTATTCAAATTAAATCCTACTTCTATTGAAAAACAGAATAGCCTTACAGAATAATGTATGTTAATGAGAAAGTCTATCTAACAAACCCAAGCAACGAACGTGATGCCTTGAAGTGGCAGATAGATTTGCTACGACTACACCAACACGCAGCTTTCTTATTTCATATTTTAATTTACTCTGCGGTCTGCGGAGCGCGATTCTCTTTGAATACTTATAATTCATCCCGAGGTGACGTGGTCTTACATGTCGATGTTGGGCACTGCGAGACTGTATGAAAGGCGAATTCTATCCTAACTAATATTATAAACGCAAAAGTGAGTTTGTTAGTATGTTTGTCACCCTTTCACGCTAAAGGTTCCCACAGACAGGCGCGACGCGACACAGGTAGCACAATTTCTATGCGTGAAGCGGACCATTGGACGTTCTTTTGGAATCTTGTTATAAATCTGAATACACACATAGGATTACAACTTCGGCCCTTATAGTTCCGTTTTCATTCTAGGAATAATTAATCTATTAGGATATCTAGTTTTGAACTTATATTTATCTCCCAGTTTTTCAAAAATCTCATGGTGATATTTGGTTAATTTACATACTTCCTTAATATAAATTACCAAGTAATGTAAGTATTCTAAGTTTACTAAACAGTGGTTTACAGGATGTAAATGGTTCTACATTACAAATCTCTTTTTTGCAATGAAAGCTCTTTCGAAATGCACCGAGTTTCCCCTTATCAGTATACCATAACGCATAGGTACAAATCTTTTGAGATTTTTGTGCCCACGCTTAAATCGAATCTTTTATCGTCCCATGTGTTGCGATATGTGTTTGAGTTTGAATCTTCTCTCGAATGTATTGATTAAACTTTTCCAAAGAAGTTTTAGCAAGTTTATTTCATGCCGCTGTGCAGTTGTGCTAACACAGAAGATTTTTCATCATATAGATAGTGCATGCGACTGCGAATGTATGATAAGAGTGTTTGCAAAGGACACGCGATTTCCTCAAGCACGTGCACCTCAATAAGTGTTTTCGCTATACGCGCGTGTAGAATGCGGTACGTACAGCTATGTTAGCAACATTAGCAAAAATAAAGCTTTACAGCTATCGGTAAACCTCTTTTTTGCTAGGGTACGGGGTCCATTATTCATTTGTAGACTATAGTTATCGGCATTAGTTGGTTTCAAGCAATTACTTAAACGAATAATACGAACGGTATGCAGACGTTATTGTTCTTCTTAGCGTTTCTATGGCAATTTACAATATGGTGCATCGAGTATTCCAATAATATTTACGATGGCGAATTACAACAGAAGATTCTAGTTAAATAAAATTGCATCTCAAGAACACTGGGCGCCTCTGAGAGCTCATGAAACCAATTCCGTTTCGGCAGGAATACGTTATGGAAGCCAGTTGCATGCCCAGGAGAAGATTGGTGGAGAACTAACAGGGCAAACCCAGTTTAGCCGAGATAAATCTAGCCTGATGATTTTATTACTATCAGTCGGTCAGAAAAAGATTACGTGATTGCTGGGTAGGTTTCACGTCTCTCCCATAGTGTATTTTAGAACCGAATCTATGAGAAATGCTTCCGATAGTTCGTTAGGTCTAGATGTATTGAAATATCCGATTCAATCGTTCAAGTTCGATATTTTATCCGTGGCCGCTTATTCCAAATCTTGATAGGTATCACTTAAGGGACACTTTTTCGAACACGAACATAGCGAAATTTAACGTTTGAGAATTCTGAAAATCGGACAGAGAACACGAACCAACTCCTAAAATCTGACAGAGAACACGAATCAACTCCGAAAACCGTGGAAAGAATGAACTTGTATCATCTTCGATTTAATGTTTGATTATAAGGTTTAGATACAAATGGACTGTTACTGAACATAAAGGGAAGGGGTTACTAAACATAAGGTTTAGATTCGAGACGCAAATCGAGGTTCGAAATCGTAGTCGCTTTTCTTTCTTTGGCATTCGGTGTACGAGTTTTCGTGGTCGTACTTACGTACGTACACGTACACGATACAAAATTATTCGTGACAGATTTATACGGGCGTGAAGTTGCGTTGTAAATTACCTACCTACTTTAAGGCTCTGGACGGTGAATCTGTATTTAAAAAACCAGCCAAGTGCGTGTCGGAGCACGCACAATGAAGGGTTCCGTACTTGGGATGAATTTATCCCAAAAACAAACATAACATTGTAGTTGACAAAACATGTTCTCCCATACATCGATATGTTACGGCTAATACCCGAAGTGCGGCTACACCTAGTTTTAGCCGGTTAGAACTAGGTGTAGCCACTTACTCTTGGTTAAACCTAGTACGAGCCGATTGTTTTCGGGTAAAATCATTTGGGTTAGGTTAGAACAGTAACCATTGATCGATGGCCCTTTACGGGGCCCCGATCTGGGCGGCTGACCTGACGGCCGGAAGCATCGCAGTCCTGCGAAAACCGCAGAGAGCGATGGCCGTCAGAGTCATCAGGGGATATCGCACGATCTCCTACGTGGCGGCTTGCGTACTGGCCGGATCCCCACCCTGGGACCTCGAGGCGAAAGTACTCGCGTCACTGTATCGGTGGCGCGAGGAAGTGACGGCGCGGGGCGAGTGGCTGATGCAGCGACATGTGGAGTTGCGTCGGTCACAGCTTCGCGCAGCCCTGGTGGCGGAATGGCGGGACAGGCTTTCACGCCCTACCGCCGGCCTCGCCAACCATCGAGGCGGTCCGGCCGGTACTCGAGCCCTGGCTCGGGAGGAGGCACGGCTCCCTGTCGTTTCGGGTGACGCAGGTGCTCTCGGGGCATGGTTGCTTCGGGAAGTACCTGTGTCGCATAAACAGGGAGCCGGACGCCCGGTGTCACCACTGCGTCGACTGCCGGGAGGACACGGCGCGGCATACGCTAGCAGAGTGTGCCGCTTGGGAGGAGCCTCGCCGTGCCCTCATCTCAGGAGTAGGCAGTGACCTATCGCTGCCGGCCGTGGTCGAGTCGATGGCCGGCAGCGAGGAGTCCTGGGACGCGGTGGTATCCTTCTGCGAAACAGTCGTGTCGCAGAAGGAGGCTGCGGAAAGGGAGCGGGAGATCTCGTCCGCTCACCCGGCCCGCAGCAGGCGCACCGGGCGTCGGCAGAGGGCAGATAATGCCCTCTTCCGGCCCCCCTAAATCGGTCCAGGGACGGCGGACTCGGGGACGTCCGCCGCCCCCTATCACACTGGACCCGAGGTGGCGGCGCGTAGTGTTCCACGCGCGCCCCTTTGAGACGTCGCGGGGGGGTCTAACACCTCACCCCCCCGCAGACTTGAGGTGGCCCGCAGAGGCGGGCCGGCACTAGCCGGGGATCACGGAAGTAATACTAGCTCCCAAGATCCCCGGTGCAAGTGTGCCAGATCCCCTTCTATTGTTGGTAAATTGGTTTTATCCAACAGGGATTGTCTGGACCTATAATTCTAACCGGCTAAAACTAGGTGTAGCCGCACTTCGGGTATTAGCCGTAACAGATATACGTCACGGTCAATTCTCCAACTGCAAATGAAAGTTGGTCGACTTTTAGTCGTTAATTTGTAAAGCCTACATAGCTGTGATAGTTTTCCTTTTAATTTCGTTATTTAAGTACTACTGCCATGATTTTTTTTACATAATTCGAAAAAAAAAAAAATTTGCTAGCAGGGGGACCTCACTTGCGTCGGTAATCCCAGGTCGATTCCCGGCTACCGTAGGGGCGGGCGTACGGACGGTGAGCAATGGGTAGCTCGCCGTCCGATAAGGACTAGGCCTGGGTCGACGGCGCGTTGTGTTCCACACGCGCCTCAAAGAGATGTCAGCACAAACTGACGGTGTCCGTTAGGGCCAATGCCTGCCAGGGTTGCGAAAAGGGATACCGTGGCCCTGGCACACAGGCAACCTAAGGGACCTCTCCCACTCCACCCAGAGCGGGAGAAGTTATTTGATAATTTCCCACCCAAACAAAAAGGGACCTAACTCGACTCAACAAAAATTTACACTTTAAAGCTTAATATTACGCAAACGGATCCCTGAATCGAAAAAAGGTTTTCACAAACCTGAAATATTTTTGAACGACCTATCCAACGATACCCCACACTATGGGATAGACGAGAAAACATTTTTTTTTTTTTTTTACAACAATGTTGGCATGATTACTATGTCGACCCATGCCAAGTTACAGCTAGTCTCTGAGCTAAGCTGTGGATAGCGAAACTATAAGGGTTCCTTGTTGACTAAGGAACCCTAAAAATACACATAAAATATTATTTGTTGTTGGTTAATTTAAGTCTGCATAATGTCATTCATACGTTTTATCAGAGTGTTAACAAATGATGATTGGCATCCAGATAAAAATTATTAGAGAAAACGAATGGGTACATCATTTTTACTGTTTTTAACAGAATTTATATTTTATGAATACCAACTTACCGTCTAAAAGCGGCCATAGAAACCTATGGCTACAGTTTAAACACTCATCCAATCACCAAACAAAATAAATACCAAAAAAAAGCCCTAAATAATTTAGTTTAGGTCATAATATTTTTTTATGTGACCATTTATCGTTTTTGTTAGTAAAAAAAGTACATTGGTGGAATTTAAATAGCAACTACACTTTAAAAATATCTTATTTTAAATCCACAGCATTTGTAAAGTTTATCATCCAAATAATCTAATTAGGCTGACCCAAAACATCTCAACATTGCAGCCTCATTACACAAATGAGTCACTTAAATGAATCAGAGGCCATGTAGTCTGTTTACATGTCTGGTAACAGAATTGTGAGTAACATTCCAACTGTCACATTCCTTCCTGTTGAAAAATTGAGAGGTCAAACTGGGCTTGTGAAAGGTGTTTACAATTGATTTTTTTGGATGTTGAGCATTAACTACTATTTTGTTTATGGAAGAAGTTTGTGTAAAAAAGAGATATTAAATAGCTAATTTTGTGGCTACATAACCACCAGATACATGAAGTCCACATAATAGTCTCAGAATATTAGGGCAGAATTTGTAATCATTAACATTTTTAAATTGTAGGAATTTATTTCATTTAAAAATTGTGCATATTGAAATTATTACTTAAGTTTAGGCCTAACAAAGGTTTTTTAGACTAAGTAATCAAGCCCTTCTTGTTGATATTTTAACCGGAAATCATAAATAAATTATTTAACACAAACACCGTTTTTAGCCTTCTCAGGACACATCCCAACAGGACTGAGGGGGTGCCCAAAATCCCGCTTTTTCATATAATTAGCCCATTGGTGCTGTAGAAATCCAGTACTAGATATAATTATGACACTTCTTTATCTTTGATACTTAATCTTTTTATGTCAAGGATTACCAAAAACTAAAATTAGATATAAAACAGTTCAATTAATGTGTATGGTTCCTTTGTTAATTTGATCATATTTTTACAAAAAAGTGTACAAATTCCTTATACTAATGTATTTTTGATTGGTGTCAACAAAATTATCATCCTTTATAATTTAGTTTTTTTTTAAACTTATCCGATGATTGAATCATTATTAATAAAATTTATTGAAAATTTACTCATTACAGTTTTGGAACAACATGAAAACTATAAAAAGCTTTTTTACTTCTAATTAAATTATCTACATTCCTATCTACAGTAGGTAAAATCAAAAGAAAAAGATTATAAATATGCATAATCAATAAATTAACATTTATAATGACTTCCTAGTCACAAATGAAAAAAAAAACCAGATTTTGTGAAACTGATATAATTTGTTCATAACTACATGGCCTAAGTGCAATGACCTCAGCAGATGTTAATGACCTAAATTTATTTCAGTTTTGTTTAATAACATTAATGAACAAAACATTTGTTTAATAGTCATTAAATTTATCATAGTACTTCTTACTAGTTCTATTAACTCTACTATAACTTCATTTTAGTGTATTCTACTTCTAAAGCATAAACTTTATCTGTTTAATCAATATTTACTAGAAATGTAATTTCATGTGATTATCTCATTAATTCTCCCATAGATTAGACAGAAATCATAATAAATCGTGCTAAAATCAATTTTGTAAACAAGTTCAGGAGTCTTTCGTTGAATCGTGTAAACATGTTCGACCGCGGTGCCACAGCGTAGTTTTACGCCTGGGGACTTTACCTTGGGTCTGGCAGAACTATCTTTTTACTAGCTCGTGCTGCAGGAGTGCATTTCGACTTCTCCATAGCCATCAAGTAGCTGACGTCGGCCAGCACAGCCTCGAGGTCCGCCATTTTGAGTCTGAATTTATCACCTTCACCAGACAAAAAATAAATAACACTGGTTCGCAACACAAACACTAACTAACTCAAGTTGATTTCAGCTGATAGTCATAACTTTCCTCACATCGCGACTGTTCACCGTTTCACAGAATTTGTTGATGAGTGGTGACACATGCTGATCATTCACATTCGCAGAATATTTTTTTACTAACATAGGACCACGTAACTTATTTGCAAATTATCATCAGAGATAAAGGTTAAGTTCGTAATTAATTGTAGCGGATATTACACGGAAAGAAGCTACAACAAATAATGATTTACAATCGCTAAAAACGTAATCTAATCCAACACCCGTCACTCCGCGACTACGCACACATCGAGAACTCTGTACTCACACTAATGAAATCGTATTGTAAACATGCACAAGTAAGTATACGATTTCCCATCCCACACGCACACCGTTGTTCGTTCAGAAACATGATATTATTTTTGAAGAAACAGGTTTCTTTGCTTCATTTAAAAAAATTATAAGTCAAAATGATACGCATGAGAGAAATTGCCTTCATCTTATTTTAGAACTCGCAAAAACCTCGTCGAGAAAGCTGAGTGGGGCAATGTGTTGACAGCAATTTTATTATGGCAACACTTTATTGTCTCCAGATAATGCTACGTACACACTTTACTTGGCTCCAATTAACGCCAACGAATGGGTTTCGCTCAATTGTTTGTTGGCGTGTGCTGACTATCTGCAGCATCGCGGTAACATCAAAGGGAAGTAATCGACCGATCGTTAGCTCCACCATGTATTTGGACGTACTACACATGGCTACACATCAACCTATACCTCTCATTGTACGGAAATCCTACACATCTTTCCTGAATATCTTTCAATGGTTTGGCCTGTGTCTTAGAGTATATATAACACTGGAGAAGGCGCAATATTCTGAACAAAACAGTCTGTCACTTTTGGCGGGGGACGCGGTAGCTACTACAAAATAACTCAAAAACGGCTCGCTCAGAAAGAGAAGTCCGTACCATCGATTCTTTTTTATCGATATCGATATTCATTCGGAATTTAGCCCAATTATTTTGTCTCTTACAAGCTTTTATCCACTTAGCCCTGGTTTCACTATATTTCGGAAAAGAGTTTGCCTAGATTGGATTTTCGATTGGTACCAATAAAAAACAACAAACTTTAATATTCCCCTGTTAGCTTAGTGGCAAAAAATAATGATTTTATAATTAAAAAACCGTTAAAATGGAAATATAAAACTATTACGAATTAGTAATAAAATTACTAATTCGTATTATGAAATTATCGACATGTCAATTTTGGTTTCAAACATGACCTCAACCCTACGGTCTCGCTAACATTTTTTGAAAAAGACGTATTCGCATGTTAATTTTGCTGATTTGACGTATATTTTCGTAATGCAAAAGAAAAATATTTTCATCCTTATCTTACCTCCTCTTCTATTTTCTATTTTCTTAAACTTTGTTACCAGAGTAATCTCCTCTAGTTTTCATCTCTATGCAGATGACTTGCAGCTTTACCGACATTTTAATGTAGCTGACGCGGGTTCTGCAATTGCTGCTATGAATCATGATCTGGCTTGCATCAGCGTTTGGGCTAAGTCTTTTGGTTTGCAAATTAACCCAACAAAATCCCAGGCCATGATCATAGGTAGCAGATTCGTTCGCAATGTGGCTGCTGTTACATCTCTGATGCCTTTATATCTCGAAGGTGTTCGCATTGACTATACCGAAACCGCCAAAGATCTGGGTGTCATTATTGACTCGAATCTTTCGTGGCATAATCAGGTCAACGAGGTCAGTCGAAAGGTACATTTCTGCTTTCATTCGCTGAAAAACCTTCAAGGTCTCCTGCCCTTGAAAACTAAAATTCATTTGGCACAAACACTTATTCAGCCGATTATAGATTACACCGACGCCTGCTATCTGGATGCTACTGAGGAGCTACTGAACAAGCTTGAGCGCATGCAAAACTTATGCATTCGCTTTGTTTTTGGTCTTGGAAAGTATGACCATGTTTCTCACCTTCGCAAGGAACTCAAGTGGCTCCCAATCCGCCTTCACAGGAATACTCGGATTTTATATCTCCTCTTCAACATCTTACACAACCCGTCTTATCCTTCCTACCTGCGGGAGCGTTTTTCTTACGGACGAGCGTAAGAAAAACGCTCCCGCAGGTAGGAAGGATAAGACGGGTTGTGTTGAGCAACGCTCCATGTAGATCGCAACAAAGATCCCTCCTTAAATCTCATCCTCATAAAACTAGCTACTATTCTTATTCCTTCTCGGTGCATGCTGTAAGATTGTGGAACTCACTTCCGCCTAGCATTCGTGATTTGAAAACAATTTCCTCATTCAAATATCAATTAAAAGAGCACTACCTTTCCTCTCAACTGTGAATATTTTTATATATATATGTTTGTATTTATATGCTTTATGTATTTATTTAGGTATATGTAAGTTTTTTGCACGTGTGTACGGGTACGTATACGTGTGTAAATTTTATATGTATATACAGGGTGGAATTTTGTAATGCCACCTGGAGGGAAAGTACTCTTAATACTGCAGATAGAAAGTTTTACTCAAAGGAAACATTCCTTTATTTTTGAATAGAAAGCAAACTGCATTCAAAGATTTTCAAAAATTCTCTTCTCCCACACCCGGGAATCGAACCGGCTAAAATCTGAAAAAAATATACCCTGTACTTTTATTGCATCGATCGTTAGGGTCAATTATAAGGATGAAATCTCTCTAACAAACATGATAAATTAAATGAAAGGAAAACCAGGAAATCTTAAATTAATTTAATTATTTACAAAAAATGGTAAACTAACTAATTAGTTGCTCGAAATGGGCTCCATTCTCTTGGATACACAAATTTATTCTTTTAACGAATTCATTTCTAGTAACCTTTAATAAGGTGTTGTGGTGAATATTATAAATCGTATTCTGAACTTCAACTCTCAACTCGTTGTCATTCGCATAAGATTTCATGTAAATTTGATTTTTTACATATCCCCACAAAAAAAAATCTAATGGGGTGAGATCTGGCGATCTCGCAGGCCATCTGATTGTGCCGTTTGTACCAATCCAGGTATTAAAATGGTTATTAATGTAGGCAGTAGTGATTCTGCTGTTATGTGCTGGAGCACCATCTTGCTGTAGAATTATTTGGTTTCGCTCTTCCTCGGGGAAACCATTTAACTCGTTTCTTAAGAGATCCAGTATTTCAATATACTTGACAGTGTTTAAATGATCTTCGTACACGTGGACTAACACTACATTATTTCTCATAATTCCGCACCAAACGTTGAAAGAAAATCTTACTTGATTGTTAGTTTCATGAACACGAACAGGATTCACTCGAGACCAATAATGGTTATTGCGGCGATTGTACATGCCATTATTGCTGAAGTTGGTTTCGTCAGACCATACAATGTTACTAAAAAAATTAGGGTTTCGGTCAATTTCTCCAAGCATGTTTTCACAAAATTGTAATCGTCTGTCACGATCCCCAATATGCAATTTTTGCACCAACCGACCTTCACGATAGCATTTATACTTATACTTTTTCAGCACTTTAAGTACGCGAGTGTGGGTTGTTCCTAATTCATCGGCAGCATCTCTACTTAAAGCCTTTGGAAATGATTCAAAGTATGTTAAAACATCTAGTTCAAAAACGAAATAGTTTTGCTGAATAGTTTGCCGTCTCTTCTTAAAACCACCCGTATTCTTTAAATTTTCTACCATTCTTTTCAATACAAACCGAGTTGGTGCCTGTCGGTCTTGATATCTCTCTCCATACCACCGCAGAGCTAGATTCACGTTTTTGTTATTTAAAAAATAAGCTTCCATTAAATCAAACTGTTCTTGATAAGCCATTTTCACCGTGAGACGAAATGTGAAATGAGTTGTAAAAACAATCAAATATGAATAACAACTATGGCAATCTAATTTTCAAATTTTAATCTAACATTCCATATTTAAATTACCTCATACACGCAGCTACGAGTATGTCGCAAAGGAGTCTGCATTACAAAATATGGATGTTAGTTAAAGAGCTTTAACTGGACTCATTGAATTTGTAACTTCAGATTTCCTGGTTTTCCTTTCATTTAATTTATCATGTTTGTTAGAGAGATTTCATCCTTATAATTGACTTTAACGATCGATGCAATAAAAGTACAGGGTATAATTTTTTCAGATTTTAGCCGGTTCGATTCCCGGGTGTGGGAGAAGAGAATTTTCGAAAATCTTTGAATGCAGTTTGCTTTCTATTAAAAAATAAAGGAATGTTTCCTTTGAGTAAAATTTTCTATCTGCAGTATTAAGAGTACTTTCCCTCCAGGTGGCATTACAAAATTCCACCCTGTATATAGATATGGTATAGTATAGGTATATTTAACATTTTAGTATAAGACTTCGCATATTCATATTTTTCTCTTCTTGTTCTCACAGACTATTGTCTACATTTCTTTTTCATTTCTCCTTTCGCAGGTCTGCTGGAAGAAATTTCTTAAGAAATAAGCAGTACCTTTGTACTAATATTATAATTATGTCGTATCTCTCTGTATTTAAAATAAATAAATAAACATAAAAATGAGATGAGACATGGTGACGTCACAAAACCAATGTGAGGAAAATCTCGATTCATGCAGTGTTCATGCCTGTTTTAGATTGAATTATGATTGAATCGAATAAAAAATCTAAATGTGAGAGGTTAGGATTTTGAATTTCAATAAAAACATGACTAAATATTATAAAAAAATGCTGCATCGCTTTTCAGGCAGCGTAGCAGACTGTCGGTGTGTTGGACATAGATTATACACATAGATATAGGAAGTGTTGGATAAGACTGCTTTATTATTTTTGTCTATGTCATCAAAAATGACAAATTTGGCTGAATGGCAGCTGATACTTTGGCCGCATTGAAAACATTCGCAGCAAAAAGTCAGTGGATCTGTCAAAATAAATTGAAATTTAATTTTCAGTCTAATGAATGAGGCATTTTGATTAGGCAATATGAGTTAGCCGGCAGTCTGTTTTGATGAAATTTCAAGTCAAAACCGCGTTGTAGACATAACCGCTATGTAAGTATTATGTTTTTGCTATATACTTTCATGAAGTTTGACAATTATTTGTGCATTGTAATTTCTGTATAATTTTTCTTGCACTATCACTATTGCGCGTAACATGCGGGTAATTTTTCTAGGATAATGTATTAAATTTTGTAAACTTAACTTCTTAATAAAATACCACTTCCAGTTTAAAAATCATCATGTCTGTTTTTTCATCTTATCTCTATGAATGTGTTAAGTTTATGTAAAATGTTTGCAGCAAAATGATGGAATATTGCCCCCCTAACGTGACCCTGGGGGAGATTTGGGTGGACCATGGAATATCCCAATGTTTTATGGAGACTATCTCTGCTATCTTCATTGGTGGATTCCTGTTAATATTTGGACTGATACAAATTGTAATGTATAAAAGGTATGTGAATGATTCGTTTTGATTACATTATACTATAAATTAAAGACATTTGATTTATCACCCACTGTTGTGGAGAAACAACTTGATTCTATTCTTATACCTTGAAATTATACCTCTTGTCAGTCAACAATAATTTAAATATTATAATTCTATGCTGGCAGTATGACCTAAGATTTTTAAAGGACATTAAGTTCATTCCATTCAACACCTAGTGGGTCAATATTATTACACAATACTCACACTTTTTTTAAACCATATTCTTGAAAGAAATTGTTCTAATTTAGTATCTGAAAGTGGCAAAATGTAAAGATTGTGATACGACTTCAACAATCTCTATACTATTTATGAGGAAAATATTTTGAAATTTTTGAGGATATTTTTAACCAATTAACCAATCTAGTATGCTAGGTAATGTCTTCTCACTTTCAGTTAATGATAACACTGTGATGCAATATTTATCTAAGTGTTATCAGCTAATTTTTACAATGCCTCGTTATGTTATTTATCATCTATCATTATCCATGCCTTATAAGTACTAGTCATGTTGTATTGTGTAATTGATCTAATAATAAAACATATTATTATCAGCATTATGTAAAATATATGGTTAATTTTTAATTAATCTGATAATATTTTTATGCACTGATAAGAATCGTAATTAATGTAAGGTTAACCTTGCATTTTTAAATTATTAATAACAGATTAATGAATTAAAAAGGGTCAAAATGATTTATTTTTATATTATCAACCAATTCATCTTTATTTTTTATGATACATGTTATTAGCTCTCTCCATCCGTCAATTAGTTTGCTTGTTTTTGAAAATTATTAAATTATACAATCAACTTGATTTACTTATGTGGGTGTACTATAGGTACAGATATTCTATTTCACGAAGTCCGTTCGGCTTTGATTGTAGTAGTGACGTATCCCGACAAGCGCGCTTGTGTGTGTAAAAGTAGGTAACGTTAGCAAAAAAATCTGATATATATTCAAGTTGAGATTTAATAATCTAAATAAAATTTTGGTTTTAAAAGTATATACATTTTGTAAATAAATTAGATTAGGTTGCAATAAATACAAAAATATTAAGAATATGTAGGCATTTAATTAAGCATTGGTGTTACAGAATGGAAACGAAACAAGTAGGACTATTCAGTATTTTCAATCACTATCAGATAAATTTTCGATTTCTGATTCCGTTTTGCTGTCGTCAGAATCATCTTGTACATTGATTATAAATTCAAAATCAAGATCAAAATATTTCAAGTAGTCTTTTTCAATTTTTTCAACATGAGCACAAGTTTTTTGCCACGTTTCACTGCTAACTTGGCCCAAACTTTCATTGATCAGTCTTTCTGTATTCGTCATGTTTTGCTCGATATTTTTAGATGCGACATAATTTTCATTGACAAAATTTGACAAAATTATCTATATCCACTTTATTATCTCGCTTTCTCCTTTTCTTCATAGGTGAAGTGAATTTTGATGAAGTGGATGGGAATTCCTTCTCTTCTTTTAATATTCTTTGAACTGTTTTTTGGCTCACACCCGTAGCTTCAGCTGTACGGCGTGTAATGTCTCGTAAATGAGACAAATCACAGTTGAGTTCCATTAATGATTTTGTAAATTCATATTCTTCTTGCAGAAAATGATAAACACTAGCTATCATGTTTCGACCCTAAAACAAAATGTAATCAAAATAATTAAGTAATATAAACATTTTATAACACAAAAAAACATTCATTTTATAAATACTTCTATTGCTATATTAAGTATCTTTGTATAACATTTTAATTGAAAACGTATAAATAAATATTACCTCACTATGGACAACTCTTCTTCGTTTTGTTGCCATGCTGACCTTACTCCGTGAAACAATTTGGCGCGAACTAAAAAACACTACTGATCCGGACCGTGTCCCGATCTACACTGAGCGCTCTCGAGGTTACGCACACAAAAACAATGTGCATGTGCACGCTTGACAACATTCATAGCCAAACGGACTTCGTGACATAGAACATCTGTACACCTGTGCCTAAACCTTCATGGAAAAACCTCTGCCTAACCCTTCATGAAATACAGGTGTGGTGATTGATATGTTAACTAGATTTTTAGAAATTACTACATAGTTTTCTGTGCGGACTTTCTTATAACCACTAAACACTAGCAGGTTTAGCAGAGTTCACAGTTGGTTCTTTGTTTTATTTACTTTGTTTTTAATTTCTTTAAAATAAAGCTTGTGACTTCCAGTGTTGTCAATTATGTCAGTTTTAAAATCTGGTTTTCATGTAAAAAATAGTAAAGTTTTGGATTCTTTAGAAAGGGATGAACGGTCAGTCACACAGTAGCAGCTGTCCAAATGCAGAGCGTATTTAACACTTTAAAAAATAATGGTGGAAATTACAGATTTTCATGACAACTGCTATAACATGTCGGGACCGCTTTCCTAGGAAACCAAAGGTTAAGAAGCTGTTTCTTTTCAGATATGCTACAGAAGTAGTGGATGTCAGAACTTCACGGCTTTTCGCTGTGCAGTTGTTTTTCACATTGTTTGTACCAGTGCTGGCTGTGATAAGATTCCTGCTGCAGGCTTTTGTATTTAAAGGAGGATCTATTTATGGATATATGGTACGTTTAAATTTCCTTTTTTGGAAGTAGATTTTTATACTATTTATTGTAGCAGCCCACTACTTAACATTATATTCCCCCATGATATCGTCCTGTGGGTGTCTTAAAAGGCGACTAAGGGACTTACTAGAGTATGGGCAGTAGCATTCTCTAAGCATTTTAACACCATACTGCGATCGCCAACCCGCCTGCCAAGCGTGGCGATTATGGCAACCTTTTGATTTGGGGAGGCCTATGTCCAGCAGTAGACGTCTTTCGGGTGAAATGATGATGATAAATAAAAAATAAATAAAATAATAAATCTTTATTACTCCAAAAAATTTAACATTATTTAGATCTAAAAATATGGGTTAAGGTAGTGTTCCAGAGTGAAAAACCCTGACTTCTAAACTAGTTTTATGTACCTGTATCTTAGAAGCCAGTGTCCTTCAAAGTGATGAGCTTATAGAAAATAGGACATATACAAAAATCCATTATAGAGGCAAGTTAAAGAGAAACAAAAGAAAATGTAAAAAAATAAGAAAATACATTAATGTCTCTCATTAGAGACATTCACAACACTTTCATTAATGTATTTTCTTATTTTTTCAAACACATTTGTTTGTCTGGAGTTATGTGTGTGTGCGTGTGATGATGAATGACTACTTAATATTGTCAGAAATCTCCTCAATAGAACTACGTCGTTGATTTTTTTCTGCTAGACATTACACTGCACAAAGTGTCTAGTCATTTAATTCTCTGGTGATGTTATTTTTATTAATTGTAAATATCTTTGTTACAGATACTAGCATTAGTGATAACTTTAGTAGTGTTTCCCCTATCGGCACACCTAGCAGTACTGGAGAGGCGGTATCTTCTGCCGTCCGTCCCTCCAAAGGGGCACGGATTTGTACTGCTCGTCTTCTGGGCCATGATATTTGTCTCTGAAAATCTTTCTTTCCTGAATCTTAATAAAGAAGGATGGTGGTGGCATTTGAAAAAGTGAGTATAATCTTTCCTATTATTGCAATAAACATGCTATGTTTTGCTGAACTACATCCAAAGTAGTTTCCCTTATCAAAGAAAGGGGAATTTTAGATTTTTGAGTTTAAGTGAAAGAAGATATGTCTCCTGAAGTAGTCATATGTATACGACAGCCAGAATGTTTTCGGCACAAGTTGCGACGACAAAGTACACGTCCAATTTTCGAGCAAAATCCTCTGAATTGGTGCAAGAATGGCCACACACGTGTACCGCGCAAAAGTCGAAACGCAACATGAATTGCGATCTGTGCCCTCATTAAAAAAATGCTTGCTTCTTCTAATGCTTATGCTCTATTTATTCTTAGTCATGCTTATATTCTCTTGCTCAAAACTTGTAAATTCTTTGAAATAAAGAAAAAAAAAGAAGTTCATTTCGTCACAGAAACACGTGCATATAAAAAAATTGTTGTCCTCAGTCTCCAAGACCGCCTGGAGATGGCTCTGTTTGTGGGACGTTACGTGTCGTGCATGATAATGTTCGTGCTCGGCATGAAGGCGCCCGGCATTATGCACCAGTTTGAGTTCCTCGAGGGCGAGGACGACAACCGCAGGAATATACCACCAAGGGTGAGGATGTTTATTTTCTTTTAATTATTTTTTAACCCAGGATATAAAATTCTTTGCCTTTGCATGTGGGCTGATTCGGAGCGAGTTAATAATAAAAGCTATGCATTCTACTCTTAAGCGAGAGCTACGCGTATCACAGCACTTGTCGCAATGTGTTCGACGCGGTGTCGAGTCGCGTCGTCCGAACCGAACTGAACCGAATGACGTCTTTTTGGCTGGACATGGAGCTCTTTCTGACTGGCTCAAGGCAATTCCGCGTCGATAAGTATCGTCACTCCCTAACGGTCTATGAACCATCAAGGCGTCGTCAGAGGAACCGTTGGAAGTGCAAACATTTTCTAACTATCACAGTTCATGAGATACACGCCTGATGACAGACGGACAGACAGACAGACAGACGGCGGAGCCTTATTAATATGGTTCCCGTTTTAGCCTTTGGGTACGGAACCCTAAAAAGACATACAGACGAACATATAACCTCCTCCTTCTTTTTGGAAGTCGGTTAAAAATGAGGAGACTCCTCCTCATTTTCACCAATTTTGCACTAGGACTCCTCAGGACTACCTGAGGAGAGTCCTTGTGGAGTAGTGATAATGTATTTTTTCTAAATTATCTTGACTTCTCGGATGAAGAGTATATCACAGAATTCACAGATCTATGCTAATAAAAGTAGGTTTATCTGTAATAATAAATACATAACAATCAAATAAATACTTTTTTGTAACAAACTTATAAGGACCAAACTTTTTTATTTCCTCTACATTATTTTTGTCATTCACGTCAATTGTTAATTTTTTTGTTATTTATTTATAGGTTAAGATGTCATGTCCATATCAAAATCATTTAATTGTTCTAACCACCGAAAAAGATATATTTAAATTAAAAAAGGTGATTAAATTATCAAGTGTATTGACGTCTGTTACATTATTTTCATATTTTAGAACTGGCATTACGTGATGCTATATTTTCAAATAGGGTGAGTACTTACAAGTAAACAGTCTGAAAAATAATTGGGATTATTTAAATTCGGAGTAATAAATGAACCAGTAAATTTTAATTGGCTTAATAGACTGGTGATTTGTAGACAATTTTCTATTTTGTCAAGTACCTGGTACTTTTGACGGGCCTACACTGTCCTCCCATACCTATTAACACTGTAATTTGAAAATATTGTAAAGCCAATTATTTTTAAAACGGTAACCGTGTAGTTTCTTGCCGGCTCTTCTCCATAGGAAACAACCAATTGGAACCTATCTTCTGACGTTTCTTATGTGCCCATGTAGGCTTATGTGAAATAAAATATGTTGATTTTTGATAATAAGAACTACGGTACGGATACTCTGTAGATATCAGCTGGATACACGCTAGCTGGGTACAATTTCTCATTTTTCTTGCTTTAAAAGCAAATCAAAGAACCACCACTCCCTCTCACCGCTTCCCTGCAGTCACCTGTCATCTACCAACATCTTATTGCTTCAGAATTTGGTTGTATTTACTCCCGATCTTTCCTCATTAAAGAATTGAACCATTTTCTTTTTTTTTTCTGTAAAGATGTTTGTTTTCAGACTGTTTAACTGGTTTACTCAACAAACATGCAGGCAATGGATAAATACTTTCACGTCTACAACCCTGTGAGATTATTATATTTTTTATCTTACTACTTCTCGGCTTTTTTCAAGGAGTTCATCCTATCGTAGTCCAATACTGATATTGATCCTAACTTCCTAACTAATATTATAAATACGAAAGTCAGTTTGTTTGTTACGCTTCCACGCTAAAACGGCTGAACGGATATCGATGCAATTTAGCACATGGGTAGACCATCACCTGGGTTCGGGTATAGGATACTGTTTATCCCGATATTCCCACGGGATCTTGACTTATGAGGGTGAAACCCAGTGGCGCAGCTAGTATTGAATATGGACAAAACTTAAGAGCAGGCAGTCTAAATCAAATTTCCACGCAAGCTCCGCCCCTTGCTCCCCGCCACGCCGTAATGTGCTACTTACACATCAGTAAGTAATAAAGTTGAATATCGCGTGCGCTCTTTGATCGTGTTCGAGCACGAAACTAAATACCGTAGTTTCAATTCTTATTTCGTTTATAACTAAAATAATAATTGATCTAGAGAAAAAATATCTGGTGGCTGGATAATAAACTATATTTTCTTTCTGTGAATATTTATTTTAGACATAAAAGTGAAACAATTTTGTTTGTTTTTTATAATTATCCTTAAAAAAGAAATGATTTTTCGAATAAAAAATGTATCGAGAGAAAATATTACAATTACGTAACTGTCTTCAACATGGAAAGAAAAAGATCCAATAAATCATATACTCAAGTTTCATTTTGCCTTTATGTGTGACTGTTTCAGAATATTCATGCAAATTAACATAAAAATAGGGAGCCTCCTCTTAAGGCCTAGCGCGCACTGCTGTGCGTTTTTTTTTACCGCAAATCTGTGAAGTATGGAATGTCATAGAAGTGCGCGCATTGCGGTGAGAAAAAAGCATGCGGTTTTGTTCACAGTAGGCCGCCGCTGCGGCAGAACTAACGCACCGCACATTCCACCGCACCGCAGTGCGCGCTCAGCCTAAGGGGGATGCGCTAAGGTAGCCTGCGACATAAATAAATTGTACGTTATTTGCAATTTGCATGTCAGTGTCAGGTTAATTTTTGATTAAAATATGATTCGCAACCATAACAAATATGGCTGGCTTTACAGAATTATAATCATTAGAATCAGCAATACAACTCCTTAAGTTGAAATTGGCCTCAAATATCATGATTTCATGAAATAGCCATTCAATTGTGTAATTTATGAACTTAGAAAGTTGTATTGATGATTTTTATGATTATAATTCTATAAATAAATATTTGATACGGTCGCAAATCATATTTAGATCAACCTCATAACCTGCAAACTGCAAAAACTTAAGAAAATTTTGCGGACCTGTTGCTTTCGCCTTAAATGTTGAAACTATGAACTTAAGGCATGGTATATCCACTAGCAACTTTTATGTCGCAAGTTGACTTCTGCAACCGATTCCAACGCCAAACTTACGAGTATCTATAGCCGCCATTCTGTGAGCTTACACATTAAAACATCTACGAGTCAAGCAAGGATAAAATCCACCAATAGAAATCTTTAATATTCAGAATGAAGCAATTCTATTGGCGGATGTTTTCCTCGCTCACCGCTCCGCTTCATCACACAGCTCAGCTCAGTCAGAAGCCAGCTTTAGGACCTCCAAAAGAAAATGTTAAAAATGTTTCAAACATTTTTAACAAGCCTTTTTCTCCACAGCCTGATGATAATAGATCGACATTCCGCAATGTGTTTGGCAAACTTCGAACGCTGCTACCCTTCCTGTGGCCGCGGAAGAGTGTATGCCTACAAATTTACGTATTGATATGCGTGCTCGCCCTCATCGCTGGACGAGCTGTGAACCTTTTCGTGCCTATTTATAGCAAAAAGATAGGTAAGTTGTAATTTACTTATAGGAATACCTAAACGCTTATGTTGAAAGATAAGATTAAAACTGTCCAGTGTTTCACGAAAGTTTCCATCTTTGTACAGTCGCCAGCACATCGAATTACCACAAACTGTAAAATTTTCTCATTCGATTTTGAACTTAACTATCAACATTTTAAGGTTTAAAATCATTTGAAGAAATTTGATGGTTTGGTATAACCTGATGCGCTGTTTCTCATTCGATTTTGAACTTAACTATCAACATTTTTAGGTTTAAAATCATTTGGAGAAATATGACAGTTTGGTATAACGTGATATGCTGGCGATTGTACCTATTATTTAATGACTCGAGTAAGGTAATTATCCATGTTCCGTTAATGTCGTTATTGCTACTGATATTTTGTAGAAAGATCGTAACCAAATCGATCGTCGCCATTTGAGCGTCGTACGTGTCTTCGAAGACATTACATTATGCTAACTGGTTTCATTGCAAGGTTAATATTCATTGCCATCCATCGACAGGCATCTTTTAGGCATGCTCGTCCTAACGAGGAACTCATCAATCGGTTTGCATGAGGGAAGATCGTGGTCAAGAGCAGGCCCATTCTCGAATAAATAAAATAATTCCCTCTACAAATAACCAACATGGTACTATATTAAACTACTTTCGTTCCAGTGGATAGTATTTCCATTCCCCCTTTCTACTTCCAATGGCAACTCGTGGTGATCTACGTGTTCTTCAAGTTCCTGCAGGGGGGAGGCACTGGTGGGATGGGACTCCTCAACAATATGCGGTCATTCTTGTGGATCAAAGTGCAGCAGTATACTACTAGGGAGTTACAGGTATTTGTATATAATATAAATATTTTTAGCTATTTGTAAATAAGCTTGACTCCTACAAGAAATACTAAAATAATAATAAAAAATAATTATTAATAATAATAATAATTAGTTTATTTGCAAACATAAGTGACACTTACTTAAAAGATCATCTGTTTTTTTTTAAAACATTGTCCCACACTGGGAATTTCTCCTGTATCGTGGGTACAAACATTTAAACTCACATACACAAACAGCCAGACCCGGAACAACTACTTATAGGTCATAAAATATTTGTTTAGTGTGGGAATCGAACCCGCGACACGCAGCGCAGCAGTCAATCGCTTAACCCCTGCGCCAACCGTGTCGTTCTGACTCCTGAACTAGGTTGTTCTTCTGTATCTTAGACGACAGTTCTCTTCCCGATCACACTGACACGGTTTGTTTACGTGGTCGTTACTTGGTTAACAGACATGAGACATAAAAAAAAGGTAGTTAAGAAAATATAGTGATACTTAGAAACATAAAAAAATTGTGTGAATGCGTGGAAAAGGGAAGCTTTGCCCTGCAGTGAGACTAAACAGCGCTAGACACTACACGGATAGTAGATGAATATTTTATGACCTAGTGACATAATTATTATTGGTTTATGAATCAGAGGTTTCATCACATAATCTAACGTGGGTATTGTGTTTCACTTACAGCTCATGATCCAGTAATCGTGACTAATCCTCTATTACATGCAATGAGTTACTTCATATATGTTTTCTTGAAGCCTTTTCAATAAATGTCTCAAATGTTATGCAAACTCAGGTGATTTATTTATCTCTTGTGAATCTGGCATGGCTGTTTTAATTGATTCATTAAACAAGTATGGCCTTACCAACTATAACAGCTAACATGACTTTACACCAAATGCCTATTCAGGTATAGACGATATTCGCTAAAAAAAAAAAAAATTCGCGGCTAGTGATGCACTAGAACGGTGGATATCGCCTATACCTAAAGCGGCCTCAATAGATTATTATTTCAATAACTTGTCTGTTTCAGTTAGAACTATTCAGACACCTTCACGACCTGCCCCTCCGGTGGCATTTGTCGCGGAAGACGGGAGAGGTCCTGAGAGTAATGGATCGAGGAACGGACTCCATAGACAACCTGCTGTCGTACATACTGTTCTCAATCACACCGACGCTGATAGACATCATCGTGGCTGTCATATATTTTGTATCGCAGTTCAATGTGTGGTTCGGACTCATCGTGTTTTTAACTATGGTGCTTTATATACGTGAGTATTTTTACATATTTTTTTTTAATGTCATTTCAAGTTTTTTAAAAAGACTCAGTACCTAGACTACGCTCTACAGAGCCGAACTTCTTGTTAAACTCGGATGTGCTATATTAACGCCCGAGTACTGTATTTAGTTTCATTTGTGGGTTCGTTAAGGTAGATTTTGCCTGAAAATTTTGACGAGTTCCTCTTGATCTATGAAGTTAAAAAGTCCCGTTCCGTTTATTTAGTACTGATGACCTGATGTTGTTGACGGCTGTCATTCGTGAATCTTTGACAGTCTTTACGGGTCGTCAGAAGACCGAAAGTCTGACAACCAGTCTTACCAAGAGGTATCGTATTATAGTGTGGCCATTAGTGCTGTGCACTCCCTGACGTATGCGCGGCGAGGTGGGAGGCGAAGAACGCCACGCGCGCCACGAGCGTTGACGGCGCACTGACGATGCTCCCCCCCGTCTCGCCGCGCGCATACCTCAGGGAGTGCACAGCACTAATGGCCACACTATACCCAGTAACTGGGTTGTGGAGGTCAAATAGGCAGTCGCTCCATGTAAAATACTGGTATTCAGCTGCATCATCCCATCCGGTTAGACTGGAAGCCGACCCCAACATAGTTGGGAAAAGGCTAGGCAGATTGATTTTGACCTGATGTTGTTGTCAGAGTCATGTCTCCACTGGAGAACTCTTTTGCTACTGGCATCGGCATCTGGCAACTTAATCATGCCAACAAAATTGACGACCTCGTATTTTAAAGAATAATTTTATTATACATTTACCTTATTTCCTGTTGTTATCGTATTTGTGGTGGTTACTTTCAATGAGTGTTATCGCAAAAGCGGTCGCCTGGAAGTAGCGATCGATGTTCAGGCCTGTCCCACCGGGAGATTATTGAGAAGCGGGTAGAGCTAGCCACTAAAATTGAATTGGCGAGAAGCGAGCAGCGAGTACGCGACCGCGACGAGCGAATACTCGCTGGTATGCGTATATACAAGCGCGAGTCTTTCGGTGAGTGTTCTGCCTGCCAAACGAGCGTCGCTGAGTGAGTTCCTCTTTGATAGCTCTTAAGCGGTTCTCACAAAGCGAAGATAATTATTATATTTATTATCTACACCCATGGTATAAATCATTTATGAAATATTCTGAAACAGTTTGCTTATTGCCAACATTAAAACATCCGGTGTCATAGTAACCATTATATCATCCAAAGGAGTGTTATAATCCTCCAAACGAGTGTTATAATGTTGTACTAAATTCATTATGCAACTCCTTTTCTCACTACTCAATTCGTGGTGTCTTTATGAATGCCAAAAAAAGAACATTACTAAAAGAACTAGATATTACGAGGGTGATATTGAAAGTTCTTAGAAAATCAAAAACTGAACAAACTAGTAAGTTATTAGTTTTATTATATCTTTTCAAAATAGTGTCCAATAGTGACATCAATACATCGCTGCATCCGATGAAACCACTGAGAAAAACACTTTGCCCACTCGTCCTTAGGGGGCATTTTGAAACGCAGCCACAGCTTCTTCGACGTCCATAAAACGTTTTCCTCGAAGTTTTTCTTTTATTTTCGGACATAAATAAAAATCGCAAGGTGCGAGGTCGGGGCTATAGGGCGGGTGACCCAGTAATTCCACGTCTGACGTCGCCAAATAGTCGATTGTTTGCTTGGCGGTGTGCGACGTTGTCGTGGTGAAGGAGGATCCTACTGCGAGGTCGTTTCTCCCGAATTTTTCCCAAGTCAAGTGGCAAATAATTGTTAGTGTACCTTTCTGCAGTAACTGTTTTTTAGATCCTCTAAAACAATTGCTGCGTAATGACCGGTCCTCCCGAAGAACGAGGCCACCATCTTTTTTCCCACGCTTCGACCTTTCTTCACTTTAGCTGGCAACTACTCGGAAGGAAACACCCAGACAGCAGACTGTCTCTTAGTTTCAGGATCATAACAATAAATCCAGCTTTCGTCACCCGTAAGTATATAGAACACAGCATTTGAGTCACCTCCGTTAAATCTTTGAACCATTTTACGACACCAATCATCATGACGGAGTTTTTGGACCTCTGTCACAAAGCACAAAGCTTTCTGGCCGCTAAATGTTCATGGAGGATTTTGTGCACTTGACTCACACCGATGCCTATATGCTTGTCCGAATCTGCTGATTAGTCACTCTTTTGTCAGTCTTTATCATACGCCGCACAACATTCATGTTATCTTCAGTCGTCGCCGTAGAAGGCCGTCCCTCACGCAGATCATCGGTGAGATTAGTGTGACCACGTTTAAACTCAAACTCAAAGCATTTATTTCAATTAAACCATTTACAGGCACTTTTGAATTGTCAACAAGTCGGTCAGTTACAAATATGAAGCTAGTTGCCCATTCCAAATAGTAGGTTCCTATGGAGAAGAACGGGCAAGAAACTCCACAGACACTCTTTTAAAATAAAATTTTTGATACAAAGTATTGGTTACATCATTCTTATTGAAAATATACATGTGAGAACGATGCAAAACGTCAGAAGCGTCCGTGATAAAAAAAAAAAAATCAAAACTAAAATAATTAAAAATAAGCCGTGGCTACTAAGAGATGACCAGTCCCAACTGACAGCGCCCGTTCACGAACATGACGCATGGATCAGCACCATTCAGCTCAACCATTTTGAAGGGAGCTAAATGATCCAACACACACGCCACCATCAGCGAGACATCGGAGTGAGCATGACATAATGACATACTCTCAGCTGCCAGGACATATTCAAGTCAATGAAAGACATATTACCCGGTAAATGGTAGCTCTATTGTACATAGTACTCACACTTGTGTTATGCAATTATATAATACAAAGGTGATTGAGTTTATACAATGAAAAGATAGTCTTACAATCTTCAGCAGCTCCAACAGTATTTTCAAATGTTAATCAATTAGTTGACGTTGTGGAGCAGGACCAGCATTGAGCCAAGCATTTCTATCAGCGATGTAATCCCCCAGCCTATAATATGCCTGCTTGCATAGTGTGCGTTTTATACAAGATTTGAATTTCGTCTCAGTCAGTTGAAGTATGTGGGGAGGAATTTTATTATAACATTTTAAACAGTACCCCATGAAAGATGAGTCTACTTTAGCCAGTCTGAAACCTGGTTGAGCTAATAGATCCCTACTTCTAGTACTATAATTATGTCTTTCGCCTCTTTTACTAAAAAGATGTACATTTTTTCTTACGTACATGATGTTTTCATAGATATATTGACAAGACACCGTCATGATGTTAATATTCTTAAACAGTTCCCTAAGAGAATCGCGCCTGCGGAGATTATATATGTCTCTGATGGCTCTTTTCTGCAGAATAAAAATAGACTCGATGTCTGCAGCCCGTCCCCAAAGTAAAATACCGTAAGACATGATACTATGAAAGTAACTAAAATAGACTAGCCTCGCGGTATCTACATCAGTAAATTGACGGATTTTGACAGCATATGCTGCTGAACTTAGCCGTCCTGCAAGAGATGTTAAATGACAACCCCATTGAAGCCTAGAGTCGAGCGTGATCCCCAGGAAAACAGTTTTATCGACGAATTCTAGTTTCTCTTGATTCAATACTATCTCATAATCACTACTTTTTACATTTGGTAAAGAAAATCGTATGCACTTAGTTTTTTTTCCATTTAATACTAAATTATTGGCAGTGAACCAATTTTGGACCTGCAGTAGGGCGTTATTTACGTCGTCAAAATTTGTAGCACGTCTATCTACCTTAAAAATCAAGGAAGTATCGTCAGCAAATAACACCATTTGTGGTTGATTTTTTAATAAATGGAGAAGATCATTAATATACACTAAAAAGAGGAAAGGACCCAATCTCGAGCCTTGAGGAACACCCATTTTTACTTTTAAACCGAGTGAATTGATACCATTTATTTGAACTAGCTGTTGTCTATCGTTTAAATAAGATTTTACTAAACTAAGCGCAAGTTTTCCAAGTCCGTAATGCTCAAGCTTCAAGAGTAAGGTTTCGTGATCGACGCAATCAAATGCCTTGGAAAGGTCACAAAAGATTCCTATGGCGTCTTGGGCCTCTTCCCACGCGTTAAAAATGTGTCTTAATAAGGTTACACTGGCGTCGGTCGTACCACGTCCTTTGGTGAAACCGGTCGATAATCGTGAAGGATTTTATTCGCGTTGAAATGATTGAGCATTTGATTAAGCATTACCTTTTCAAACACCTTGGTGAAAACCGGCAAAACGGATACGGGTCTATAGTTATTTGTGTCTTTACTGTCTCCGGATTTGAAAAGTGGTATTACCTTACTGTATTTCATTAAATCCGGGAAGACTCTTTGATCCACACATAAATTAAATATTAAGGCTAAGTAAGGCGCTATAGTCTCAATTATTGAGGTACAGACTTTAATGGACATTCCCCAAAGATCTTCGGACAATTTGATTCAAGAAAGAATTTGAGACAAGAAAACTACGTTCTTTCCTTAGTTTAATATTATTGGAACTGTGTTTTTGTTGTTTCCTAAATTTATTGCATTTATTTATAATTTTATTTAGTTTTGCATATTTCTTAATTTTATTTTGACTTACTTTATAACTACTATTATTATGTTTCAATAAAGAATCCTCAGTAAGGTCTATTGTTATTAAGGAATGAGGGTTGCAATTAGTGTTTAATAATTCATTATACAAGTTATTGGTTTCCTTAGCCTGAGTACATTCTAATTGTTTCTGTAATTTCATAATTTGTACATTTGCATGAATTAATTCAGCTTCAAGGTCCCTAACCTTACATAAAGCCTCCTCATATATGTTACTGCAGTTGTTGAAACCATCCGTGACCACCCGCAGTTTGTCCCGTTCATCAACAACATCCAAGTATTGCTGATGTAGGTCTACCAGCTCCCGTTTTAAGCATGTGTTTTTGAGAACAACCTTCTCGACTTCCTTCTCGCTTTCATCCATCTCCTGTAACAGCTGTTGAAATTTACTGTTTGAAGCCTCAAGATCTTGAACAGCTATTCTCAACTTAAGCTCTAACTCCTGAGCAGCAGCCTTACGGGTCATCACAGGCATGGTTTCAGGAATTAGTACTGAAAGTAGAATTAAAAGAACGGTGAGAACTAGTTACACAAACAACAAAAAAGTGAAAGCTAGAAATGAAAGGAAAAGTGGGAGAAGTAAGTGTTGCTTTAAAGAGAAATGAGGTAGGCTGCAGAATGTAATTGAAATGTAACTAGATTTGATCAAGTATAAAGTTTCATTGATTCTATTGTCTCATGATTTTACTTCTTTGAAGTCGGTAAGATGCCTAGAGATTTAATTTATTGTATTACTTTAAGATAAAAATGCAAAAATCGATAAACAACGTTCCTGTTGTTGTGTATTCTACTATTACTTTACTATAGATTAAAAGTATTTAGATAATTCACTACGTAAGTTTCGTTAACACAAAGGTAAACAAAACGCCTTAGACCCACTGCCGAGTGCCAAATCAATCAAGAAAAATGATTCTAGGACTAAACGATGCCCTGTTACAGAGTCTAAGAGACGACTGTGTGGTAATTACTAATTAATGAATAAAAGTAACAATACTCCCCGTTTAAATCCGCTGGTTGAACATCAGCTGTTCGTGATATGTTACCGGTAACGGTGGGCAACCAAACACTGTGTTTTACTACGAACATTTGCAGGAAAACAATAATCCTGAATATTTATGTACTGCTTTTACATTTAGGTGTATTATTTGACCTTAATTACACTTAAAAATAATTAAAACTAAATTTAAAATACGGAATAGAATTTTGACATGTCACTCAGGCAATGTTGCCAGTTAAACTCATTAAACCAGTTGTAAACAGTGGCACGAGATGGGGCTTCATCGTGAAAGGCCAATCGAAGTCTATCATAACTTTCTTGTTGAATTAAATGACATCGAAAGTCATAAAAAATCATTGTACAAAAATTTCCTCGCGTTAAATTCATGCTGACGTGACAGACAATTTTCAATTTGCAGCCAAATCGTAAACAAATGACAAAAATAAAAAATGATTTTATTCGTACCTTGATCCATAATGTTAGTAATACACAAGTGACGCACCAGGTACATGCACATAATGGTGTAACACGGCTTATCACTGATGACCTTCAGAATGTCGTTGACGCTCCCACGCACTCTGCGCATCATGGACGCTATCCTTTTTCGCAGGATGGTACTGAAACCATCAGTATGTGCTTCGGCAAACATTCCTGATGCACTGCAGTAACGCGGGAGCCCCAACAACATTCTGAAGGTATATTGAACTAAAAAAAAAAAAAAAACATAATTAAGTACACAATAATATTGGCAAAGAGTTCCATTTTCAAAATTTGAACTTATGATATCGTTTACAAGTGGCCAGTTCTTAAAAACTTTCAGTGTCGCCCTCGTATTATTGCAAAAATGTATTAAGATTCATATCAGATAAAGTCTTGTATGCAACTGTACATAATTAGGTATTAAAATACTCATGTGATAACTATTATCACATGAGTGTTTTAATACCCCTTATTATACAACAGTTGCTTAATAATATAACTATAACGGCGCAGGATAGCCTTTACCTGAAGTGATCATCGTAATAGTGGTTCAGCAGCTTCAATATCATCAGGATTGTGCCGGAATATAACAGTTAGTCGTGGATGTGGTAGGACAGCGGCTCCCCCTTTTTTTTTTGGGTGGGAAATTATCAAATAACTTCTCCCGCTCAGACTTTTACTGACTAAAATCCACCCGTGTTTCTTCATTTGCCTGTGAGCCACGGCCACGATATCCCTTTCGGACATACTCGCAACCCTGGCAGGCGCGGCCTGACAGCGGCTTCCTGACATCTTCTTCTGTCATCAGAAAATAGCTGCCACGCAACCATCAATGCGACACTCTGCTAGAGTGACTGTCAGCATCCAGTGTCACTCTTATCCGACCTTTTCGGTGATTCCAGTAATTTATTAACAAAACTAGATGGCACCACTTGCTGCGCCGTCATATTCACATTGTGTGAGACGCCAACAAACGAGTACTCGCCGCCGACGTGAATAGTCAGCGATCAACTATTAATATATGTATCTCCTTTGCTTACATGGGACCTACAATCTTTTGTACAGTCGCCAGCACATCAACTTACCACAAACTGTCAAACTTTCTCATTCGATTTTGAGCTTAACCATCAGGATTTTAAGGTTTAAAATCATTTGGAGAAATTTGACAGTTTGGTATCACCTGCTGTGCTGGCGACTGTACGTTTCTTGAGCGAGAAAATAGTTGTTACCTGAGGGCGAGCACGGCCTACTGTGACATGACTTGAGTCACACATTTTATCACAGTTTGAGTGATAAAACTGTTTTCTTATAAAATGCTAGTACAAATTGACATGACATAATTTATCATGTTGTCACAAACGTCTTGGCACGCCCGAGCTCAGCCCGCTGGTCGCTTCCCCGTCGGCGGTGGGACAAGTCCCTTACTGCGTGTTATGTAACAATAGGCAGCTAGTAAGTTGTAATACACGTTCTAATAATGTTTATCTTTAGTTAAATACAATGTAAATAAACAGTAGCATGAATGTCGATTTATCGGACTATGTTATCGTATATCGGCTTTCGGTCGCGTGTAAGTAATTGTCTGTAAAATTTAATATAATTTTTCACCGTTTCCAAGCCTTTGGTGTATTTTCGTGTTCGATAACAATGTTTGGCATAATCTAGTTTTATAAATTTTTAATCATTCAATTTGTCCGTTATATAATTTTTATTGCCACTAGACCCAAAACTAGAAATTCAAAACAACAACAAGTAACAGAATTGGTACAGAAATGATTTAGTGCCGTAACGTGGTACCTACAGGAATACCTAGGTGTTAATAAGACATCATGCTTCAGATACTGACACACTGGTATGAGTAACAAATATGACGTTCTAGATCCGAAACTCGATACCTGGGGGTCTACTCCGAAGCGTTAAACCGAAGTATCGGCCGATAGTTCGGCCGTTGCTTAACTACGGCTAACTATGGCTGTCTACGGCGAAAGAAAAAAAAACGACTGTCAAAGAGATAAGCCAAAGTCAAAAATGTGACTTTAAGTCGGGTATGTATTTAAAGTCAAAAATAGAAACTATGGAAGTTATAAAAAAAGCCGAACATTCGGCCAATACTTCGGTTTAACGCTTCGGAGTAGACCCCCTGAGCTATACATACAGTCAGGGGAATTACGTACATACATAACATCCCGCCTGTATTCCTCGGAGGGTAATGCAGAAGGGTAGCTATAGTACACCCACACTTCGCCAGTTATGTTATTAAGTCCCGTGTAATAGGGGGCGAGCCTATTGCCATCAACCGGTCACAAATATTGCCATCAACCGGTCACAAATATTGCCATCAACCGGTCACAAATATTGCCATCAACCGGTCACAAATCAGACTCCGGGCTGCTGCAGGGAAATTAATTGTTAAGTAAATCGGCACCCTACTTCAATTGACCCTGTTATAGGTAGATATGATCTATTATTACACGGACGGTTTAAGTTGATCGTAAATTTGCTAAACAATTAATTTCCCTGATCTTTACATCTTCTTGAAGATTCATCATCATCATCTGCCTAGCCTTTTCCCAACTATGTTGGGGTCGGCTTCCAGTCTAACCGGATGCAGCTGAATACCAGTATTTTACATGGAGCGACTGCCTATCTGACCTCCACAACCTAGTTTCAGATTTCTTCAAGATTCCTAAAACATTTATCATATATTTATTTCAGTCGCGACGATAGCTGTAACAGAATGGCGGACTAAGTTCCAGAGGCGTATGAACTTAGCCGACAACGAGCAAAAGGCACGCTCCGTGGACTCACTGCTTAACTATGAGACGGTCAAGTACTATGGCGCTGAGGTGTACGAGGTCGTGTCTTATAGAGAGGCTATCGTTAATTATCAGGTAATAAGTAGTTTCTAGATAGAGATCGAGCAGTGGTGGCCGAGTGGAAACGCCCGCGACTTACTTACTTAGGTCATAAGTTCGAACCTAGGCAGGCACTTTACTTTGTGTAAATTATTTCATCATCACTGCTCTCAAAACGGTGAAGGAAAACATCGTGAGGGTGTGTCATAGAACAAAAAAATTCGAAGACATGTGACATCTACCAACCCGCACTGGGCCCGCGTGGTCTCAGCAGTGGGGACATTATACGCTGATTAGATAAATAGTTTCTCATTGAAGCTGTGGTTAGGCGAGAGATATATCCAGCATTGGACGTTTTTCGGCTGAATGATAATGAAATAGTTTTCATTTTTTTTTCTTACTGTGGTCATATTATTGAGATTCCTAACCGCCTCGAAATCATGGGTTCAATCCCCAGAACGAGCAAATTGCAATTAGGTTTTAACGTTAGGCAATTCTCACGGCCCGAAGTCCCGAGAATCAGATGGATTTGTGCCTGGTAAGTGACAATAGGCTCGCCCTTTATTAAACAGCACTTATAAAACCTAGCTTGTGAAATGTGAGTGTACTATACACTTCTGCCTACCCCTCTAGGGATGCAGGCGTAATTTTATGTTGATCATCATTCTCCTGCCCCCCAATTTATTTGGGGTCGGCGCAACGTGTCTTTTTCCACTTCTGCCTACCCCTTTAGGGGTTTTGTTTTTGGGTGGGAAATTATCTAGTGACTCCCGCTCTGGCCGGAGCGGGAGGGCGTGTCAGACTTTTACTGACTAAAACCCACCCGTGTTCCTTCAGTTGCCTATGTGCCAGGGCCACGATATCCCTTTCGGACAAACTCGCAACCCTCTTTAGGGATGCAGGCGTAATTTTATGTTGATCTTCATTCTCCTGGCCGCCGATTTATTTGGGGTCGGCGCAACGTGTCTTGTTCTTCCATACTTTTCTATTTGCCGTCATCTCGGTAGTCACCCCCTTTCTAGCCATATCATCTCTCGCACAGTCCATCCAGCAGGATTAGCATGAAGCTTTCTATGTCTACTCTACTGTAGAATAAAAATCGCTTGTCTACCCTTCTCGGTAGAAAACTGTCAAGTGTCTACACGGAAACGTCATTTTTGTCTATTCTTCCGTTGACAAAACGCTTCTCTACGGTTCTCGTGCTAAGCTTGCTGGTGTGATTTTATGTTACGTTTTTTAAATTACCTAAAATTACAAAGCTTTTAAATATTTTCAGACGGAGGAATTCAAATCTCTAATAACACTGAATATGCTGAATACTTTACAAAATGTCATCATTTGCTCTGGTAAGTGCTCTTTATTATAATTATCCTGTATGCTTTTTGAATAAAAATAACCAAGGGAAATATTTACAAACACATCAACATTTTTTTGATTAACATTATATTTTTTGGTGATCTTACCTGTGCCATGTTGATTTTAGGGACATTCTGTATTCGTATATTTTGTATATTTTTATATAGTTATAGCATTTATATAATAGATTACAGGGAAACCTATAAGAAGGTATTACAGGAAAATCTATAAGAAGTCTATGGTGTTAAATAACATGGTAAATCTTTCAATAACGTGTATCTCAATACGACGTAGGAACCTAGATAAATACTGTCTAAATCCGAATATCAACTTAATATAATTATTATGGTGGAAATATGCTTAAATTGCAAATGATTTTGGTATTACGTTTGTATGGACAATTCATTCATCGCCGCGCTCTTTAGAACTTCTTTTCGTAAAAAAACGTGAGAAAAAGTTGGAACTTACCTTCGATATATCCATAACCACAAGGTTCCCAGGTATGGTACAGTACACAAAAAAACGGCCAAGTGCGAGTCGGACCACGCACAATGAAGGGTTCCGTAATGGGGATGAATTTATCCTAAAGAAGAAACTTAACATAGTAGTTGAACAACATGTTCCCTCATAGATTACAACTGCAAATGTGAGTTTGTACGCACAATATTGAGACATTCACCATGTTATTTTAAGATCGTGCCGTGTTGTGCCGCAGCCTGGGAGAAGCCTATGTCCAGCAGTGGACTTCTATAGGCTGAGTTGATTGATTGACCTTAGATCGATCGATCGATTGATTGAGATCATAGACTTCTTATAGGTTTTCTTTTTTGTAATCTCGAAATATAATAATGTAGTAAAGAACTATTTTCTGTATTTTTTTCAAAATTTTAGGCTCAATAGTTTCGGAGATCGAGGGGATCTATTTTCTTAAATAATTTTGAAGGTATTTATTTAAAATGATAAAAACAAATTGAAATCCTTACAACAAGCCGTTTCCTTTGATATGTCACACGGTACACTTTGCGAAACTTGATTGATCCTATAAGGGTTCCGTTTTTTTTTCTTTTGAGGTACGGAACCCTAAAAATGATCACAATGACGGGAAGAACAAGTGAATCTCGGCCTCGTTAAGCGTATTTTTACACCCGTTATAGAAAAGTGAGCTCAGCTAGTAAGTAATAAATTCTGACATCATCAGGTCTACTGGCCGGTTCCTTACTCTGCGTGTCGATGGTGGTGAACACCAACGAGCTGACGGTCGGTGACTACGTTCTGTTTGCTTCCTACATTGTGCAGCTTTACGTGCCGCTCAACTGGTTCGGAACCTACTACAGGTATGTGAACAACTTTTGCAACAATAATCTGGGAGTATTCAAGTCACCAGTAGGCAAAGATGCAAGTGAAGGAAAAGTTGGTAGAAAATAACAATATTTTGGCAAAAGCCGCTTGAAATAAATATAGAAGATTGTCTGGTTGACCAGAACACTGACTTAAAAAACTTGTAATAATGATTTAACAATTAAGGTAAGAACTGCAGTGTTTTGATTTTTTTTTCAAGTTTATTTACTTTTCACCCAACACTGCATCAATAACCTTCCTTGTGTATCGCAATGATGCACGATATATATAGAAATAAGATAAAAATCGCTGCCCAACGTGAGTATACGATCGGTATGACTACGAAGTTATAGTAGTCGCACAGTAATTGAGATTAGCTTAATCAGATTTATAACTTAGTCACATGGCGATATCATTGATAAATATCACCAACTTTTGCCGTTATGTGGCAGCACTGCTTTCACAGGACACCCGGAGGACGAACTTTTAAAATCATAGACTAGTCACACAAAAGAATTGAATCGACATTCGTCTTCAGTTTAATTCCTCAAGTGAATTATGATTTTCTACATTTTTATCAGTCTGTAATTTTTATGGTGTACATAATAAAGAATATTCTATCTAAATGAGAAAAAACTAAAAACCAAGTGCAACTAAAAAAATTAAAAGAAGCGGGTTTTTTATTTTCATGTTGTTCCGTTTAGTGTGCTATATTATTAGAATCATCCCCTTTATCTCTTTGACGTCTAAAATCCGCCTTTTTTATTTTATGAAAACAAAACCTATAACCACCATCGCGTGACCTCGACTAGTATTTTATTAAAACCCATCCAGCCGTTAGGATCTTTTGAGGGTTGGGGGGTGTAAAGAATCCTACACAATTAAGATGCGCGTGAAAAACAAAACCCTTCCAGTCTATCTGGGGACTAAACGAAAACTAGCATTAATGCAACCTTTCCTGCTGCTGTTTTAATTAACTGTTCACAAAAATAACCTTAAAATGTTCGCAGAGCCATCCAAAAGAACTTCGTAGACATGGAGAACATGTTTGACCTGATGCGAGTGGATACTGACGTGCGCGACGCTATCGGAGCGCCGGAGTTGTTGGTACGACGCGGCGGGGTCGAGTTCAAGCACGTGTCGTTCGGATATGGACCGGAGCGGCTTGTGTTGAATAACATCAGCTTTAAGGTGCCGCCTGGCAGTACTGTCGCCTTGGTAAGTTTATTAATGACTCGTTTTTAGGGTTCTTTGACAGGTAACCCTTATAGTTTCGCCATGTCCGTTTGTCTGTATGTCTCCAGCTCAGCTCAGAGACTGTTAGTACTAGAAACTATAAGGGTTGTAATTTGGCATGGATATACATATTAATCACGCCGATAAAGTGGTGGTAAAAAAAATATTATCCCCATTTTACGTGAAAGGGAGGTCCCTTTCACGTAAACTGGGGATGATATTTTTTTTCTCGTAGATCCCATTGTGTGGGGTATCGTTAGATAGCCCGTGCAGAAATATTGAGGGTCTGTCGGGACCATTTTGCGTTTCAGGAATCCGTTTGCGTAACTTAAGCTTTAAAGTGAAAATTTTTGTTAGAGTCGTGTTCTGCCAGCGCTAAATGTTTGTTTTTGGATATCTGAAAAAAATAATGGCAGCATATATTATAACGAAATTAAAAGGAAAACTATCTCAGCTAAGTAGGCTTACAAGTTATCGAGTAATAGTCGACTAATTTACATTTGCAGTTGGAGAATTGACCGTGACGTATACTTATCGATGTATGGGAGAACATGTTTTTCAATAAAAATGTTAATTAAGTTTGTTCATAGGATAAATTCATCCCAACTACGGAACCCTTCATTGTGCGTGGTCCGACACGCCCTTGGCCGGTTTTTTATGCTATTGTCTGTTTCAAAAGTATCTGAGGGAAGTGTGAACAAAACCAGTTTTAAATCTCTAACTAAAGGGTATTATTAACACATTCATCTGAATTAAGATGATTGCGACTTTATAAATCACATTTTTTTCCATAATTTGTTTGAAATTATTCAATTGTAATTCAAAAATCATCGACGAAAGTTGAGATTGTTTTTAATCTCAATTGTCAAATGTAAAACACCTTTAAGGTGATTCAAATCAAAGCACTCAATTATTTTGTATATTTTGTTTCAATTTTATTATGGTATTAGTCAATCAATCAATCAATCAATATCTTTATTGTGGATCATAGGTAGGTACATAATACAGGTCTTAAAAAATAAATAAATTGTGATCAGCTATGTCCCGCCCTTAGGGTATACAATAGTTACACACAAATTAAAATTTACATTATTATTACAAATTATTAAGATTTACATATTATGACACATAAAATAAAAACAGATAATTATAAAACACACACATCAGTGGGACACTGAACGCGTCATGACTCAGGGGGACTATAGTGTAGTAGTGATTTGTCCGATAGGAAGTCTTTTATAGAGTAGTAGCACTTGTTTACTAATAGCTCATGGAGATTTTTTTAAAATCTTTTTATTTCCTTAATTATTCTAATAGTCCCCGGAATATTATTAAAGATGCGTGAAGCTGTACAAAAGATACTTTCATGCTTTAGGTGAGTCTTGCTAGCTACTGTGCGCAATTTATCCTTACGCCGTACACGCGTGTAGTAATTATACATGTCAATATTATTTTTGACAAATATTGCGCCCTCAAATATATAGACACATGGCAGTGTTAAAACGTTCATCTTTTTATAAAATGGTTTACAGGAGTCAGTTTCATGTAAGTTAAATATAGCTCTGATGCAACGTTTTTGAGCAATGAAAGCAAGCTCCTTGTCTGTACTATTGCCCCAGAATATTACACCGTATCTGAGGATAGAGTTAACGTAACCGTGGTAAGCTGTTAGTAAAGTAGTCTGATTCGCTATTTTCCCCAATCTGTGAAGTGCATATGAAAACTGTCCCAGATTTTTACATACATGGTCAATGTGTAATTTCCAATTAAGTTTGTTGTCAATATGTAACCCTAAAAATTTTGTTACTTCAGTTTCTTCAATGTCGTACGGGTACTTTAAAAATTCAATACCTAGGTATTGAATTTTTAAAGTACCCCCCCCCCCCCCCCGTACGACGAGTTCGTATTTTAAAATTCATTATTTTGGTTTTGTCAATGTTAATCATTAAATTGTTCAATTTTAACCAGTATATAATTAATAATATTGTTTCGTTAATGTCAGATTCTAGATCAATTGTAATATCATTAACGAATAAAACAGTGCTATCATCAGATTTTCATGAGATTTGTTACCGAAGGCATGTCATTTATATAAACAAGGAAAAATAAAGGACCCACGATACTTCCTTGTGGGACGCCGAATTTTGCAGTTCCAGATTCAGAAGCATATATTTCTTCTGTTTTAGTAGTGAGATTTAACCTCCTTACTTCTGTAAATTGCTGTCTGTTGTTAAGGTATGATTCTATAACTTTGTACACATTCCCTCTCACACTATATGCATACATCTTTCTTAAGAGGATCTTGTGATCAACTCGGTCGAAAGCCTTCGACATGTCCATGTATAGCACGACAGCCGGCAGCCCTTTGTCCAAGTTAGTCATTACCTTAAGTAAAAAGTTATATATAGCCACATTTATGGATTTGTTTTTCCTGAAACCATATTGACTGGACGTTAGGATGTTGTGCGTTTCGAAGAAATTATAGAGACAGTTAAATATCACCTTTTCAATATTTTTTCCAAAAATAGGTATCAATGCTATGGGCCTATAGTTGCCCATGTTAGTTTTGTCCCCTTTTTTAAATACTGGCTTTATAACAGATATTTTTAGTTTGTCTGGGAAGGTGCCTTCTTCTATACATAAATTAACAATGAAGCTTAGTGGTTCAGACATATTATGAGCAACATCTTTAACAATATGTGTCATAATGCTGTCATAGCCGGCACTTGTTTTATTTTTTAGAGCAATTATTATTTTATTAATGTCATCAGGGATAGTCGGTGTCATAAAAATAGAATTAGAATTATATGTCAGTTTATTGGAGGATTTTTGGGGTACATTAATATTATTATCATTGATGTCAAGAAAAAAGTCGTTAAATGAATTCGCAATGTCTAGAGGATTATTTATGATTTTGTCATTCGTAATTAATTGATTTACGCCTTCATTTGGATATTTAGATTTGTTGTCATTTATTACTTTCCAAGTAGCTTTGTTCTTATTTATGGCAGATTTAATAAAGTATTCATTTTGAGATCTTTTTGTCAGTCTGATTATAGTTTTATACCTCTTTGCATATGCGTTGAAAGCAGTTTTAGTGGCTTGATTTGGATTATTCCTATAGTGCCACAGTAGTTGGCATTTACGTTTGCTGCATATTTTTAAGCCACGTGAGATCCATTTCGGTCTAGACCTGTCATGTATCCTGACTTTCTGTAGAGGAAAACAGAGATCGTACAACATAATGAAATTATCATAGAATTTGTTGTAGGCACTATTCGCATCCGTGCAGCTATAAAAGTCACTATTGGTTAGTTGATTTAAATATTTTATAAATGTTGCTCTATTGTCATGAGAATAATTCCGTTTAAATATATACGAATATTTTATGGTGCAGGTCTTTTTGCCTCGAACCTTTATGATTTGCGCATTATGGTCTGATAGCGCTAATTCCTAAATAGTGCCTTTGCAAGCTCGTATGTTATGGGCTATGTTGTCTATGCACGTTTTACTAGCAAATCGCGTTACTTGCATAAATTTTAGTTTCAAATCATATTTTTTTTTTTTTAAATTTATGTACACACATTATAAACGTACAAGAAGAAAGGAACAGAAAAATACGTACAAAGATGATGCTTATTTCTAAAGAATTCTCTTCCAGCATACCTGCGATAGGAAAGTCGATAAAGAGATGTAGACACCGTGTGTAAGAGTAGAAGAGAAAATAGAATACATATAATCAAAAACAATTTACTTAATAAAACTAAACAAATAATATACTAATATACATACATACATACACACAAACATACATAGTGATATTTATTTTAGAAAATAAATATCACTAGAATATTAATTATAATTCTATTAAAATAATAAAAACATACGCAACTATGACGAAGTGGAAAGATAGTGTTCTTTCACTCTTCTTTTAAATACTGAAACAGTATGGCAGTCCCTTATATCAGGTGGCAGTGAATTCCACAACCGCACCGCGTGCACAGTGAAGGAGTAGGAGTAGAAGTCGGTGGTGTGGGGAGGGGACTTAAGAAGATTTCTAAGATGCGACCAGCAAGGCGCATCAGAAGGACGAGCGTAGGAAAAACGTTCCCGCAGATAGGATGGTGTTTTAGGATTGTGAAGGAGGTTAAATAGCAGACACAAAATCCGCGAGTTCCTGCGAAGTCGAATAGGGAGCCACTTGAGTATCTTGCGAAAGTTAGAAACGTGGTCATACTTTTTAAGGTTGAAAACAAAACGAATACAGATGTTTTGCAAACGCTCAAGTTTATTTAAAAGCTCCTCGGTGGCATGAATGAGAGTTTGAGCAAGGGAGATTTTGGTGTTCAAGGGCAAGAATCTCTGGAGACATTTCAACGAATGGAACGTGTAGTGCACTTTGCGACTGACTTGAGCAACATGGGCAGTCCACGACAAGTAGCAATCCATGGTCACCCCCAGGTTTTTAACCGTATTTGCGTATTCAATCTGAACTCCATTCAAGCAGAGAGGAGACAGCGACGCAACATTGAGCCTATTCCGCATATACCTGCCGCCAATAATCATGGCCTGGGATTTCCTAGGGTTGATTAGCAGTCCAAAGGACCGCGACCACTCACTGATCAAATCCAGGTCCCTGTTCATGGCAGACACGGCAGCTGCCGCCTCTTCCCTTAAGAGGTTATTGTAAAGCTGCAGATCGTCGGCATAGAGATGGAAGTAGGAAGAGATGACTCTCGTGACAGAGTTAATGAAAATAGAAAAGAGAAGAGGAGAGAGAACGCCACCTTGAGGCACACCTGCGGTAAGAGAGCACCAATCAGAAGACGACTCATCGAGACGAACACGCTGTGAACGGCTTCTGAGATAGGAGTCGAACCAACCAATAGTGGAAGAGGAGAAATTTAAAGAATTAAGAATCCCTAGAAGGATGTCGAAATCAACAGAATTAAAGGCACTGCTGAAGTCGAGAAGTACAAGTAAAGTTAGAGATTTGTGGTCCATCGCCCAGCGGATGTCATCAGTAACCTTCAACAGAGCCGTCACTGTGCTATGACCCGGTCGAAAACCGGACTGAAGAGGACTAAGTAGGTCATTCGCAGATAGAAAAGCCGAAAGTTGCTGATGAACAATGTGCTCAAGAACTTTAGAGAGATATGGGAGTATAGAAATGGGACGGAAATCAGTGGGTGAGACCGGCTTAGGAATTTTGGGTAAGGGGATGATATGAGCTTGTTTCCAAACCTCAGGAACAGTACAAGAAAACAAGGAAAAGTTAAAAATGTGGGTTAAGACGGGAAGTAATGCGGGGAGAATAGGAGAAAACATTCTTGAGCAAACATTATCATTACCTACTGCGGTAGAGGAGATAGCACAAATAGACTTTTTAACCTCAATTTCACTCACTGGATTTAATTTGAAAGAAGAACACTGCGGTACTGGCAAACAGGAAAGTTTATTTAAGGTAGCTGATTTGACGTGCGGATCTAAAATAACAGGGGGAAGTGAGAAATGTTTGTTAAGAGCACACATGTCAGTGTCATTACTGGAAACGACTGGAGACTTGCCAATGCCGACAGTTTTCAGAAACTTCCAGACTTCAGAGGAGTTACGGTTGTCGAGAGAATTATGGAAGTAGCGTCTCTTAGCATCTCTACACATACGCCTGCAACGATTACGCAAAACCTTATACGCATTCAGGTTGCGCTCGGAAGGACAGCGTTTCAACTTTCTTTTGGCTCTGTCCCTACCTGCCATCGCATCCTTAATGGCAGAAGTAAGCCAAGGAGCCGGAACATATTTGACTTTGACTCGACGTATAGGGGCATGATGATCGTATAAGTTGAGTATAGTTTTGTTAAAAATGTGAACCATATTGTTGACACATGAGCTCTCCAAGACGTCCGTCCAGTCGATGCTCTCTGCATAACGCAGCAATGCCTCCAGGTCTATGCCCTTGTAGTTCCGAAGGAAAATATATTGCGGCTTGCGCTTGGGAGGGCGAATCCTGGTATCTGGTTAAGAGTTCTATAAATTCACTAGAAAGTTTAGTATGCTTCAAAGTATCTATGTTGAAGTCTCCGCATAATACGTTCTTATTCCCGTTTGAACATACGTTATTTAATATTTTATTTAAAGTTGTGAAAAAGCTGTCTATATGGCCAGCGGTGTTGTTTGGCGGCCTATAAATACATATAACAATTATTTGATGTTCCAATAGCTCGATTACAGAGCATTCTAATGTGTTGCTGATAAATGAAATATAGAATACTTCATAACATCACAAAACTTGAAAGTTTTGTGAGAATTCTATATTTCATATTATTTTTTATTAATATACAGGAGCCTCCGTGTCTGCTATCTCTCATATAATAAGTTGCAAGTTTATAATTTGGGATTGTGAGATACACTTCGTCACCATTCGTCATGTTGTGTTCAGTGATACATAGAATGTCAACAGAATTGTTCTGGGTAGCTAATTCGTTAATGCAAACAGAAATCATATCAGATTTATTGAGCAATCCATTAATATTTTGATGAAGGATAGTGACAAATCTATAAACGAAATAAATTATTCGAGTTTGGATTTTCGATTTTGTTACATCCCGATTTAACGTGTTCGTTACTTGATTCATTTGTACAGTCTGTATTAATTATATCTATACAATTTTGGTCAGAAGCTAAGTTAACCTGCACGTATTTAGTTTCAAAAGACTTATTATTTTTTATTTGACACATTTGTTCGTATTACAATGTTTTGAAATGGTAATGTATATGTTACGGCTAATACCCGAAGTGCGGCTACACCTAGTTTTAGCCGGTTAGAACTAGGTGTAGCCACTTACTCTTGGTTAAACCTAGTACGAGCCGATTGTTTTCGGGTAAAATCATTTGGGTTAGGTTAGGTTAGAACAGTAGTAGGATTAGTTAGTGTAATTAGCCGGGGATCACGGAAGTAATACTAGCTCCCAAGATCCCCGGTGCAAGTGTGGGTAGGGAACACCGGGGTGGTTTTTAGTCAGTAAGAGTCTGACAGACCCCTCCGCCCACCCCAGGGCGGAGGACATCCATGAGGATTTTCCACCCCGACAAAAAAAAAAAAAAAAAAAGGTTAGAACAGTAACCATTAACAAGGGAAGGCGAGCGAGCGAAGCGAGCGTGCCGCGGTAGCGGCCGCCGAGCGCCAGATCCCCTCTATTGTTGGTAAATTGGTTTTATCCAACAGGGATTGTCTGGACCTATAATTCTAACCGGCTAAAACTAGGTGTAGCCGCACTTCGGGTATTAGCCGTAACATATACACAATATTTCTTTTAATAGCGACCTTGCTAGATTTAGTACATAATTACATCTACTTGGTGAAGATCTAGTGTAATTCATGTCCAAGAACAATTTTTATATTTCTTACAGATAAACCGTAGTAAATAGTTAATTTTTGATTCTTTCAGAAACCTGTTACTGGGTACCTCACTTATAATCACATTTGTATTTGCAGTTGACGATAACCAACGATGTAGATTTATGTCAATATCATAAGGGTTTTTATCGCAGCATCCGCCCAATATGATCACGTAGTCGCTATTTGTTAGTGTGCTGATTTCGCTCTTTGAGCAATCCAAGATCTCACTCAGTGCAGCACCTGGTTTTATGTAGGAAAACACGTCGTAATCGGATCCACGCAGGTTTTGTAGTAAATTGCGAAGACCCCGACCTTGTCCATCACCTTTTTTTTTTTTTTTTTGGGTGGGAAATTATCAAATAACTTCTCCCGCTCTGGGTGGAGCGGGAGGGAGTGTCAGACTTTTACTGACTAAAACCCACCGTGTTCCTTCAGATGCCTGTGTGCCAGGTCCACGATATCCCTTTCGGACAGGCTAATAACTCTGTGTTTGTTGTTCTGAGTCCTAAGTGGTGGGCTTTCCGAATTTATAGCGCTGTGTGTATTCCCACACATTTTATTTTTAAGGAAATATTGCCGACTTTCCGATTGAATATCCGTATTGTATTCGAATTTATCCTGCAGGGTTGAACGTGAGCTTACTTTTAGCTAGTCGTAGAGGAGAATGACGGGGAGTGTTTACACTCATGCTAAATATTCGTCTCGAGATAGGAGAGGAGTTATTTTTGCGCTGCGGGGTAGTGCAGGTAATTTTTTTCAGTAATTCTATTTGACGTTGTTGATCCTGTGTAACCTGTTTCAGCTTAGTATTTTCACAGTTAAGATTTTCAATTTCATTGTCAACGCTCTTTATTTTTTCTTTAACTTCATTTAATTCTCGCCTTAGGTCCTCGGAATATGACTGATCGAAGTTTTGGGTATCACTCTGGACACTCACCATAGTAGAATCGAACATGGTAGAGTTCAATAGATCTTGGCTGGTTGAAGACGATAAGTTCAGTTGTGATTGTGATCTAATCGCGTATTTTTTATTGCGTACAGTTATGTTGTCCATCTTGCCTGTCAATTTCCCTTTCTGGTGTTATTGTTATTATTATACTCACGAAGCATATCGTAAGCTAAGTCTGCTATAAACGCGTAGCGTAAGCTCAAGATGTTAAAACCAGCGCCTAGTGTACGTGTAAGCGTTAAGCATGTGTGCGTAGAAGCGGTCGAGTCGTGCGTAGAATGCAAGTCATTGGCAATTTTTTCTAAAAGTTTTTCACTAATTACTCACGGTACCGATGGAGTCCAGATGTGTTATATAGATCACTCTTTAGTCCGTTTCACAAGCTTTACAATGATATGCAGTTCAACTGAATTGAGCAAGTTTTAACCACTTTTTTACTAAAATAAAAAATACGGAGACAAAACAAATACGGTGCTAACTCTTTGAATCTCAACGACTCACTTTAGTATTACGAGGGCTGCACTAAAAGTATCGGGAATGGAATATTTCCACTGTTCCTGTCATATTAAAATCTTTTTAATTGAAAACTCCTTGGTTTTAAAAATCGAAATCCTTTTATTTATTTAAAAAAAGATTCTCGGTCTAGTCACAAGGTTTTGTCAACCTTGTTTAGTCGTTGAGAAAATGGAATTGACTCGAGAAAATTCAAGAGCGATGATTTATTATGACTTTCGAAGTGGTTTAACACAAAAACAGTGTGTTGACCGGATGATTTCTGCATTTGGTGATGAAGCCCCATCCAAAACCACAATTTATCGCTGGTTTGCTGAATTTCAACGTGGACGTGTCAAGCTCAGTGATGATCCCCGTCAAGGTCGTCCAAAAACTGCAGTCACCCAAGAAAACGTTGATGCTGTGCGTAAGCTGATTTGAGGAAGATCAACATGTGACATACCGCGAAATTCAGGCAACTTTAGACATTGGCATGAGTCAAATACAAATAATCTTGCATGAACAATTAGGTGTAAAAAAGTTGTTTTCCCGATGGATACCGCATTCGCTCTGTGAAGAGCAAAAAGCGGCTCGCGTTACTTGGTGCGTCAGAACTCTCGAAAGATTCCACGCCGGATCCTCAAATGCTGTATACAACATTGTATCAGGTGACGAATCCTGGATATACGCGTACGAACCCGAAACAAAAAACCAGTCACGAGTTTGGGTGTTCGAAAATGAGTTAAAGCCAACAAAAATTGTTCGTTCACGGAGTGTTGCAAAAAAAATGGTGGCCACGTTTGTCTCCAAAACCGGCCATGTTCGGCCACGACTATTCCTCTTGAGGGACAAAGAACGGTTAATGCAGAATGGTATGCTAGCATTTGTTTGCCACAGGTCATTTCTGAACTCCGTAAAGAGAACTGCAACCGCCGCATCATCCTCCATCACGACAATGCGAGTTCTCACACCGCGCACAGAACAAAAGAGTTTTTAGAGCAAGAAAACATAGAATTATTAGACCATCCGCCGTACAGGCCCGACCTAAGCCCTAATGATTTCTATACTTTCCCTAAAATAAAGAATAAATTGCGTGGACAGAGATTTTCATCACCTGAAGAAGCTGTGGACGCCTACAAAACGGCCATTTTGGAGACCCCAACTTCCGAATGGAATGGTTGCTTCAATGATTGGTTCCATCGTATGGAGAAATGTGTCAAATTTCGCGGAGAATACTTCGAAAAGCAATAAATACATTTTTAAATAGTAATGTTATGTCACTTCCTTGATTCCCGAAATTTTCAGTGCCGCCCTCGTAGTAGTTAGATTTAGTCTAAGCATTCTCATGCTGATTCAAGTAACAGGAGAAACCTCGACCCCTGTCATACAGCATGTCCTAGTTCAAGGGTCGATACCTCATTGATGTAAGGTGTACCGAAGTTTGGAAATAAAATTACTATTACTGGTACGTTTTCTGATCCATTTTTTCCCCTGATATTTTTGTATAGACATTATACAATAGCAGTTTTTATAAACCCATTAGTTGTTGTGTAATTCAAACGTAACAATATTGAACACAGGTGGGTCCTAGTGGCGCGGGCAAGTCAACAATTATGCGGCTGCTTTTCCGGTTCTATGACGTAAACGAAGGCGCGGTGCTGGTCGACGGACAGGACGTAAGGACGGTCACGCAAGCGTCGCTGCGAACAAACATAGGCGTCGTGCCGCAGGATACCGTACTTTTCAATAATACTATCAGGTAAGTCAACGAAGCAAAAGAATAATGTAAGGATCTTAGCAGGTCCCGCGGACCTGCGGACGGTGAGCGATGGGTAGCTCGCCGTCCGATAAGGACCAGGTCCGGGTCGACGGTGCGTTGTGTTCCACGCACACCTCAAAGAGATGATGTCAGCACCAACTGACGGGTTCCGTTAGGGCCAATGCCTGCCAGGGTTGCGAGTTTGTCCGAAAGGGATACCGTGGCCCTGGCACACAGGCAACGGGGAACACGGGTGGGTTTAGTCAGTAAAAGTCTCTCCAAGTTATTTGATAATACCCCACCCAAAAAAAAAGGCTCTTAAGCAGGTTCTGTTTGAGTTCAGCGCACATGTGGCGAGCCGCAGCGCACGCATTTCAAATAAGCCACGGTTTGGTTGCCCCCCCACGCTTCGAATGTTGGCAATGTTGTTTATTAGTAAAAAAAAACAGTACCTATAGATAATTTTATTGTGAACCAAAATAGTAATATAACAACAAAATTTTGAAAAACAAAAATAAAAAAAACAAGGCAGCTATGATGATGTCCTTTACCCGGTCATTGTTGCATTACTTCAAAAATAAAAAAAACAAGGCAGCTATGATGATGTCCTTTACCCGGTCATTGTTGCATTACTTCAAAAATAAAAAAAACAAGGCAGCTATGATGATGTCCTTTACCCGGTCATTGTTGCAAAAAAACAAGGCAGCTATGATGATGTCCTTTACCCGGTCATTGTTGCATTACTTCAAAAATAAAAAAAACAAGGCAGCTATGATGATGTCCTTTACCCGGTCATTGTTGCAAAAAAACAAGGCAGCTATGATGATGTCCTTTACCCGGTCATTGTTGCATTACTTCAAGGACTCTGACCGCACCCTCCCGACACACTGAAAAAAAACCATGCAGATAAATTGGAATAAAAATTGCAAAAACAAGAGCATGTAAAGGTGTGATAAACTTGAGCATTAAAACAGAGCATTCGCTGTTTTAAAATTTGACAAAACTGAACAACGAACAGAGCCAAGCATCGCTACGAACGTTTTTATCGATCATTCTAGCGAACGCTCTAGGACGGCGGTGGAATAATGACAAAATTGTTCGGCTCGGCAAAAAACTCGAAGCTAATTTACTGTTGTTACGCTAGAATGCTCGCTAGAACGCTCCTGTTTATTGTAACATTCGCTTGAATGCTCAAGTCTATCAGCGGCTTTAACCAAAAAACAACATAGAATATTTGTTTTATTTCAGGTATAATATTCAGTATGGAAGATTGACTGCACCGGCAGCTGATATTATATCAGCGGCTAAGAATGCTGATATTCACGACAGGATCCTCACATTCCCAGATGCTTATGATACACAGGTAAGAATTGCTACCATAAGCAAATAAAAAATATGGTCACAAAAAAAATGGCACATAAGAATAAAATAAAAAAATATGGTCATAAGATAATCTAACGTACAGATATTCTATTTCACGAAGTCCGTTCGGCTTTGATTGTACTAGTGACGTATCCCGACAAGCGCGCTTGTGTGTGTAAAAGTAGTTAACGTTAGCAAAAAAATCTGATATATATTCAAGTCGAGATTTAATAATCTATATAAAATTTTGGTTTTAAAAGTATATACTAAATAAATTAGATTAGGTTGCAATAAATACAAAAATATTAAGAATATGTAGGCATTAAATTAAGCATTGGTGTTACAGAATGGAAACGAAACAAGTAGGACTATTCAGTATTTTCAATCACTATCAGATAAATTTTCGATTTCCGATTCCGTTTTGCTGTCGTCAGAATCATCTTGTACATTGATTATAAATTCAAAATCGAGATCAAAATATTTCAAGTAGTCTTTTTCAATTTTGCTTTCTCCTTTTCTTCATAGGTGAAGTGAATTTTGATGAAGTGGATGGGAATTCCTTCTCTTCTTTTAATATTCTTTGAACTGTTTTTTGGCTCACACCCGTAGCTTCAGCTGTACGGCGTGTAATGTCTCGTAAATGAGACAAATCACAGTTGAGTTCCATTAATGATTTTGTAAATTCATATTCTTCTCGCAGAAAATGATAAACACTAGCTATCATGTTTCGACCCTAAAACAATTGATTAACACAAAAAAACATTCATTTTATAAATACTTCTATTGCTATATTAAGTATCTTTGTATAACATTTTAATTGAAAACGTATAAATAAATATTACCTCACTATGGACAACTCTTCTTCGTTTTGTTGCCATGCTGACCTTACTCCGTGAAACAATTTGGCGCGAACTAAGAACCACTACTGATCCGGACCGTGTCCCGATCGACACTGAGCGCTCTCGAGGTTACGCACACAAAAACAATGTGCATGTGCACGCTTGACAACATTCATAGCCAAACGGACTTCGTGACATAGAACATCTGTACTATCTATCGCGGGCACCCAAATCGGACCATTCTGTTAACCGCCCCCCCCCCCCCTTTTTACGACGGCCAATAAAACAAAAATACATGGGAATATTTTTTTCTCAGGGTCTGTTACAATGATCACAGATGTCTGACCACCCTTTTTTGACCAATAGGAATAGCGGCCGAGCGCTGCAAGCAGGAATAGTCCTTACGGTGGTCCGATTTGGATGCCTGCATGTATGTTTAGTATGTTTACGTATGTACCTACGAAATTCGATTCGACTGCGTCTTCTAAGTGCTAAAAGTGTGTATACGGACGTAAAAAAGCGTGCTTATACGCACAGAAAAAAAATATGCAAGATAACCACCTTGACTATTGGTCACCTTTCAACAACTTCTGGGGTGTCGATTCTTTAGCTTTTCTTCTCTGAAACGGAAACATAAATTTCGAAGTTTTAAATGTTTTCGTGGTCGTGACTATGTCACGATAGTGAATTAAATTTTTTGCACAAAACGTTTGTTCTAACGACCTATACGTGTTTCATTTGCAGGTCGGAGAAAGAGGTCTACGCCTCAGCGGGGGTGAAAAGCAAAGAATAGCAATCGCGCGGACTATCCTCAAGGACCCGGCGATCGTTCTGCTAGACGAAGCTACGTCAGCACTTGACACCAACACAGAAAGAAATATACAGGTATATATCCCATTTCTATTTAATTTTCTGTTTAGAAATCTTTATTTTAGAATCAGCCTTAGAAGAAGAAGAAGAACGTACGTAACCTATTGTATAATTATTTTATTAATCATCTATGAAATTTCTGTTTCAGGCGGCTCTGGCGCGAGTATGTGCGAACAGGACAACAATTATAATCGCTCACAGACTCTCTACTATCATACACGCCGATGAAATTCTCGTATTGAAAGAAGGAGAAATCATCGAAAGAGGAAAGTGAGTAAAACTTACTGCATTAAATCGTACTGGATTGCTTATCTATTTCTGTAATTTAAGTTTTGGGGATTTTAAGTTTTGGGGATTCTCCTATAACTCTAAAACTTACTGCATTGACTCGTACTGGATTGCTTATCTATTTCTGTAATTTAAGTTTTGGGGATTCTCCTATAACTCTAAAACTGACTGCATTGACTCGTACTGGATTGCTTATCTATTTCTGTAATTGCATTGACTCGTACTGGATTGCTTATCTATTTCTGTAGCAATTAAGTTTTGGGGATTCTCCTATAACGCGTGTTTTTGTGGGTGTATTATAGACAGGTACAGGTTATTCGTGTGTACCATCCTATTTATTCCCATGCGGGTCGTAAAAGGCGAGTGGCGATTACGGCCCCCTCCCCCCGCCCCCCAGACGACTTCCGGCTGAAATTATGACTATAGGTACACCTTTGCCCTTTGGGGAATACAGACATTTTTCTAACTCGAGGTATTTATATTCATTTTCAGTCATGAAGCGCTTCTCGCACAAGGCAACTTCTACGCGTCAATGTGGCAACAGCAACTGGAGAATCGCAATAACAACGAAAGCAATGGCGAGGGAAACAACAACAACGAGCCACGACCGCCGCCCGGACAGCCCATCGGCGGCAACGCTTTCGGACATGGCCATGGACATTAGAAGTGTACAGCCTTAAAGTAACGAAGCAGGGTGCTAGTCGGTTCGTGGATCAGTGAATTCGAATATTATCGATTCCTAGTGTCAATTGTTCGGTTCGAGGGCGTTAGATATAAGGGACATGACAGATCGCTCAAGAAGAGCATTTGTAACCAAATAATTTTTGTATTGATATCCTATGTACATTATGCACAAGCATTAGCTCACCGAACAAACGTAATAATGTACATAAGTTGACATTGTGATGATGTAACTATATTGTACCTAGTAGTATTATTGTGATGGGAAATTATATGTGCTATTTCAGTGTTATTAAACTGTTTTTTATTTAAAATTAGCATTTTTATTTACTGATAGGGGTCATTTTAATCGAGTAATAAAACCAGAAAAACAAATATTATAATTAAATTTTATTTAAAATTAGCATTTTTATTTACTGATAGGGGGTCATTTTAATCGAGTAATTTAAATAAAACCAGAAAAACAAATATTATAATTAAATAAATAAAAATTGTTTTTTTTAATCGAGTAATTTAAATAAAACCAGAAAAACAAATATTAAGTATAATTAAATAAATAAAAATTGTTTTTTTTTTTTAAATAAAACCAGAAAAACAAATATTTTAATTAAATAAATAAAATGTGTATTTTTTTAAATGATGGTTGTACTGCCTGTACTTATACAGCGACATTCCGAATAAAATCCAGGTACCATTTTGGTTACCCATTGAAAGGGTTTTTCTAAGCGGTTAATCAAAAACCCATACGGTGCATGAAAAGAGTTAAGAAAAACTGACCAGATGCCCAAGGTGACGAATTAGTGAAAGTGGCCTATTAGGGATAGCGACAAAATAGCGAATGTGACGAAAGGTCATCATACCCGTCTGAACAAAGGCGGCTCTCTGAACTTTCGCGCATGTTCTCTTACTCACACTTGCCCTCGCCTCATGTCATCACTTAGTTCCTAGAAAAGTTATTGTGCAGTCATCTGCGCAAAGGTAAAACCGGCCAAGATTCATCGGCCGTATTGTACACTACAGGCGGCGTTTTTTAGGGTACCATAGCCAAATGGCAATGTCCGTCGTTTGTCCGTCTGTCCTTCCGTCCGGATGTTACACAGCCATTTTACTCGGAGACTGCACTGTACCGTTGAAAATTGGAATGGTGTATTCTGCACCCAGAAAGATTTAGGGGTGGCTCTCCCCATACATGTAACCGGAGGATAATAAAAAAAAAAACATTTTTGGATTCAGGGATCCGTTTGCATAATATTATGCTTTAAAGTGCTAATTTTTGTTACAAGTCAAGTATCCCCTTGCCAGCTAAATGGTTGTTATTGGATAAGTGACAAAATTCATAGCAACTAAGTAGGTACATAATATAACGAAGTTAAAAGGAAAACTATCACAACTAAGTAGGCTTGACAAGTTAACGAGTAATTAGTCGACCAACTTACATTTGTGTATGGAACATGTTTTTCAACTACAATGTTTTTGTTCTTAGGATAAATTCATCCCAACTAAAGAACCCTTCATTGTGCGTTGGACACGCACTTGGCCGGTTTTTAGGGTTCCGTACCTAAAGGGTAAAACGGGAACCCTATTACTAAGGCTCTGCCGTCTGTCTGTCTGTCTGTCCGTCTGTCATCAGGCTGTATCTCACGAACCGTGATAGTTAGACAGTTGAAATTTTCACAGTTGATGTATTTCTGTTGCCGCTATAACAAAAAATACAAAAAAAAAACAGAATAAAATAAATATTTAAGGGGCTTCCATACAACAAACGTGATTTTTTTGCTCGTTTTTGCTCGATATTGATAATGGCAACAGGTAGACGCTTGAAATATTCACAGAATATTTAGTTATATATTCACTTTAAAAATTAATAATTAAAAAAGAAACAAATATTTAAGGGGGCTCCCATACAACAAACGTGAGTTCTTTGCCATTTTTATAGATAATGGTACGGAACACTTCGTGCGCGAGTCCGACTCGCACTTGGCCGGTTTTTGTATTGAAATGCGGAAAAGATATATAGAATAAAAAACTAAATTAAATGGAGGAGTTACCTTTTTGCTGCTTTTTTTTAATATCAACTTTGGAAAGCTTCGACAATCTTGCTAGGTTTTCATTATACGCTTGATTCTGCTTACGGTATTCGTTGACTGATATTGCAGGTCGGTGTTTCGCATATTCCAAACTCCTTAGAGAAGTCTGTTCCTTTTGTTCGATTTGATCGATAGTCTTAACGTAGTCCGTAGATATCTTACGGTAAACGTTGTTGCCATGTTGTAAACCAAGAATATGGTCGATCGATTTATGTTGATCTTGCGGACGACTTATTTTCGTCGGTATCGAATGGCGGCGCCGTAAATAAAGTTCGCGGGGATCTTCAGCTCGGGTATACAGTTCTAAATGTTTTTCCGGCGAATAAGTAAGAAGAAAGAGCAAATTCTTTCGGTGCTGTTCCGAATGTGATCTGTTAATAATATAATTTAATTTATTGTATGAAGAAAAATGCAATTAATATCTAACAAACTATTATAAAATAGGGTGCTTATTTGAGTATCCAATTTTGAGATGAGGCGCGAACCATAAATATACAGGGTGGCAGGGACATCGATGCGCAACTTGTTACCATTGGATTCATGAGTACATGATTCTGGACCACACTGCGTTGTTTTTTTTATTGCCTACGAAAAATTTAAACGCAGGGGGGTCCAGAATCATGAAATGAATCCATGGTAACGGGTTGTGTGTCGATGTATACCTAATCAGTATTGTGCATAAATTTTTCTTTGTAAACAGCAAGATCCGGTGAGTAACTATACTTACTTATAATCTTTTAAAGTTGGTCCTGGGCCCTGGTCAGAAGCCACGTCATCAATGAGCCTCGTGAGGACAGACATTCTCCGCTTCCCTTCGCCAAAATCGCTAACCCGCTTCCCGTCCGCAAAATCGCTAGACTGCTGCTCATCGTCAAAATCGCTAATCTGCGTCGCGTGAAAATCACTCCCTGATCTCCATCCAACGCCACCAGGACTGTTGATACAAATTATACTCATACTCTCATCTTTATGATCTCTTGATCTTAATTATCTAAGCGTACTTGTATAAAACAGCATGGTATGTGCATGTGATGCGGAGGAATGAGGAAAATGTCGTTAGGAAAGTTTTGAGTATGCATGTCCATGCCTATAAAAGTAGGGGACGACCAAAGAAACGATGGATGGACTGTGTGATATGGCTAGAAAGGGAGTGACTACCCAGATGACGACTAATAGAGAAGAATGGAAGAAAGGGACATGTTGCGCCGACCCCAAATCAATTGGGATAAGGGCAGGAGAATGATGATGATGACTTGTATAAAACAGCGAGTTTTCCGGTAGTTACAGATTGCTGCAGGTTGATCTACGGAAAGGAACAGTCACAATGTTTTACCTGTTTCTATAAGTAACGTTTTAAAAAAAAATATAATAAGTGTGGAGCTCTAAGTTAATACGGGTCTATTTTACACCCGCAGCGATCGGTATCGCGTTTTTATACAAGCACCCTATCTTTGTACCCAAATATATACCATCGAGCCATTTTTGTATTTCGAACTGAGCTCTGTTCCAATGAAGGAAAAAAACTGTAATTTGCTCACTTAGATTCGGTCGCTAATACTATCCAACGTCTAAGAATAATTGGCAGATAGCGGTCACTATCCATACATTTTTTGTAAACAAGCAACTTCTTTTACGCATAATTTATTTATTTTCCAAAGAGACGAAAACTGTGGAAGAAAGCTCTCGGAAAAAAAAAACGGAAACCCGATATTTCGTCGACACTATGTGCTATACTTTTTAAACCTAAGGACTTTTATGGGTAAATTCGTATATATGTGATGCTCCCTAGAGAACTATGTCTGTTTTCTTTACCTACAGGCACTTGTGATGTGATATCTACTATGTAAATTATAGTAAAGGTGTCTGTGTGTTTTGTTTATCATCAGAGATCGGAATAGGTAGAGCTTATTTACCTAAACTTCGAGGAAGGGAGTAGGTAACAGAGTGCTTATGTAATACCTGCACTAAAATCCCGGAATAATTATAATGACGTTAAAATCCCGGGATTTAAAAACCACGAATTATTTAATGGACTTTAATTATAGTTATATGATTGATTTGAAGCATTTATACAATATTTTTTAGGGTTACGTACTTACTAAGTTGGCTGGTTTATTAAAACTTGTGCTTGGAATCAAATAGATGTCTACATAAATTTTGTTGTACAGATATTTGGTTATTCGTGGCCAGGAATGGCCTAAGTAGCGGTGGCGATTTCTATTGTTTCAAAATATGTTTTGTCACACAACTAATAATGATATGATTTTTCTAATCATTAATTTGTAATGATAAAGTCCAATAATAAATCCCGGGATTTAAACGTCATTATAAGTCATTATTCTGGGATGTTAGAATATTGCCGCTGAAGTTCGTCTTCAGCGGGCTTGAACGCTCGGGATTCAATACGGCGCCCGCGACATAAGAACACTGCTTTATCCCCTTGGTGCATATCTATTAGCTATGTAGCTATTAGGCAAAGCAATAACCTTTCTCGTGTTTTTGTCTGTTCTAGTGCACCTTGAACCCTGGGAACTGCCGATGAGGTGTCCTTCTTAGGAACATGTTCGGACTCGGACGTATCTCTATAGAATGAAAGCTAAATTTAAATAAAAACTGAATGTCATACCTAGGTAGGTACATGATAATGTTCAAATACCATTGCAACCTATAATACCTTTTTATTACAAATGGTCTATCAAAAATCAACCTAGACTAGGTACAGACGCCAGCAGGTCAAGCTACCCGAAACTGTCAAATTTTCCCAACCTTGAACCTTATGCTTTAACGACAAAGTTGTCTTTCAAATCTTTTACAAGAAATTTGACAGATTGTAGTAGCTTGATGTGCTGGCGTCTGTACATAACGCTAAAGTAACTACAGACAATTGAATAAAGCTTTGGTTTCATATGAAAGCGGTTCCGTCTCAATCGTAAATAACGGCCGTCATGAAAATCTGTCATTTTCACCAGCACCATTGCGTAATACAATTTGAATCACAATCGGAATGATTTTGAACTATATTGCTAATCCATTGCTTTATTTCTTAGAAAAATTTGTCTGCTCAACAACGTAAATAACGCAATGAATGTTGTTGAACTGTCAAATTGAAACCGTTTCCTACTGATAGTGTGTTACGCAATTAGCCCGCAGGTGTCAAAAAACGCTCTGTATTTGTACAGCCGGACCGTGCTTCCATAAGTGGAAACTAAAGGAAAGGAAACCAAAGCTTAAGGCGAAAGCGTCAGGGTAGCCCGCAAAATTAAAATTTTCTTACGTTTTTTGCAATTTGCAGATCAGTAACAGGTTGTATGTTGTTTTAAATATGATTCGCGGCCGTAACAAATATGGCTTTACATAAGTATAATCAAAGCAATACAACTCTCTAAGTTCATAGAATCCTATTGAATGACTATTCTACGAAGGGGGTAATTGTGCTGCTGATTCTAACGTAAGAAAATTTGAATCTCGTGGGCTACCTTGACGCTTTCGCCTTAAGTGGCAATACATGTAAAATAAGTAAGATTGTTTATTCTAGTACCCATCTACAGACTGATACCTATGACTATGAGGAAGGTGTGGCGATATCGATTTACCACATCACTAGTACACACAACTGGCAACACCAGTTGGCAACCTAACGGGGACGAACGTGCGTCGTGAACTTTGTACTGTACTAACGTTAATGAATATAGAGTTAAAGGTGATACGGAAGTTTTGTTTACACCGTCACCCTCCTCAAAGGCATTGCACTTCCATTAAAATTGCAAAATTATTTACTTATTATAAAGGTACTTACCTAGACGTAGCAGATAAGATAATTATTAATATTCTAAATTAAATTAGGTATGTTGTGTCACCATTCAAAATCTTGATCCATATGTAGGTATAAAATTTTGCTAATGCATGCAGCCGGCCATTTTGTTTAAGAAGGACCAACCTAGTTTTTATTAATTATTTAAATACAGAGTTAAGGATAAGTAACTTAATCACCTTTTCTCAATTTCTTGATGGATTGTATCTTGTAGCATCTCGTGGATTGTTTTAGATATAGTCTCTTTTTTATCTTTACGATCCTGACGTAATAAACTAGGCTTCGTTTTGGAGGAGGTTATTGAGGGTGGTTGGATTGATACTTGTCTAAAACAAATAAAAAACAAAAATAAAAAATAAGTAAGTAAATAATATTACGCCTGTTTTAGCGGAAGTATATATATGTTATAGGCAAACTCCGAAGCTCCGGCGCTCCTAGGTTGGACTGGTCAATCCTCAGGTCAGATTGAATGACTTAGTCAAAGCCCAAACAAATGTAAATTTTCGGCCTTTGACTAAACAATTTTCGTCAAACCTGGGAGAGACTAATTTGGTCAGGCAAACGTCAAAACACAATTTTATTAAATCGGGGTTTGACGAGTCAAACTCCGATATAGGTATGAAGTGTCTTATCTTCGTATATTTGGAAGCATTTTATCATTTAAGCAGCTTTCAAGTCTTAAGAACCGCTTAACTCTGCCAGTTCTGACACCTGATTGGTCAGCTTACGTGATTTTCACTTTTATATTTGAGATGCTTTGAGAGAATGCCGTGTGGCATTAGGCCCGCCTTTTGTATGATGTGCAATAAAGTATAAAATAAATAAATAAATGCTTTGGAATATACGGGGGTTAGGTTAGGTTTGCCGGGAGGACACGGCGCGGCATACGCTGGCAGAGTGTGCCGCTTGGGAGGAGCCTCGCCGTGCCCTCATCTCAGGAGTAGGCAGTGACCTATCGCTGCCGGCCGTGGTCGAGTCGATGGCCGGCAGCGAGGAGTCCTGGGACGCGGTGGTATCCTTCTGCGAAACAGTCGTGTCGCAGAAGGAGGCTGCGGAAAGGGAGCGGGAGATCTCGTCCGCTCACCCGGCCCGCAGCAGGCGCACTGGGCGTCGGCAGAGGGCAGACAATGCCCTCTTCCGGCCCCCCTAAATGGGTCCAGGGACGGCGGACTCGGGGACGTCCGCCGCCCCCTATCACACTGGACCCGAGGTGGCGGCGAGTAGTGTTCCACGCGCGCCCCTTTGAGACGTCGCGGGGGGGTCTAACACCTCACCCCCCGCAGACTTGAGGTGGCCCGCAGAGGCGGGCCGGCACTAGCCGGGGATCACGGAAGTAATACTAGCTCCCAAGATCCCCGGTGCAAGTGTGGGAAGGGAACACCGGGGTGGTTTTTAGTCAGTAAGAGTCTGACAGACCCCTCCGCCCACCCCAGGGCGGAGGACATCCATGAGGATTTTCCACCCCGGCTAAAAAAAAAAAAAAAAAAAGGTTAGGTTAGGTTCCCGACGGCCACATTATCGTGGAGGGTGTCAGGATCGAGGTCAAGGCCCAGATGAAGTACTTGGGCCTTGTACTTGACAGCAGGTGGCGCTTCGGCCCACACTTTAGCGGGCTGTCGACACGCCTGCTGAAGACGGCGAATGCCCTGTCGTGGCTTCTCCCGAACCTGGGGGGTCCGAAGGCGAGATGCCGGCGCCTGTACGCCGGCATCCTCAGGAGCATGGCCCTTTACGGGGCCCCAATCTGGGCGGACTCCCTCCACAGGAGGGAGAACGCCACTGCCATCCGGAGGCCCCAAAGGGCCATTGCACTGCGGGTAGCGAGGGCCTACCGAGCTCGAGGCGTGGGTGCTGACCAGAGTTTACGAATGGACGGCGCGGCGTAAGGCGCTCGGGGAGCTCCCCGCCGCAGAAGAGCGGGAGGCCGTGCGGCAGGAGGTGAGGGACGCGATCGTCCATCACTGGACAGAGGACCTCGCCACTGCCGCTTTTGGCCGCCGAACTTTGGACGCGCTCGGGCCGGTCCTGAAGGACTGGCTCGAGCGGTCACATGGTTTCCTCTCTTTCCGTCTGGTGCAGGTGTTGTCCGGCCATGGGTGTTTCGGATCGCACCTGCACCGGATCCAAAGGGAGGAGACCTCGTCGTGCCACGACTGTGGCGCGGCGGAGGATACGGCACAGCACACCTTTGAGGTGTGCCCGGCCTGGTCCGAGCTGCGCCAGACTCTGATCGCAGCGGCCGGGCCGGACCTCTCGCTTCCCAGCGTCGTCAACTTCATGCTGGAAAGCGAGGGGGCCTGGACAGCAGTCGCCTCCTTCTGCGAGAAAGTAATGTCACAGAAGGAGGCGGCGGAGCGCGCGCGGGAGGACGATCCTCTCGCGGCGCCGCTCCGCAGGCGAAGAGGAGGCGCGAGAAGGCGATTGTACGATCGTCGTCTCCGCCTCCTCCCAGGTGGATGCCAGCAGGCAACGGGTGCGGCAACCCTTGCCTGTATTGCACAGGCCTCCACCAGTGCCGGACGGGAATGGCCAGGTGTTCCCTGCCATTCCCGTAGCCCCCCATTGAGAATGGGGGGCACGCGGGGCCCGCCGGTCAGGCGGGCATGCACCGAGAGGGTCATGGATGTAAAGGTTGAGCCGGTTTCCCATGGCCCTCCCATCACGGTGATGTGGGAACACCGCTGAGTTTTAGTGGGTATACTGTCACTTATTGCCAGGAGTCCCACATACCCCGACTCGTCCCCCACGAGCGGGCATGCGTAATGCATTTCTCAGCGTAAAAAAAAAAAAAAAAGAAAGGTTAGGTTAGGTTTACACGCCCGCACGCTCAATGAACGAACATGAAATGACAAAACAATCGGTCGGAACACCGCGAGAGACATTATGAACCTGTTTAAACATGTTCAGATCAACGTTTGACCGAGTTTTGCAGTCGCTTCTAGGATTGACTAGGCCAAAACCGAAACAGAATAATTTACTTTCGACGTTTGACTGAAAAGTTAGGAGCTCCTGGGTTTGACTAAAAATACTTCAGGCAAAGGGCGAAATTGAAATGTATTTCGGGGATTGCCTGATGGCTTTGGCCAAACCTAGGATAAACCAGTCCTTCCGCGAAGAGCCTGTGTATCGGACTTTGACTATAACATATATATATATTTTTTTTCTTGTTAAAAACGTTGCCCCACACTAGGAATTTCTCCTGTGTCGTGGGTGCGTTTTACAAACATTTAAACTCACATACACAAACAGCCAGACCCGGAACAACTACTTATAGGTCATACAAATATTTGTTCCGTGCGGGAATCGAACCCGCGACACGCAGCGCGGCAGTCAATCGCTTAACCACTGCGGCAACCGTGCCGTCAAATATACACGTACGTATACAATGTAATATGTATTTGGATTGTAATAGGGGGGGCTTATAATATAAGTCAACGCAATCAAAAGAAAGACGAGTGAAAAATGAAAGAAAAATGAAAGCTTATAATTATTATTAGCTTTCATTTTTCATTCGTTTAAGGGACAGCAAAACTTAGTGTTTGATATTAATTTCAATTTGATACCTTCTACCATTTCCTGAGAAAAAGGACCCTGAATTCCTGACAGATGGACAACAAAGTGAATAATAATAATAATCAGTTTATTTCAGACAAAACAGACATCCATAATTGTGTTAGTAAATGCTTAAGATATATGTTAGTAAAACACAACAAATAAAATTATGAGAACAATCAACAAAATCATATTTTGTTGGACACATGGAGTGCAACCCAGTGCCCAAGAAAAGGACTGTCCAGTCGTCCCGCTATTACTTTTAGAATACTATTGGAGCTTTTCTCATGATGGCATGAAAGCCATCAATCTTATCCTCCATAAACATGCCAGACGCACTACAGCATCTCGATAGCCCCAACAGCATCCTCAAGGCGTTATTATATTGTACACGAAGGGCATTGAGTGCCCGCTGAGTACAGCTGACCCACAGGGTGCACGAATATAATGATTGGCAGTATGCCCGGAACATTGTGCACTTTACTTCCTTCGGGCAACCTGTGAGCCAGCATGTTCCCACGGACAGCCAATGCCCTTCGTTCCCTCTCAACGTCCACGCCATCAACGAGGTCCTCCGTGACCCAGTGACCCAAGTTAGTACTTACCCTGCGTCGCTCTGTTAAGCAGTACACTATTTAGTACCAAGAAGGAATAATAAAGAAGGAAGGAAAGGGATGGAATAAGGGTTCCGTTTTTTCCTCTTGACGTAGGTATGGAACCCTAAAAGGCCTACCTACTTTAATATTTTTAGCGCTGGCACCTAGTATATGGTAGATAATCGTCGAGTTCCGAGTCATCAGTTGTATCATCATCATAATAATCTTCTGGTCGTTCAAATTGGCGCATCCTAGTTAAATCTTCCGGACGTATGAACCCAGTCTGACGTCTAGTTATTTCTTTGTGCATTTCAGAGGTTCGATCAGGCACAGTGATAGAAACGTTTCTAAAAAAAAAAAATGTAGGTTCTTATAAAATAAAAAATAAATTGATTTCAACCAGACTAGTTTATAAAAATTATAGTCAGTTACCTATACTATTTCTTAAAGATTGTGCCAGACGATCGTCTACAAGCCTTTCTGCAGAGGTATACCTACTATTCCTATTCGCTAGCTATTATCCGTAAACGACAATTTGTATCAATTGTCGTTTACGGATATGTACCTACCTATTTGCCAAATATAACTATAGGTACCTATTTATGCCAGATTCCAAGTAAAGGCTCTTACAAACACACGTTGTCGGTGCCTGTCGTGCCCGCGATATCGCGTGAGTGTGTAAGAGCCTTATAACTTACTTTTCACGTGCACGTCGTAACATCTCTTCAGCCATTCTAAAAATCAGAAACATTTATGATTCGAGATAAAACAACAATTTTTCATAATGTAGGTAAATACGAAAATAATCGGTAGGTACTTACCTGAATTTTCGCAGGGCCTCGTCGGGAATCAAATCAGACCTGGAAAAAAGGACAAATTTGTTAAGTATGGGCACGGGAATGAAACGGTAATAATTTTAAAAGAATCTTACATTTTCTGGCCGTCAAATATGTTAGTATGTTTGACACTTTTAGCTATCGTCTTTATGACTCCGCCCGCAAAACTCACACGATCCACATTATCTCTAGAAAAAATAATTTGCGTTTTATAAGGTACCTACTTTTTTTTAACAATAAAAGAATAACTACATATTCCTAGTACCTCGGACCAAATAAGAAACCAAGACAGCGCTGTCAACAGTGACGTGAGGCCGGTTTCGTACGCACTTAGTGAGTGTTCCGGTGAGGTGTAGTTTTGGTTGTAAATGTGTGCGTGTGAGCGTTTATGCACGGAGCGAGGTGTAGTTTTGGCATGCTTCACTGTATATAAGTTCGCAGCGCTATGTCTTGGTTTTTTGTTAAGGTTCCGTACCCAAAGGGTAAAACGGGAAACCTATTACTAAGGCTCCGCCGTCTGTCTGTCTGTCCGTCTGTCACCAAGCTGTATCTCATGAACCGTGATAGTTAGACAGTTGAGAATAAAATAAATATTTAAGGGGGGCTCCCATACAACAAATGTGATTTTTTTGCCGTTTTTATAGATAATGGTACAGAACCCTTCGGGCGCGAGTCCGACTCGCACTTGGCCGGTTTTATAGACAATGGTACGGAACCTTCGTGCGCGAGTCAGACTCGCACTTGGCCGGTTTTTATTTTTTTTATTTTAGAGGTGGGTAATAATAAAATTAGTTTCACCAGCAGTATAGTTGCGTATCACACTATCAGTACTGGGTTTCATTTTGACAGTTCAACAACATTCATTGCGTTATTTACGTTGTTGAGCAGACAAGTTCGAACATTATAAAGCAATGGATTAGCAATATACTTCAAAATTATTCAATTCGATTGTCATTGATATTTTGTTACGCAATTATGGGGTGTATCCTAGTGAAACTCCGTAATACACAAAGCCAAACTGTTACCACCGATGTGCTGTACCTAAATACTTAATTGTACAGACGCCAGCAGGTCAAGCTACCCGAAACTGTCAAATTTTCCCAATCAACCATGAATTTTAAACTGTAGCGATAAAGTTGAAAAACTATTAAAGAAAGGAGATGTCCGCTTTTTGTATGGGCGTTGGTTTTTTATTCCGAGAAAAATCTAACCAGCGACAAACTACACTTAAATAAAAGCGACAAAAATATGAAATTTGTAACCACTGAAATAATATTTTTAGACCCCTCCATTTAAGAGAAAAAATATAAAATATTTAATGTTAGTACATATATGTTATTTGTTGATGGCAACCCAAATAAAATCTCCCACACACTTTGACAATGTCTAATTTGACAGCTGATTATATTCGGCTGTCAAAATATGACATAAAGTGTTGACTGACAGGCATCATCCGTCTGATTCGTCTGCTGTCAAGTGCTGTGATGCTGTCACACTTGTCACAGGTCACACTGTCTCGTCTCGTGCATTCGTGATAACCAGTGTTCTCGTATTTTAATTTGTGCTTTCATTGATTTTCCTGATTTTACTGACTTTGCTTTTCACAACGGATTCTTCTACTTTGCACATGATTAGGATACCAGTAGCTTATGAACCTTTAACCCTGACGACATTGCTTTTTCATAACGGTTATTCGATACTGCACGCGTTTAGGACTTCGGATTTCGGGTTTAAAACCCCCAATGTAAGTACTGTTCTTTATTCTTATTTAGCTCCCTATGGGTTTTATTTGCATAACCTTTGCCTCTTTTAAGTCCACTGACAGTCTGCAATCATTAACATCCATTTCTATTTTCAGATTATTGTTACAGTTATGGCTCTCTGCATGAATTGCAACATAGCCACACATGTTAATCAGCAGTATGAATATAACGCTTTAAGCATGAGCCCTGAGATAGTCTCAATAATTGAAGAATGGACTGCTCAGGAGGTAATGTAAATTACCTAAATGTAACGTTTTTTTTTAATATTTTGGTACCAGTCTTATGTTGAAAAAGATTATACAGCATTAATTTGCTCAAAAAACATGCAGAAAAACGATACTGTGTTCTGAACATAAATTATTTTGTTTTTAGGTAACAGACGGAGATTGCATTTGCCAAGAATGCATCAACCTATTGCTGATAGAACTGAGTAACAAAAACGACCATAACATTGGTGACCGACAGCTGGGTCATCAATCAGTATGTGTGTGTTGTGGTGTTTCTATCTCAAGAAGAACAGGCAGGCGTTCTCGTCCCCTACCTGATGGTCATCCTGAGCGGGCTTATATAGCTAGCATCATCAACCCCCGTCAGGTAAATATGTAAATTAAATATTTTCACTTGATAATATTGTATTACTGATTACTGGAACACACAATAAATGAAAACTTAATTTCAGATCCCTGCTAATGCTCGAGCATGTAATGCCTGCTGGCAACAAGCTCATAACAATATTCACGAATTGATGGAACCACCAAGAGAGGCTCAAGTGACTCAAGACAATGTAGAAAGTAGGTCTAGCTCTGTGGCTGAACCTGTAAGTGCACTCAGTTCAGAAATTGATTTTGTCAATGTAGTTCAAAATGAGAACAGGTATGTAGAACTAGATGGTTACAGTCGGACACCGGATTCATCAAATCATTGTTTTGTTCCCGAGTGTATAAATATGGAACGTTTGAGAGTACCCATGTACCTTAGAAAACGAATATTAATTGACTATAAATTATATGTCTCACCTAATGCCCGAGTATGTGAAGGACATTTAAGTGTTTATAATTGGGAGCTGTTGAATGAATTTCAGTTCACAACGCAATTTACCCTGAATCATGTTGTAGAAATGTTAGATTTATTAAGAAAAAAAACAATTAACATTATTGATTTTGAAAATGTGGAAAATATGAATAACCATATATGTCATTACTGGACAGGCTTGACTGTATTGAATTTTTTAACAATACTCAGCATTATTACCAATCAATTATCAGCTGTGTGTCGAAAACCAAAAACGGCTTTAGGATTATACCTTATGAAAATAAGAACTGGGGAGCCAATTAGACGAATTGCATCATTGGTTTGTATAAATAAATCAGTAGCATGCAGTTATATGAAAAAGGCACGTAATTGTATGAAAGAATTTTATGTACCAATACATTTAGGTGTCAATCGTATTTCTCGAGCAAGCCTGTCCAGTAGAAATCTTTTAATCCCACAGGGTCTTTTTGGAACAGCAGAAAATAACCCCATAGTTATTTGCGATGGAACCTATGTATACTTACAGAAATCGTCAAATTATCTGTTCCAAAAAAAATCATACAGTTTACACAAGTTTGCAAATCTTGTTAAACCTTTTTTGCTGGTGGCCACCGATGGCCACATTATAGACATATTTGGACCATACGCAGCCACAACATCTGATGCTACAATTATGAAACTGCTGTTCCAAAATGAAAATTCTAATTTAAGGCAATGTTTTGGAGGACAGAATGATGTATTTATTCTTGACCGCGGCTTTAGAGACTCTATCCCACTGCTCAGATCTTTGGGATATTCTGTGTACAAGCCAGAGACCCTAAGTGAAGGCGAAACTCAATTATCAACTGAAAAAGCCAATAGATCTCGACTAGTGACACTGTGCAGGTGGGTGGTAGAAGTTGTAAACGGTCGGTTTAAACGGGATTTTAAAATCTTTAGAAATAAATATTTTAATATTGGGTCTAGAAATCTTATGGATGATTTTAAAATTGTAGGAGCCATTTTAAACCATTTCCATCCCGTTTTGACTGACCGTCCTGATGCCCAAGCTATACTGGACAGAGCTAATCAGAGAATGGCCATGCCAAATTATTTAGCTGACTATGTGATTGGGCATCAGCTTAATAGACGCCGAGCCAGTTTCGTACAGATAAATGCTCAAATACCACAGCTGAATATGTTCCCTATGATGGACATGTCAGATTTAGTTCTATTTAGCTTAGGAATTTATCAAATTAAACAGGCTCGCTCTTATTATGGGGAACATATTCGGCCGAACGGTACTTTTACTGTAGAAGTAAGTGGAGATTTACTATTAATAAACATTCCAGGCATTTCGTCATCACATGAAACAGCTTTGATCAGAGGACGAATAAAGTCACGCCACTATAGTAATAGAGTGTATTACACATATATTTTACTCAAAGTGGCAGAGACTAGTTGGCAAAGCTGTTTATCTGACTATTATTGCAGTTGCATAATTGGAAAAAGAACTGTTGGAAGCTGTGCTCATGTGATGACAATTGTCTGGTATCTTGGATGGGCCCGGCATGAAAATGACATAATATCTCCACCTGCTCAGTTTCTCGACAATATTTTAACATGAGAAGACATTGAAAATGAAGAAAATCAATAAATGAATATCTAAGACTATACAAAGTTTTATTTCATACCAAAACTGTAAGCCGACGTTCGCACGGACATAAAAATATCGCGACGGGATTTTATCGCGCAGTGCATTTTCAATGCTATGCTTGGCGCCGAGAGATGAAAATCCAACAATGTGTTTTTTGACGCGCTGGGATACACTCTGTTGGATTCTTACCACCGAGCGGTGAAAATGCAGTGCGCCAAAAAAAATCGTGGTATTTTCACGTTCATGCGAACGTCCAATTATAGCATAATAATTCAGTTTTTCAATAGCATATTTTGCTGAAAAGCTTTTCATCTTCTTCCGATCTCGATTCCAAGTCATAAAAAAGGAATTCTACGTAATTAAAAAATGTTCTCAATCAGTAGATACTATTAACATATTAAAATAATTACTTATTACAACTTGCACATAAACATTCTAAGTAGCCATGATCATACCTATAGAGTGCCCTTTCGATCTAAAAGGTTAGACTAAACATTTTTGACTGAAAATACCCCATTTCATCATATTTCTTGTTGTTTACTTTGTCATAATCATCCATCAAATATCTAAAGACAATAATGACAGTGCCATGTGTCAATTTTGACAAGTTTTGTATTTGTTTAGGGTGTGTTCACTTTAATATACTAGTTAGTTAGAAAGGTTTGTTCGTTTTAGGAGTAAATTCACACTAAAATAAAAAAACCATTTTTCTCAAAAATGGAAGCCTTTAAAAATGTATGTTATAGTTAGAAACACTAGCTTTTGGGTTGTCTATCCAAATATATTTAACTGATCCTGGTTAGAATTATTGAATAATAAAAAACCATTTTTGGACATGTCCTTTGAAAGATTGTAGTAACTTGATGTGCTGGCGTCTGTACCTACAAACAACGTTAAATAAAAAAGTATATTTTTTTACTGTATATATTGCTTGATTTCTCTCTCATCTTCAGAATCTAAACTGTTATCTGTAAATAAAAACAACGTCAGTTAGTATTTTCAAATGGTAGATACGCAAGTTACAAGAGTACCTAAATTTTATAATAGCAATTTATTAACTAATAATGTATTACCCGATGGTTCGGTTTCTGGAGATTTTATCTCAAACATCTCTGCGAGTATTTCCGAGTGGAAAATTTGTCTGTCCCCATCAGTCTTCTTTTTCATCATACCAGCTTCTCTGTCTAAATCGCTTTCGAGGCAATAGTCCCCCTGCAGCAATCTAAAGATTAAAATAATTTGTATTATTATCACAATCGATAAACAATATGTAGGTACCACCCACGAACCATGCATGCAGACTAGCACCGCCCTTAGGCCGTTTGGTAGTAGCCCGTTCCTTTCTACTAATTTTGCAGCCTAAGGCGTTTACAACAATGGCGCCATATGGGTGCTGCAAGATTACTTTCAGAGAGGTGCATCTTCGAAAAGCGAGCTCGAACATCTTTTTACACTTCACCTCGGATATCTTAGGTTTTCGTTTATCCATTCGTACAAAGTTTGTTCAGTGGCGAACTGAGCTTGTCGGCGGCCTGGGGTGGCAAAACAAAATGGACCCTTTTTTTTTGGGTGGATAATTATCAAAAAAATTCTCCAGCTCTGGGCAGAGCGGGTGTCAGACTTTTATTGACTAAAACCAACCTGTGTTCCTTCGGTTGCCTGTGTGCCAGGGCCACGGTATTTCTTTCAGACAAACCCGCAACCTTGGCAGGCATTGGCCCTACTGGACCCTGTCAGTTTGTGCTGACATCTCTTTGAGGCGCGCTTGGAACACAACCCGCTGTCGACCCGGGCCTAGTCCTTATCGGACGGCAAGCTACCCATTGCTCACCGTCCGCAAGCCTGCGCCAACGTTGGCCGGGAATCGGCCTGCGATTCCCGATGCCCAGGGCGTCTCCTGCGGCGACTAGGTCGTGAGGGCGCGAAATTTACCTTTCCCTCACGCGTTCCGCCTCCTCCTTTGCAGCTCCTCAGCATTACTTCTTCGCAAAAGGAGATGACGGCCTCACATGCAATCACGCTCCGAATCATGGCCTGGACCAGGGCCGGACGCGAGAGATCGCCTCAGCCGAACGCCTCAGCGAGGACACGGCGGTGCTCCGTCCAAGCCGGGCAGACCACCACCGTATGCTCCACCGTGTCCTCCGGGCGATCCACTCAGTGGTAACACCCGGGCGTTTTCTCCCGCCTTATCCTGAACAGGAACCTCCCGAAATAATCGTGTCCGGTGAAGACTTGCGACAGGCGGCAGGTGAGGACACCGGTGGCTCCACTAGCCACTTCAAAGAGGGGACTTATTGCCACAATTCTGGCGTGCCCAACGCTGGGTTGTGACAATCACACTCTCCATGTCGCCATGAGATCCCGCCGGAGCTCTGTCCGCTGTGCCGTTATTTCTCGCGGCAGCGGAGTTATGGCCCGGTGTTTCGCCTCCACGCGCCACTCCCATATGTGTGCGAGGACTTTTGCCTCCAAATCCCATGGCGGCAATCCGGCAAGGAAGCTCGCTGCCTCACCGGAGACCGTGCAGTATCCCCGGACCAGCCCAGTGATCATCACGCCACTGAGTGATGGTCATGACCCTTTGGGATGCGTTCAACCGGCGGACTGGTCGCAGCCTCAAGGAACGAGCCCACACCGGTGCCACGTAAAGAGAAAATGAGGACCCCTGACTTTCTCAGTTCATGTATTTCTAGTATTTTTTTTCAAAAAATCAAGTTTAACGTGCGTCTATCTACAACATGAGCTTCACAGCTGGCAGGATTATTGGAAGAACGTAAGAAAGAAGTTCCTTATCGCACGTTATACTCTACTTTCTCAGTTCTATTCTACTCTTTTTATTATTATTTATTTATTTATTTATTTATTTATTATTTTATCATTTAGTTACTCTACATCGATGTTAATTTATTACATTGTGCCTGTTAGTTAGTACATAATATACAGCGAAAAGAACTTCGTTCCAACCGAGTGTCCTACGAAACCTCTCGACTATTTACAGGAAGGTGCATTTCCACCTCCACATTATGCTATTCACGGACATTTTCATCGAAAAGCAAGTATGTGGAATGCAAGAGCGTGCGAGGCTAGCTCGAAATTTCGTTACTTCTTGGTGAGGTTTCTTTTTATGAACATCTATGCGAAAATATAAGTTGCTTTGTCGACTTACGCAAGAAAGTTTAATTAAATAATTAGAATAACAGAAAGAAAGAGTGAGCTAAGCAAGTTTGAAAATGTTTGCACCCCGTGAGCGCCCTTACATAAATAAGGTTTTCTTTTGAAAATTCATACATAAAACCACAAAGACACAAAACAGACACACACACACAAAGGTAGTACATAAAGTCGACAATTCGATAATCACGAGACTGTTGACAAGAGCGAGCGAAGCGAACTCAAAAAATGTAAGCACCTTACATTATAATCTAATACGTAGACGTGGGTATTAACCACGGAATAGATAAATTTATCTGTTCCGTGGTATTAACTAATAGGTACGTGCTAATATAGCTACGCAACGCAAATACCCTAAAGAGGGACTAATTAAAACAAACCTTTTAAGATCGAATTCGGAGCTAACCTCACCAGGGTAGGGCACGTCTGTTAAAGGTATGTAGAAGGGCTTCTCAGGCTTGCCGACTAGGCTATCACTCACAACCGCAGACACTTGCTTATAAGAGTATTCTTCAGGCATGTACTCATATTCTTCTACGTCAAAATCGTTGTTTTCGCCCTTTTCAACAGTAACAGCTGGTGTCGCTTTTCCACTACGATCACTCTGAGCTTTTTCTATTTGTTTGTCTATTTCTCCTTTTTTTCGCATGAATCTGAATAATAATAAAATCACTGACGTGTATTTATTTATTGTAGTATATCTACTAAATACTTAGTTAACAGGTGTACACACACAGAAACAGCAAAACCCACAATCTTTTAAAAGTCTCCGGTGCTTCCAGCAAAGATGTAAAGCATGGAGCCATGGACCTCTACAAGCTCGACGTTTGCCAGCGAGCTATGGAGCGCAGTATCCCGGGGGCTCGACTTTCAGACCGTGTGACGGTGTGAGTGAGAATACTTCGCGCCAAAACCAACGTCACGGATGAACTGTACGACCAATTATAGCGAAAAGCGGCTTCTTTTTTATTCAGGCAGGCATAATACGGATCTATCTAATAGGATGTTACAAAGAAGCACCTGTCTAATGTAACGTGCTTCTATTTAGAATTATAGAGTTTTCACTAACCTTTGTGTTGTACGTAGATTTTGGGCAACTTCCTCAGAAGTAATCTCACCTTCACCCAAAATCATTTCAGCTTGTATTTGTTGTAAACTTCTAAATTGGGCCTCTAAAAACACCTTTTCTAGCAATGCCTAAAATTTTTCATGAACATTCAGATAAAATATATTATTATATTGTCTGTAAGTAGGTAGGAGTACATACGTAGGTTTGTATCTAAATAACCTACTTCGTAAAATATCTCTCCTATGGTTATGAGATTTTCTTTGTGGCCCTCTATGTATTTATTAGTTCCTTTGTTAATTGTAATATCTTGGCACTCGAAGTTTAAAATGCCAGCCTTAGCAATGATAATATCCTTTTTCGGTGACTCGTACCACGCCGGTACCTGTTCAATCTTCTTCAGAGTTTCTTCACCGCTAATGAGTTGACCAAAGGCCACATATTTGAATGCCATCCAGTCTTGTGGTTGCAATAAAACGAAGAATTGTGTTGAGCAATCAACATGTCTGAAATTAACAAACCTTTCATAATTAACTATGTTGCGTCTATCATCATTCATCAATCTTGGACTTTTTAGGGTTCCGTACCTCAAAAGGAAAAACGGAACCCTGATTCCTATCAGTTCCGTTTTTCACTTCGTTGTCCGTTCGAGTCTCGACTGTGAAGACCCTTTTTCTCAGGAACGTGTATCAAATACGTAGGTCTACGGTCCCTGGGAGCTCTAAAAAATTAGATTCTAACTGCGACGACTGCCAACGCAATAAAAAATTACGGCCATTTCTGCAACATATTTTGATACTCGCAAATAAATGAAAACTAGGGTACTTCCCGTTCACCTAGAATCATGAAATTTGGCAAGAAGCAGGGTCTCACAGCATTAAGTAAAGGAAATAGTCCGTATCCTCCGAAAAAATCGTTAATTTATTTAAGTATACGATAGCAGTATCAAATAAAAAACTGCGATATCATAATTACATTTGCAATTGGAGAATTGACCGTGACGTTTATAGATGTATGGGAGAACATTTTTTCAACTACAAAGATTAGTTTGTTTTGGGCATAAATCCATCCCAACTACGGAACCCTTCATTGTGCGTGCTCCGACACGCACTTGGGCAGATTTTTTATCATTATATTATTATTCTGTCACTTATCGAACATAAACGGTCAGTATACGGAACGAAGTTATGAACGTTGCTAATCATTGTCATTCGAAGTCGTATACCTAAATGTATGTTCTCGTGTTCCTCAATCTGGAGTTGCGGCCACTGCACTAGAGCCAGTGAGTTTGTTTGGCGAAGGGCGTGTACCTAAATGGATTAAGAATTATAATCTTACCTGCCATCATTGGCCATGGCGATAACACCTCGTCTATCATGCGGTACAATAAAGTTTTCGCAGCAGAGGTCTGTTTGTTTGAGTCCGTATCCCCCACACTGGATCCAGCTGTCTTTCACTATACGATGTATCGGAGTTCCCGAATAGCCCCCCTTTTTTTCCTTACAGAGTCGAAGGAAATTATCGCAAGTACGAGGCACTATGTCAGAATAAAGCTGAAAAAAAAATCTTGTGACATAGTCGGCAGTTTGCTTCGATCAATAATAGTACAGTTTGTCTGTAAAGTTTTGTTCATAAATACATTTATAAACCTCATTTTAAGCCATTGATGTTATAGTTCTATAGTGCGACGTTTGCGCTTTTGAGGTTCAGCCCTGAAGAAGCGAGTTGGACCATTTGCTTGAGCTTATCTAGGTCATCTTTGGTCTCAGTAGGTATATCTACTAATTAAGAGTCCTCCTTTTTAGGGTTCCGTATCCAAAGGGTAAACCGGGAACCCTATTACTAAGGCTCTTATTACTAAGGACAGTCTCGCTTGTACTGCGTTCCGATGAGGACGCGTATTCTTTATTTCGATTAGCGCGGTGCAAGCTGTCCCTCGTAAATTACCCGCCATGAGCAGTGGCGAATGAGCTGCTGGCGTTACTGCAGCAGAAGCTGGATGTGATGGACGAGGTGTCTGCTGTCCAGATCTGCGCAACGAACTTTAGCGAGGATGACATAGCTGCTGCCAAGCTGTTGTTGTTCAGTGTGCTGAATAAGCGCGACCAGATGGTGTCCCGCCGGCCGCTGCGTGACGGGACTAGGAGGAGCCTGCAAGATATAATCACGCTGTTCAAGGAGACCGACCCTGACGATGTGCCAACGTTTGTGGCGAAGGAGCTCCCCACTAGCTTCCTCCCGTCACCTTCGACCACGTCGATGTAACGAGCCTTCTGAAGGACATTGTTTTTCTGAAGGCCCGCCTCGCGGATGTGCTAACGAAATTAGATGCATCCCAAAACACCGTCACTGATTTGCGCAAAGAAGTTAGCGAGTTGCGCAACAGTGTGGCGGTAATTAGGTCACCTGTCGATGCGTCAAACGTGAACGCGTGTCGCGGAGCTGGCCTCGATATATCGTCGTCGAATTCCGCGTCAGCAGTTTCGTCGCCAGCGCATCCGTCGATTGCTGAGCTTGCAGAGCACCCCGCCGCTTCCGGCGCGCCCTGCAGCTCCGTGCTCGCCACGGCGGCTCCTCCACGCAACGCCGCCCGAGCCCCGAGCCCCATCCCGCTGCCAGTATCTGCAGCCCAGGTGAAACCGCTACAAAGCGATTTCGCTAGCATCACCGCGAGTGCTCCTCGCGCTCCTAGTATCAAGCCCATGCCAGAAAAGGCGCCGAATAGGGCTGCTAATGATGAAGGTTTCGTGACGGTGCAAAGAAGAAAGCGCCGATCGCGAACTAACAAGAACCGCTGCGGCAAAGCTCCTACGGGGCCCGAAGTGAGCCTGCGTGCCGCAAAGCCGAACACACCGGTGTACATCTCCCGCCTGCACTACACCATTAAGGCGGAGGACATCGTGGAGTACGTGCGCCAAAAGATGAGGTACACGCTGAGGGTGCAGTTACTGGAGTCGCGTCGAAACGTCAACTTCAAGGCGTTCGTCGTGCGTGTACCGAACTGTTATCTGCCTCTCGTCATGGAAGAAGACTTTTGGCCGCAGGACGTGGTGTTCCGTCACTTCCGCGGACAAGTTCCACAGATCAGCATAATTTAATATAGTGCAAAGTGAAGTGCTACTAACATAGTCTTAAGCCTTTTTATTAACACAAGTTTTGTTTATATTACAATATATATGTTTAGGTTAAGGTATTTTTCTATGGGCCTGTGTCGCCTGAAATAAACGTTATTATTATTATTTTGGTTTTTAAATTTAATTTTCTCAGGTTATTACCTGGTATTTTCAGAATCTCACGGGTGTGAACCATGGTGAGATTCTAGTTATATTCTAAGAAGGTAAATTGCTCTGTACTGCAGTGAAATTATTATCCAAGTCTAGTTGTAAGAATTTTCTTACTATGCGGCAAGTGTTTAATATGGCAGCTTTTTGAAGTGTTAGGTATGTGTGTTTGGATAGATATTTGTTTCGGGATAACTCCTGTTGTTGATATTACTATTGGGACTATAGTGACTTTATTCATCTTCCAAACTCTGGTAATTTCCTCTTGCAATTCTGTATACTTCCTGATTTTTTCTGTGATAGTTTTTTGTATATTATGTTATTAGTATTTGGGACTGCTTTATCTATTATAAATGTGTGTTTGTTCACTTTATCAACTAGTGTTATATCAGGTCTGTTGTTATATATGGTGTGGTCTGTAATTATAGTGCGGTCATAGTATATTTTGTAGAATTGGTTTTCTAAAACAGCTCTAGGCGTATACTTGTAATATGGTGTGTAGGGATCTTGCATGAGTTTAAGTTTAGTTGAGAGTTTTTGGTGTATGATATTAACAAGCTGATTATGTCTATACGTGTAGTCGTTTTGGGTTAGTGTGATACAAGCTCCTGTGATATGTTGTATTGTTTCAGGTTTGCTCTGACATTTTCTACATAAATCATTTCTTACTGTACTATCTTTTATTATGTATTTTCGATATTTTTTTGTATTTATGACTTGATCTTGAATGGCTAACATAAACCCTTCTGTTTCAGGAAACAGCTCACTTAACTCCAGCCATTTATTAGAAGCCTCTTTATCTATGTATGTTTGGTGTAAATCGTTGGGATGTCTTCCATGTAGTTCTTTTTGCCTCCACTTCCTGTGTATCTCTTCTATATGTCTCGCTTTATCTACTGTCTCAATATTGCTATCATCGCTAAGGTTAAGTGGTGTATAATGTTTGTCTATCTCTATAATTGTTTTGTGTAATTGACTGTTGTTTTTCTTACGCCTGAAAAATTGTTTTAAGTTTAAGACTTGTCTTTTATGAAGATGTGATATTTCGATTAGTCCCCTGCCACCTTCTTTTCTGGCATGCATGTTTCACAAATAATTGTTACAAAATACCTATTAGGTATCTATGTTTATAAAATTTTATATATTTATCCAGATAAACATTTTATTTTATACACGTCATATGAAACGCGTTAGCATTTGTCATTAAACACTTGCTACAATGTATCTTACCATAAATATCATCATTCCAATATTCTTCCCATTGATCATAATTTCAAGATATGCACAAGGTCTCTGAAAAACATAAAGTCAGTCAGTTTCAGTCTACATGGATCCAAATGATGTTTACCGTAAATGATTACTTATGTAACAGTAACAGCTGATCTCACATTGTGTAGGGGGATTTCTGTACTATGAGAGGTCAGCTTATACTGGAAATGTATAGCTTGATAAGTAGCCGTGTGTACATTACCTACATTAGAGCACACGCTCGTAACCCATAGCCGTCAAAAACAGAAATGGTCACCGTAGCCGAATTTGTCATGGGAATATAATATTCTCTATCAACAGTATCAACCCACATTTTCGCACTGCTGGGCACAAGGCCACCCTTTGTACAGGTACCTACGACGTTACACAAATCCAATCAAATTAGTTCCTACATTGATATACCTACTTAATTCATTTCATGTGACATGGTTCCAAATTCTAACTTTAGAATATTTACCGGCAAAATTAAAGCCGCACACGATAAAACGTTCAAGAATAGCCCTTGGTCGTCCTACTACTGAACAACTGACCTGGGAGCCAAGTCTGCTGACGCAGTTGTGTCCGAATGGCCGATCGTTGGCACCATAATTGTAGAGTTTGACAGTTTTGCTAATCTCCCATTTGAAAGGCATCTTTATGATTTTCCAATGACATGACGGGCCACTGATACTCCATTCGAAAAATTGTCAGTATTTGGTAATCTCGTACTGACAAACTCCTATTATTTTGATTTCCTATGGACCACTGTCACACCATTATGAATTTAGGAGGTTACAAACTATTGGCACAATGGTCATGGCGTTGCCTTGGTATGGTCGTCCTAATGACCAATCATTTAAAATAGCAGACGTGGCCCCCAGTAGTGCCCAGTGTTGTATTTTAGACATCTAAATCTAGGGGATCAGTTACATAGGTATATAGTGAACTAGAAAAGGTAAACTTACATCAGTCGACTGTACATAATTGGAAAACGACTTAATAGCCTCAACATAATAATCTGGCTTTATATAATAAATATATTTAGATTCGATCAGTTCTTTTAATTCTTTTTCTCCGCCAAGAAACTGGTCATTTATAATGACAGCGACTTGTGTTTTCAAGCAATAAGCCTCACCACCATACTGAAGTTTCAAATCATTCCACGCTCTTGCCCATTCCCCGACTGTTAAAGCTAAAAACAATATTTTTGTTGTTAGACAAAAACAGACAGTAACTTAACCTACTTAAGGCCAGCTTACGCCGGCGGACGGCGCGGCGGCGCGGCGGTACGGCTGGCATCGAGGAGGATTTGCCGCTGGCCAGCGCACACTGATGATTTGCAATGCCGCGAGCGGCCGCCGCGCCGCGGAGCATCAAAGAGCCATACAGTAGTGCGCCGGCGCGCCGGCGCACTACTGCATGGCTCTTTGATGCTCCGTGGTGGGTCTCTGAGCTTTGGAATCTATATCTCGTTATCATTAGATACGTACGAATTTAAGTTCGTAATTTAAAATAACCTGCCCCACCATCCGCTGTGCGCTGGCCTTTAGTCGACTAAGACAATTAGATAAGTGGTTGGAATGTGGCACACCCACTAGCATTGCGGTAGGTACATGTGCAGCTTTTGTCTCAATACTGCTCTAATCCACCAAATAATTAAAAAAAGTGACAGTAAGTTTAATTAGTTTGGTAGTCAACCGCAAGACACTAGAGTAGAGGTAACACTTCAACTACCTACGAAAATTGTAGGTAGTTGAAGTGATGATGGACGTGTGTGTTGTCGCTGCTTCATGGTTACAAGGTTTGAAACTTTGGATAATCTCCTGTATTGTGTTGCGTAGATGTATATATAGGTACCTATCTAAATACTTACCTAGTGAGATTATTTGTAGGCATTTTAGTGTCGTTGATACCTATGGGCATCCGTACGCAAAATACGCGCTTGGACGTGGAGTTGCGGACACCAGCCCGTCTTACTACTACTGCGTACAGTGCGTACCAGCCTAAAACTTAAGTGGGCACTTACCCGTTATGGCTGGAGCATCGAAGTGTCTCGATCTATACTTATGTAGTCCTTTTACTAGATTCATGCAATAAATAAATTCCTTTTCGGTTCTTGTCCCAATCACTGTGAATTTCACCCGCTGTGAGCTAGGAACTTTTCCTTTTTTGGGTGGTGGATATATTGGGTTCTTCACAGAATTATGAGCATATTTATATGTGCCAGTGTATGCCTTTTTTATAATTTTTTCCCACGGGTGACGTGGAATATTTTTTTCTTTGGGAGGAATATCAAACGACATCTTTATTTGTAAAAGGTTTGACTGATTTCAAAATGATTTGTTAATTTCAATTATTTTTTTTTAATTTTTCAATCATAATTGTTGAGTATTGTGGCCAGTTTTAACTGTACGATAATCATGGAATTAGTAATATACTGTACAGCTAGGCATAGGGTCTACTTAGGCCTCTCCCGGGCTGGGTGTTATGGCCTTAGAGGTTATGCTCTAAGGTTGTGGCGCAGTCTGGGAGAGGCCTATGTCTAGCAGTGGACTGCGATAGGCTGAGTTGATTGATTGATACAGCTAAATATTTCTGTATGATAATATGATTATGATGAAACTTTGTTTTCAAACGTCACAATAATTGTAATTAATAAATTCAAAAACAATATATTCGGTGGATTTTTTTGTGGTTCCCCATTTAGTCCCATTTCTGAACGAATGCAAGGATGTTAATGTCAATCAAAGTGATCAAGGGTGCATTCCGAATTAAGACCATAATCGCTGTAATCGATTTTAGCTTAAACGCGTTCCCTATTAGCGTGAGCGTGAAAACGTTGTCACGTGAAACGTCATAGATGACGTCATGATATGCGCCATCTTGCGATAACGCCAACCATGCTTTAAATTAATATCACCGTGAGCGCTGTCAAAAATGACAGTTGCGTTGTTTTGTTTTGAGTCTTATTTTATAGCGTGGCATTTTCGAAATTGTACTTCTGGCTACAGTCGCCATCTAACCAAAGAAGAAGAAGTGTACAAATGTGTGTGTGTGGTGTTTAAACAAAGAAATACTGTAATCCAAGTTATCCAACCGTGAGCGCGGTCACGAGCGTTCCTAATTGTTGACAGTTGTCGGCTGTCATAATAATTCCGTACGCAAATTATTGATGTGAGCGCTGTCAGCTATTAAAAGTATAATATGGAATGCAGCCCAAATGTGGTGTCAAACTGTCAATGTCAAACTGACAAGTGACAATACCGAGCGAGTGATGCTTGATTATTTTCTAATAGAAATCTGCTAAGATTTTTCCGGATTTTCCATAAAACTTTTGATTTTTAAATTAAATTATGTGGTGTCAAGCATTATTAAGCGGTTAACTGAATGATATCCATGAATTAAGTTATAAGTTCTGCGAAACATAGCATAATAATGAATACTACACACTCGCAGAGTTTTTCTGCAATAAGCGGAGAACTTTGCAATTTAGTTTATCTGAAAGAATTCAGTAAAGATAAATTTAATAAACTGGTAGATGAATTGAACGCCAAACCTTATAAAGTGGAGTTATTTGTGCGGAAACATGTAAGCCTTTTTGTGGTTATCTTTGTCCTAACACTTTTCTATTTTGCATTTCTGCTATAAAATTTATGCATATTACAGGATGCTGCAACTTTAATGACAGCTCTTTGCTTAAATGTTAAGCCTGCCGATGATTTTTTAGCGGCGAAAACCTCACATTTAATAAATAGTATTGTAACAAAACAAAACTTACAATTTGATACTGATTATCTGTGGAAGGTGGTCTCTTGGCACATTGAATGCTTAAAGCAGTGCACGGATATTGTGTTGCCTGATATTCTCCATAGTATGCAATGTATCTTACAATCTAATCCTCAAGCAAGTCATAAGGTAAGTGTTCATAAAATTGATTGTGCAATTTATAATTAATTTTACCATCACACCAAGTCAGGCTTCTACTTCTACTGACTGGCTAATCTTATTAGGTACTACGTTTTTGAAACCTAATCTTGTATTGCTAATATACAATAATGCAAAACATTAACTTTATTTACAGTTTACTGAAGAGTTAATAGGTAGTCACGGAGTCCTCATAAGGCTGATTGACTCAACGAAGAGTGTTCAAAAAGCCCAAAACAGTTTACAAATACATTTGATTGCTTTAAAATGCATTATATGTATTATATCCACTTCAGATGATAGCAAAAATGATTCAAATGTGGCTCCTGAACTAAAGGAGTTGATATCTCAAATAGTTGTGAGGTTTCTGATGAAAGGATATTCTAAGTCAGAAGATGAATTTTTGTATTGTAAGGTATGTATTGCTATTTAAGTTTAGAGGATATGTAATTAGTCAAAAAAATTAGTCTCCTTTAAGCCTGGCTTATTTAATTTACTCTTCCTTGATATTGTTACTCCAAAAGCAACAAATAATAAAGTTGTAACAAACTTTTTCTGTTACAGGTAATAATATCAGCACTAAGGGTACTGTCTCAGCTGTACTTCAATGACCCCAACATAAATATACCTTTGGATGAGGTGATGGGAATCTGTCAATATTCCATACTCTATGGTCTGGTGATGCAGACTGGCCGGCCAGAAAAGATTATGCCTGCTCAACAGACAATAGCCATAGTGCCTGTTGTGCATACTCCTAACTCGATGGGTGGAAAGGTAAACCTATTTGTATACTTGAGCTTAAGAATCTAAAGTAGTAATGCAGACCTATGGATTGCAAAGATTGGTTAGGGCTTTTGCTGCTCATAGCTCTATCAGAAGCCTCATTTGTTGTGTGTCATTTGTGACATTCTAGAAATATCAAAACAAATCATTGACTCAATAAAAAGAAAATTCTTAAATAGAACCCCCTATATCATAAAATATATTTTGTGTACTTATTATTTATTTTCTTATATTTCAGAAACAAAAACTGCGAAAGCAAAGAAATAATGCAATAGAGAGCTTGAAGAAAGAAATTCCAGTGTCAGACCGCAGTCTTATGAAAGATGTTGATAATTTTGAGAACAACTCTGCATACAAACCCGCCAGTCGAAACTACTTGGAGCCTCAAAAAGCCAAGAATTACTGGGCATTGACCAGTGATTCCGATATGTCCGATGTGGAAAATAGCAAAGAAGTGAAACTAATTGCTTTGAAGTCTAGAGTGAGACAGAGTGCTTCAAACCTGCTTTTGGTTTTGGTTAAAGTAAGTATTGAACTCTTTATCAGACTACGACGGAGCCCGAAGAGGGGTATATAAATGTTTTATAAGGTGTGATTGAGATTTATTAAAAAGCTAATGGATAATTCTTCCCAAAGGCATGAGTAACTTATTTGGCGAATAGGTTGGTTGTTGTAGTATAAATCCCTTGGTGGGTCTTTACAGGTCCCAGATACCCAAAGATAAGGCAGTCACAATTTAATCATATTATGTTACTAGTAACCCGCCTCTGGGGGTCTACTCCGAAGCGATAATCCGAAGTATCGGCCGAATGTTTGGCAGTTTTATACCTTCCAAAGTTTCCTTTTTTACTTTGAGTCCTTACCCAACTTCAAGTCACATTTTTGACTTTGGCTTATCTCTTTGACTGTCGTTTGTTTTATAATCGCTACACTTGGCAAGCGGGTTGGCGATCGCAGTATGGTGTTAAAATGTATAGAGAATGCTGTTGCCCATTCTCTAGTAAGTCCCTGAGACGCCTTTTATGACTCCCACGGGAAGAAATGGGATGGTGTTATTCTTTACGTCCGGCACCACACGGTACCAAAATAATGATAAGTCAGAGAAAAGGTTTTTATGCAGTTTTGAAGCTGAGATACTGGCCTTCATTTCAGTATCACTAATCAATCTGCCTAGCCTTTTCCCAACTATGTTAGGGTCGGCTTCCAGTCTAACCGGATGCAGCTGAATACCAGTATTTTACATGGAGCGACTGCCTATCTGACCTCCACAACCCAGTAACTAAGTAATACGATAACCCTGGGTAAGACTAGTTCTCAGACTTTCGGGCTTCTGACGGCGGGCGCGTAACGTCTGTCAAAAATCCACGAACGACAGCGGGGACCAACGGCATAACGTGCTTTCAGAGGCACGGAGGAGTCTCGTTATGTAAATATGGTCACCCATCCAAGGACCAACCTCGGCACGCGTAGCTTAACCTATGTATCGACCCGTGCGGCTGTTATTACTTAGCCACGAGCTCCTCTAGTTCCGGTATCACCATTGTTCCTTTGAATTCACGAATTTGAAAAAGAGTATTTATTGCAATTGAAATTGTTTTTTTATTCAAAGAAACAATGGCAAACGGAAATGATTGTGATTTTTTTTTCTTTGAACTACCACTAAAGATAAAAAAAAATCCTTTAAACAAAAATATTCAGGGTGGCTCGATTCAGGTGTCCGGCAGTGCACATTATATATCATATTATACATTAAAATCACAACCACTATACCTAATTAATATTTTCAGGTTAAACAAAAACGAGAGATATTTGGTTACTGGTGGGCCCTTTTACCGGATTCGCCGGATGCTGCCAACTGGTCTGCAGAGGAATCCGCTAAGAAGACCCTTGCGTACTGCGCAGTCACTGACCCTATAGCCAGTAGTCGGGCGAGTGTTCTTAGTGTCATTCTGGCGTTGTTGTCTAGATCCAGGATGTACTTGTCTCAAGCTGAAACCAGGTGAACAGATTTCCTTCTTTATTTGAGTAATAGCTTTTCCCTGTGGCTTCGCAAGGGTCTACCCTTGCGAAGCCACAGGGAAAAGCAATGCAGCAGGGAATTTCTGACCTCTAGGTCAGAAATTATCCCACGGGCACGTACATCCGGAATGAAAATGTTATGTTTATAAAAATCCTACCCACGTCATGGTCTACCTGTGAAATCCGATCAGCCGCTAAAGTGTGAAAGGTAACAGACCGACAGACAGTTGCTTTCGCATCTATAATTTTATTTTATTTTATTCAGGGACAATAAACAGCTACAATATGTGTTGGAACATAGAAAAATAATACAAAATTTGACAATATTGCAGCCCACTACATTATCCGCATATTAACAAAGAAAATATGACAATGAGTGCCACTAGATAGGCAATAAATAATTACATCACATTAATAATAATTAATAAAATCATGCAAAATATAAATTCCAATTGATTGATTGCTTGGCAACAGAATAATAATTATATAATACTAAGTATTATTATGGAGTCTGTGGAAGTATGGATATGTTTGTGTAATGTCTTTCAGGATATATTCTAAAATGCATGGTTAACTGACTTGTGCATCAGGTGGCCAATATTATAGTAAAAATGTATCTTATCATTTTTATTTGCTGGCCGTAAAACACATTACACATACTGAAAGTCTTATTATTCACTATTCAGCTCTGCAACATTTTGTTTACAGTAAAAAGGAAAGCACCTCATTCATCCCATTCTCGGAATCCCTGGGCTATATGATCATATGCCTGCACAAGGTCCTCAACAGTATCTTGGAGAGCGAGAGAAGCCATGCCGTCATCATTGTAGCTCTGAAGTGCTGCGCGGCGCTTGTGCAGGCCACGCCTTATCATAAGATGAAGGAGGGCCTTATCAGTCAGCTGGTTATGTCCACCAGGAAGTTTTTGGTGCACAGAGGTAAGATTGAAAAGTTTGTATGTCGGAGCTAGTGTGGCCAGGATTGGGGGGAGGGGCAATAATAATAATAAACGTTTATTTCCACCCGACCAACAAAGAAACAAACATTACAAACTTCTCTTCGCTTTTGCTTTGTCCACCTGTGGATAATTTCGACTGATATGCTGATTATTGTTATAATCTCTTGGTACACACGGCTACATATCAGGCTATACATTTCCAGTATAAGCTGATCTCGCATTGTAAAGGATGTCAGTACAATGAGATGTCAGCTTATATTGGTCATTTTAGCTTGAGATTATCTATTGTTTATGTACAGTTGGATCATTGTCTTGATAGTCTTGTATTGGTGGCTACCATTATTTAGGCTCAGGAATCAAATTCTGACTGTTGTGTATGGATAAAATGTTCTAGTTTATAAATACAAAATACCAAGTAACAATTTAGTTTCAATTTCTATCTTTTTGACGTTATAAGTACACCAAAACGTTTCAGATGTAACACTACAAGTTGGTGCCTTAATCACAATGGGATGCGTACTCTCCGCCGAACCTAAAGTGGACGAAGTTCTGAAAGCGATAGAGAAAGATGCAGTGCCTTCTAAAATATCTACCTCCATGAGTTCTTCCAAAATAGTTTATAAGACCCACAAAGTTGATGCTGAAGAATGTGATGACTTTGAAGAGGGGTACTCCGATGATGAAATGTTCACTGCAGTTGACCACCAATCGGTAAAAAGTGGCGATAAAGAAATAGAGGAAGGCTATTATTTCAGGAGTTGGATCTTGGATATATGCTTCAAGAATATGGGTTGGATTTTTAGAGGAAGTGAAGTTGTGGTAAGTCAATTTTTGATTTATCCTATGAGCACATTTTAAGCGCGTCGATTCCTGCACAAACGCTTGCGCTTTACGCTGCGTTTGTGATTTGGCTTTGCCATGTCCCACAAGGATTAATGTTTGTTTTTTTCACATTGATGTAATGATTGAGTGATACAGTAACAATTCTTAATTTCCTTGTAGGTAGATTTTTGGTCCTAAACAGATTTAATCTTATATTGTATGATATATCTAAATTATTAGCTGGTATTTTTTTACATTTCAGAGTCCATGTAGAAATTACCTAGCATTGATAACATTATTCGATTGCCTACATTTCGTGCGTTAACTTGCACGTGCTTTTATTGTCAACTGAACTTTGTAATCAACCCATTCTTGTTAAAACCAGATTCCTGTATTGTAAATCCGGATTTTTACTTCATACCAGCTTTTTTATCTGGACACTGGATATTACTGGATTAATAACTATGAAAATACGCTGTTTAATGTAAATATTTTTTGTTTTTGAAATTAAACAAATACTAGTTTGGTGCGCAAACCAATTAAAAAGGTTAAATAAACAAAAAAATAACATTATGTTCATACATTTTTTGCTACATCATTCCTTGCTTATGGGTACCTATACTCGAGTCGAATTTAATGTATGCTCAAGAGTTACAATAATCTTTTTAATGGAAAAATTAGATATTAAAAAACAGTCATAGCAGAATGTCTTTAAAAAAATTTAGACTTGTTTTCTATAAATAGCAACACAACATCAAAGATTGATCATAACAGTGTTATTAGTGAGCTATTAGGTGACGATGGTCCACTTAAAGCAAATGATTGATTTATTAACAAGTAACAGGGGCCCGACCGCGACGTCAGAATGATTGGTCTCTGGTGCGCAATAGTCTTAATTGAACTGTTGTTATCCCTACAAATTGTACACTATTAAAGGGAATTGGTTAGTTTGTAAACAATATTGTTTACTTTTACTATTGTAACGATGAAAAAACAACCGGCAACCGGCTTAAAATCAGCCGACATCTTCATCTTTCAAATATGTCATAAAACAATCAAATCGAAATGTTTCAATCAGGTATTTTTTAATAGTACATTGTGATACAAGGGTGGAAAGTAGGTTTGGGCACGCCACAATTGTGGCGATAAGTCCCCTCTTTGAGGAGTGGCTAGAGAGGCGCCACGGCGTCCTCACCTTCCGCCTGACTCAGGTCCTCACCGGACACGGTTGTTTCGGAAGGTTCCTGTTCAGGATAAAGCGGGAGGAAACGTCCGGGTGTCACTACTGTGTGGATCGCCCGGAGGACACGGTGTAGCATACGGTGGAGGTCTGTCCAGCTTGGGCGGAGCACCGCCGTGTCCTAACGGAGGCGATCGGCGGCGGCGATCTCTCGCGTCCGGCCCTGGTTCAGGCCATGGTTCGGAGCGAGAGTGCATGGGAGGCCGTCACCTCCTTCTGCGAAGCAGTAATGCTCGCGAAGGAGGAGGCGGAGCGCGTGAGGGAGAGGCAGGGTTCGCGCCCTCACGCCCCTAGTCGCCGCAGGAGACGCCCTGGGCGTCGGGAGTCGCAAGCCGATTTCCGGCCACCGTAGGCGCGGGCTTGCGGACGGTGAGCGATGGGTAGCTCGCCGTCCGATAAGGACCAGGCCCGGGTCGACGGCGCGTCGTGTTCCACGCGCGCCTCAAAGAGAGCGTCAGCACGAATTGACGGGGTCCATTAGGGCCAATGGCTGCCAGGGTTGCGAGTTTGTCCGAAAGGGATATCGTGGCCCTGGCACACAGGCAAATGAAGGAACACGGGTGGGTTTTAGTCAGTAAAAGTCTGACACGCAGAAGTTATTTGATAATTTCCCACCCAAAAAAAAAAAAAAAAAGGGTGGAACGTAGGTTATTGCAAACTAGCTGTTTTAATGACACGAGTCTTACACATCCGTGTATCACACGACGTTTTTATTTTATTTTCAATACAGTTGTTAAACATGGCGTACTTTCTGAGGCTATAATTATGATTCGAAAATTAAATCTTTTGCATAGGCATCTTTCTGTTACGCGGTCGTGACTTTTGTTTACGAGCTCTATCATTAGTTTTGCAGTTGAGTTTTAAATTTATAAGTCAATTTAAAAAGTCTAATAGCAAGGAGTTTTCATACATAGAATAAAATGGGATAGATTTTATACGAGGAAAAATGAATGAGTCCGTACGTCTTAGCATTGAATTTTCAAAAGTCTTTTAAACGGTTCTTTAATATATTTAATTACCAGTTTTAATTTAATTATTTTCACATCAACATTTTTCAAAAATCGAATAGGCTGTATAGGCTGTTTTCGTTGTAAAAAAAAAATGTCCAGTTGCATAAAACGCGCCATTTTCTGAAAATTTTAATTAATTCTTTGATTTTTTTTTTACTATTTCCCACAAGTGTATTGAAAAACGTCGTGTGATACACGGGTGTGTAGGTTATTACCTACTTTCCACCCTTGTATCACAATGTACTATTACAGCAGTGATAGCCTAGTGGTGTGCCCGTCGGACTGCCTAGTCATAGGTTTCGATCTCGAAACCAAGGTACTCACCTCTGACTTTTCAGTTTTGATGTGCTTATTGTATAATTATCACTTGCTTAAAAACCGGTGAAGGAAAACATCGTGAGGAAACCGGCATGCCTGAAAGATATTTCTCGACGGCATGTGAAGCCAAGTCAGAGGCCCATGGGCGGCATAAAAACCCCAGGTTAGTCACTAACCACACGAAGAAGAAGAATACATTTTGAAACAAAACTTTTGTGATTTGTGGTGCAGGGGATCATTGTGATTCCCTGATTCACTAAAGAGGTGAAATACACGACAGTTAACCATTCTTTCAGAGGATCAAGCCATCAGCGATTCCAATAATCCTGGAGTCCTTACAAGTGTTATCTGCAGTAGCGTTCCACCACCTTCAAGAACTGTTGCATGGTCACATCAGGCTGCTTGGCGACATTCTGAGCGAGATGTTGCAGCATGAACATCAGGACGTGGTGGTACAAACTGCCAGTTCTATTAGTATTATTGGAGATGGAATTCAGAAACTGGGTAAGACTGGGTCGGCAAAGTCAAAGTCAAATTATTTATTTCAAATAGGCACATAAAAGGTACTTTTGAACGTCAACATTTAAAATAGTACAATACTGCAGCGGCCTGCAATAGGGGCATTGATGGACGAACGTGAAAACACGTTCGTCCATCAATGCCTGGTTGCGGCCAAGGCTTGTATAGTGCTTTTCTCAAATAATGCGCGGAAATTCAAACAAAGTAACTTATTTATAAATTCCAGATTCAATGACGAACAACGATAACTTCTCACGCGCCAAAGTGTTCATTTCTTTATTTTTTTCAATAAACTGCTTTCTACTTGCAAGCCAGTTCTAAATTTAAATAAAACCTTTGATAAGTTACCTCCTTGATTGCCATGTCTCTAGTGGCTAGACGTAGATTGGACTGTGAGAGCTGATGTCGTACTGCAATTTTGTTCTTTATCACTAAGTTTAAGTCATGCTTTTAGATTCAGAATCAAGGAAGGCTAACTGGAGGTCCTTTTAAAGATAACACGGCAGATACGCCGCCGAAAAACTAATAATGATCAGCTCATTTTCATTCTATCGCATTATTAACATAATATCATGCCAGAAATCAATCATAGTCTCCTATCAATCGCACTGGAACACAAAACCTCTACAACCTACTGTTTCTTCCCATCTTTGTAGAGCAAATAGACCGAGCGCCGCCACTGAACCACTGCGTCTATATGTGGGGGAAGCTGGTAACACAGTTGTCTTCCGTTCTGCAGTGCCATGACACCTCGCCCGCTAAGGCAGTGGTCTGTGACTGCATTGCTAACATAGGAGAAAAATCTTTCAAAGAATTACCGGTAAGTCTAATCAAGACGCTCTTATTGACTGAAGTTCGGTCAGCGGGGCGAGCACGGCCTACTGTGACATGACTTGAGTCACACATTTTATCACAGTTTGAGCGATAAAACTGTTTTGTCATAAAATGCTAGTACAAATTGACATGACATAATTTATCATGTCTTGTCACAAACGTGTTGACACGCCCGTGCTCTGCCCGCAGATGAACTCTGAAACTCACTAGCTATTATTATAACTTCTGTAACTTCATAAAATAGTTTTTTCATGATATAAAACTAATTACAATAGCATTGTAAAATAGACAAACTCCTATTAAAGATACCTCAGGAACCGGGCATAAGATAACAAGAACCGGCTAGTAGAAGTCCAATCTCTATAAAAGTGCAAAGCGGTTTTATGCAGATGCCCCAATGAATGGTTCAAAGTTAACGTAGTAAAATCTCACTATCTTAAATTACTATTGACATTTATAATCATAATTATAAGTGTGCAGTTGAACAATTGTTGTGCAAACGTATCATTATTGTGTAATGTCATCGGTAATAATTGGAATCACTATTAATCATCGCTGCATTAATTATGAGCCTGTGTTGTAATCTATGGGAAAAGATAATAATATCTAAACTCACTTAACTACGCTTCTTGGATGTATGTTGCTGGTCATTGGAAGCCACCCCACAGATGCGGATGTGTTAAAAATCTTGGAAAGAAACACCCCATATTTTCTCGATTCTAACACAAAAAATTAATAGAATTTTTGTAAAAACAGATTTTACTCTCCAGTCTGTCCCAAAAAAACGACATCTGCACGCATCATAAATAATCGCTGATATTCATAGACTAAACTAAACTTATCCTAATTTTGTTTCTCTTTAGCGTCACCTTCAGGTGCTATGTTGCACGCTTCTGATTGGTTCATGCAGTGACGAAGAAGCGACGGTGCGCGCAGCCGCTGTGCGTGCATTAGCTATGCTCGTTATGTACCGCAGTCTGAGAGAAGTAAGTAATATTTTACTGTATAAAGGAAGCTGATTCGGATTCTCTGATATCATTCGCCCGATACATTCCCTCCCGCATCAGTAGGATTCACCGACCAAGAATAGAATAGAATAGAATACTCTTTATTATGTACCCCATAAAAATTACAGATATAAATGTAACCAAGTCATAGAGTCACCATTCCTGATGACGCTATTACCCTCCTCCAGGAGAGTAGTCCCATCACTAGCACTGTAGCACAGTAAAACAAAATCCGATCGCAGTCCTGTCCTCGCCGAGGCCCGCCGCGACGTCCCCGTTGATCCCCGTCCCGACCCTTGCCTGAGCCAGCCCGCGTCGCTGAACCTTTAGCTTCAAATTCTCCTAATCCGATCTAGCCTGTCCCTTGCTGTCCTTCCCCAGTGTCGCGCTAAGCCGAGGTCAGTACCCCACAGGGGGTGCCCCTTAGCGTGTAGTCACTTAGTTTGTATGTATTATGCTCTGCTTGGAGGCCTTAATTTATTGAGGCACCACAGGAACGTCCGGTTAAGCAGACGACATTTTCCTAGGTTGACCTGCGAGATGAAAATTATAAAAAAAAAAAAAAAAACATCTCGGTCGATATGGACACGACGGCATTTGACCTTGCGCTAGCTAGCAGTTCTATTATAACCTACCTATTTGCTATTTACAATATTCAACTAAAGTTAACTTTGGGTAACCAGCAGGGTTTGTTTGATACAGAATCTGTCAAACATATTTTTATAAGCACATGGGTTATCCGTGTTAGAATAAGTGATCTATCACGTTAACAACTCATTGTCACGAAAATAGGTCAATGGCCCATTGGTCCGCTATGACTCCGTGACACGTTCCTCCCATTATCTGGAAATACCTTATTTGTAATCTGATTAATCAGATTACAAATAAGGTATTAATATCTGTCAAATTTGATTATGCCTGTCAAATTTGATTACGCTCTGTCAAATTTGATTATGCTCTGTCAGATTTGATTATGCTCTGTCAAATTTGATTATGCTCTGTCAAACATTACGCTAGTCTTTTGTTTTAGGACATTGGTTTCGTGAGTGACTGCGGGGAGAACATTCTGCGCGCGTTAGCTGAACCTACGCTGGTTGTTAGGACCAAGGCAGCATGGGCTCTCGGTAACCTTTGCGACGCTCTCGTATTGAATGTGTAAGTTTTTTGACGAAAAGTCCGGTTTTTAAATACATGCTTACACAAAAACAAGTGTTGAAGCTGGAACATTGAAAGGAGTTTCTCGAGTTATGTTATTTAGGTTATTTTAAACGCAATCTTTTAAAATAACCTTTAAAGACATATTTGAAACGTAAAGAAAGGAAATAATAGAGGTCAATGGAAGCACTGATCACGAAAACAACATTCAGTACCTATTGCAAAAAGAAGCGAGAGTATTAGTTATACAAACAGAGAAATTGATAATTTCGTGGAACTATCGTGTTTGATTATTTTCTGTCTATTTAACGTCAACACAGATTAAAAAAATAAAAAAGATAAAAAAAAGAGAGAAATGATATTCATTTCGGTAAAAAAAAAAAAAATATACATTACACGTCGAAAAAAAAATTGTGTTTTAAAACTAGAGGAGGTTTGTGGAGGTACATTAGGTCATTTCCAAATTCTCCGATTTATTAGTTTATTATATTCATCTTTTTTCGTGGGTTGTTTGCTTTAAGGAGGTCGAGTAGATTCCAACGAATAAGGATGAAAATAAATATGTACCTATGTTTTCATCACACATTTATTATATACCGAACTAGTCAACATAATGGAAACCGCCAAATAATAGTCAAAGATCAAACATACGAGCGAAGCGCAAAAAGTTATCGACATTTTGTGTGACGTAACATATTTACACACGATTCTTTGGCATCATTTTCGGTGCAAGTAACCAAAAACCTCTTGGGGTTTTACGTTAGTTTAAAAAATATTGCAACCATTTATAAAGCAACATTGTGAACTTAATAATAAAGCAACATTGTGAACTTGACTTAGTTCAACAAAAATGATCTCCGATCGTCGTCCTCGCAGACTGCAATCGTCCAATTCTGAACCCGTACCCAAAATAAATACTTAGACCATGTTTTATTGCTGCTTCTCTGCCTTATGTAAAATGAGCCTTTAAGCTTATGCTCGGTTGTCAAATAAAAATCGTTATCCTTGCCTTAAGGATCCGTACAGACTGGCGCGACAGGCAGCGCGACACTTTCCATGAAGTTTTAATAGAAATTGTGCAACTAGTGTCGCGTCGCGCCTGTCTGCGGGAGCCTTTACTTGCCCACACTTTTGCAATAAAGGCTTGTTCCAGTGTCCGGATATGTATTGTGTAAAAATAAAAAAATAAACCGGCACACACAATGAAGTGTTTAGTTCCATAGTTGGGATGAATTTATCCTAAGAACAAACTTAACTTTGTAGTTGAAAAAATGTTATCCCATACATCGACATGCGACATGGTTTGCAGTTGAATTGAATCGAGTTTGAAATCGCATTTTTTTTTCAATGTGTTAAATCTACAAATTAACGATTTTTCGAACGTTTTCCTTTACTTGTGCTGTGTGACCTTTTTTCTTGCCTAATTTCATGATTCTAGGTCAACGGGAAGTACCCTATAGGTTTTGATTTATTAGAGAGTATCAAAATGTGTCGCATAAATGGCCGTATTTTTTTATTGCGTTGACTTAGAAGCTTGATTTTTTAGAGCTCCAAGGGACCGTAGACCTACGTATTTATCATCCATTTCAACTTGATACCTCCACGCGTTCCTGAGAAAAAGGGTCTAAACAGACAGACAGACGGACAACGAAGTGATCCTATAAGGGTTCCGTTTTTCATTTTGAGGTACGGAACCCGGAAAATAAAATTTGAATGATATTATCTGCCAGTTTATAGATAATAAAATTATCATCATTATTTTGCCGAAAGCCGTTCACAGCTGCACATACAATCCATTAAAATTTTAAACAACTATATTATTTTTAAAAGGGAGGACCCAGAGTGCGACGACTTAGACGATGCCCTGCTGGTTCGTCTGCTCGAGGTCAGCATTCAATGCGCAGTCGACAATGATAAGGTAATGTAAAGCCAAGCTCACATTACAGCCGCAACGGCCCGCAGCGCAACGCATTTTAATTTAAAAAAGTGCGGTGGGACCCGCCTGTAGTGTGCATGTTTATAAAAAACGAGCTGCGACCGGCGTAAGTCTTGATCCCATGGAAATATCGGTATAAAAAATATCCAATGTCCTAATCCAGGTTATGGTCTACCGATGTGCCAAATTTCATCCAAATCCATTCAGCCCTTTTAGCGTGAATGCATAACAGATAAACAAACAAACTCACTTTCGCATTAGTTAGAATGTACGAAAGTGATGAAGGAGAATGTTTGCAATGCGTTGCGTTGCGGTCCGCCCTAATCTGCGTTAGCCTTAACAACGTAATATTTGGTGTCAACATTTACGATTTAATCAATTGTATTATCTCAAATTAGTCTGACGTTTGTCTTGCGCACGAAAATAGTCCATTCATGTTTTGAATGATAGTCTGTAAAAAAAATATGAAATCACGCGCATGGTTCATGATTGTTTAGGCTGGGGTCTTAAACCTAAGTAGTTAAGGGTCAAACATATTTACCTACATAATAATGTATCTTCTGCCTGGCGTTATCAATCGCTGTTTATATTGATGGTAGATAAAGGTCATATAGATCTTGGGTCGGCCGCATCTAATATTTTTCAGTTAACTACATTTTTGTACTAGAGGCCTTCTTTCTTACGTACGACGATGTGTAGTTACATTAGTACGTAATATATCTACACAATGAACATATTCCCACGGAATAAACCTTACCATCTTAATACAAAATAAGGTTTATCTTCAGACTCAGTTTTAAACCAGAGACTAGAGAATGGACTGAGCGTTAGTTTCACAAAAATGACCACTCTCCAGAAGGAGACAAAGCGACTGCGCGGCCAATACCTGTCCCTTTTCTGCAAGCCTGTAGTAACAAAGGCGCAGTGTTCCAATTTTAATTAATAGGAAAATCATTGAAAAATACAGTGACTAATAATAGAAAAAGTAGTTATTTCTTTATGATACTAATTATTATATCTAGACTTACTGGCTCTGATTCGAGACTAAGATTTATTTTTATCAAAAATATTTTCTTCACTAGAGAAATTGAGACAATTAAAATTAAAAATAATGAAAACAAAATTTTATTATATTAAAATAGAATATATTTTTTTTCTTTTAAGGCGAACTAAGTCTGGATAGCTTTATTTGAATGATTATTAATAAAAATATCAATCGATTAAATTTCAAAGATTATACTGATATTTTACAAGCATGTAAGTTTATACATCAATCATCATATAAGTCAAAACATCATTGGACCAATCAGAATTCTAGAAAGAGACAACTGCTGGCCGCATATTCGCTTACTCTCTCTCGTACTTTTCGGTCTGTATTGACTGCACAACTGATTACGGAACGCTCAGTTCATTCTCTATGTCTATGGTTTAAACTAATGAGCCATTTTTCCGACTACGTTAAAGTTATTAATGCAAAACTGACAACTTAGTACCGGACTTAGTAGTCAGTTTTGTATAAAGAACTGTCTGAAATCCTTGTTTTATAATAACACCGTTACGCTCTGAGATTATCTCTTACTCTACTTGTGGCCTATTTCGTGATACGTTTAACTCAATTCTATAATCATTCATAAATACAAGTGTTAAACAACTTACAAGTTTTTGTCATATAGAATATAAAGTTGTACGTAAAACATAAAGCTGCTAGGGACTGGTAGTAATGGTATTACATCTCCTTATCTCATAAATTGACGGTATCACTCCCGATTGCAACACAATTCTATTTTACTGACGGATAAAAATCGAGTTTTGTTACTATTAAACTCAAATACTAACTATTCTATTTTTAACCGACCAAAAGGAGGAGGTTCTCAATTCGGTGGTATGTTTGTTACGTGATTACTCCGTTAATTATGGACCGATTTAAAAAAATCTTTTTTTTGTTTGAAAGGGTATACTCCCGAGGTGGTCCCATTGCCACCAAATCAGAATCAGATGAGGGGATCCCATGGAAATCGAGGGAAACCCTCAAATTTTATAGGCAAACCTATAGCGATTAGGGTATTTTTTATAGTAACTCGTACATTTACTTTCGGAAAGCACCATTTGGTGAAGTGGAACTGATGATGGAGACCACATATGGCCACCGGAACAATATAATAATGAGTACCCCTATTTAACGGGTTGCGATTAAGCAATTTATGCTTGTCACTATGCATATGGTGAGTGGCAGTTCTCCTGGTTCTTACCAGGAGAACTCCTCAACAATCAACGTCCCAGCATCGGGAAAAGCAATATTTTGTAAAAGGTGATGATCAGTTAACATTAGGCTATTGTAACCTAGATAAATTCAAAACTGACCCACTAAAAAGTGAAAAATAAAAAACTTTTTACAAACAAATAAGAACCGACTACCAAAAATAACACTACAAAGTGAAAAATAACTTTAATTTCGGAAGTCGGTGGCAAAAAACTCAAATACAGATCCAAAGACACCGACTTCCGAAATTAAAGTTATTTTTCTCTTTGTAGTGTTATTTTTGGTAGTCAGTTCTTATTTTTTTTAGACATTAAAAAAGCTTCTAGATGGTTCCATACTGTACTGTAATGATTTTAGATCCCTTCCATATATTGATTTGACAGCTAGGTAAAAAGAAACGAATGTCTGGATTGCAACGTAATTGTTATAACCATGTAAAAGTAGTGGAGGCACCTTTATATTCTGCTTATCGTGTTAATGCAAGTTTATGTCAAAGTTAATCTTGACTTCGACATCGGTAATAAATCATAAATTATAAACCAAATGATAATAGATCCAGTTACACAGGCACTCAGGGTCAGCGCAGACCGACGGAGTGGCGGTGAAGCGACTAATTCTAAAACGACTGAAAGTCGATTTTATTTGCTTATTCTGCGCGACGTCGACCGCGTGCTTGTTTTGACATAAAATATTATCAGAATATCAGACACTGCAATTCTTAGCTTCCAATTAGTGAAAGAATTGGAATCGGACCAGTAATTCCGAAGATTACCCCCTACATACCTACTAACTCACCACTTTGTAATATTAAGTATAAATAGCATACAGCTGAAATTTCCGTCGCTCGACGACGCTTTGCGCCGCTTTGTGTGTTTTTAATATGTACTACCAGCATCAGTATGCTATGGTGCAGGGATGGCGAACCAATGTCACGTGACAAAATAATATGGGCACGGCATCAATTGAAGAATTTAGGTACCTGAGTCACAGTAATAAACATAGAAATCAGAGTGCGCCCGGCTACGACAGGCGTTTCGATTTTGACTGTCTTTGCCGCGTAAATGAATGCAAGGGTAAATGTTAACCTGATATAAATTATTTGGCATCTAGCTTGTGACAGCAAAAGTCCCACAATTTTTTTATTTCATTTGGTTCCGACATAATAGATCTTTTCTTATGTTCACTACTTCACTGAGCGAGTTCGCAAGGGTAACGTTACTTGTGTTATGTTTTTAATTTGTAAATCGTGTATGGCATGGATATTAATATGTGGTAAATTATTTCATGAACTGTTAATTATCTATACTACCGAATTGGACAATGTAATGGTAGCGTATGTATGTAAAAAAAAACAATAAATAGCAAAGGTCGAATTCTGTTTGCGAATGAATATAGAGTCTGTGAAACTATTTAGTTTTTTTTCCAGTAGTCAAAGTCAAGATTGATTATTGACACGTCATGGTCACATTAAATATTTATTTGAAAAAATAGCACGTGGATGTAAAAAGGTTCGCAATCCCGCTTTAATGATAATGATAATGATAAATGATTTATTTCTGTAAGTAGGTTTGTACAAACACTTTTACACGTCAATCATATTAAAAAAAACTAGATGAGGTCGGCGTTTCGTATCCGACTACTCTGAGAAGAAAGGCCGAAACAAACTCAGAGGTCACAGTCTCTTTTTAAAGTCCAGACATAATCTTGGTCAGATCATGTGAAGACCATGTAGATTGGTGCCTGAAATGATCTTTTGACGAAAGAACCACACAGGTTGAGGGGACCTGTCCAGTCAGTGCACGCATTTGTCAGTAGTCGTGCAGCTCAACTAAGAACTTAAGGAGCTCAACGATTCAACGAACAATACCAAAGAAAGGACATTTGGGTAGGCCGCATAAAATCACTCAAACTGCCAGACTATGATAAAAACTAAATGAGAAAAAAAAGGAAAATGAACAATAACCCACATAGTCTTCACATTTACAATACTTAAAACAATATAATACTTAACAAAGTAAATATTCATGTCATTGTATATATAAAATTAATCACTGTCAATGTGTATATAAAATACGGATATAATCTTGGTCAGATCATTTGAGAACCATGTAGATTGGTGTCTGACATGGTCTTTTGCACTATAGTATAGTCACTTTACTATAGTGCATAAATCTATAACAACCGAAAGTCGATTTTATGCACTATACTATCACACTAATATTATTAAGGTGAAACTTTGTGAGTGTGTGTGTTTGATACTTCTTCACGCTCAAACGGCTGGACCAATTTTAATAAAATTTTGTCTGGAGGTAGCTGACACCCTGGATTTACATATAGGCTACTTTTGATCCCGATATTCCCACGGTATCGAGACTTACGCGGGTGAATCCGCGGGGTGCAGCTAGTAGTGCATAAAATCGACTTTCAGTTGATAGAGATTCCGTCACTTCGCCGCCACTCCGTCGGTTTGCGCAGACCCTTATCCGATACTAACTACTGTCTCTAGCAACAAATTCTAAAAATACATTTAATATGGAATTCTAGAAAGCTAATCGCTGCACGGGTCACTATACCAACACGAGGTCCCGAGCTCTTCGCACGTGGACACACGCTATCAGTTTATGACTTGTAGGTACTTACGTTGAACATTCCTTATCTCTTAAGTTAATGGAAAGTTTAACTGGACCGTTATCTATACAGGATGTGTTAAGTAAAACAAGCAAAAATGTACTGGTTGAGTAATGCTGAACCCAAATAAAAAGATAGAAAATCTAATCAAATTGATTACAGATGTATGAGACAAGTTTGTCGGTCAAGGTTCAGTTATTTTCAGGCCTTGAATAAAGGATCAATAAACATCCAGGGGCTCGGTTTAGGTTTCCTTCTTGTTTATTTTATTTGTTCATGGTGGCACATATATGTGAAACGTAACATGAAATTTTAATTTAACATACGTTCAAACAAATTCACGTTGTTGCCGCATTCAATTCATGTTGCATTGCCTAATTTTAACGGCGTGTTTGTTTCAACGTATGGTACATTCCATTTTTAACAGAGTTTAAAAATAGAGGTTACAATTCGTCTGTAATTTTATTATTTTTTATTAACGTTTCACATTATGTGTACCCACTATTAGAACAATGTTTCTCTCTTCGTGTTTATATATTTTGATAAATAAGAATTAGTTCTTACACACACGACAAATAACAAAAAGTGTAGATTTCATTTCTTTTTTTCCACATGAAGGTGATAAAAACTGCAGAGTACAATGTCTCTTACTGTGACCAAGCAAGGCATAACCTTGAAGAATTTTGAATTAGTATATGAAGATGTTTTATTTTTAATTCAGAACATAATTATTATACCATCAGCTAATTCTCGTATAACTCTTAGTAGTATTCATTTTTATAAAACTTCATCGATAATTTAATAACTATCGAATAACCATAACTATTTTACTTACTAAATAGGTAAAAATGAGTGCGACGCGCGGCCTCGGAAATCTGCTACGCTTGATCAAGAACGAGAATCTTCTCAGGAACACGCAATTGAAGACATTATGCGAGACGGCAATAGGGAAGCTTTTGGATTGCGCGTGTAAGGTGAACAATATGAAGGTGCGGTGGAATGCTTGCTACGCGATGGGCAACGCTATGAAGAATGATCAGTTTTTCACTTGTTTTAATGGATGTCAGGTGAGATATTCAATCGAGGAGGTTAAGTAACGAATGCCTTTTTAGTCAATCTTCGGGTCTCAAAAAGCAAGGAAGCCATGGTTATAAGGTTTTGGGCGAGCGTGTGCGCAGGACTTGCATAAACGAGAAAGGTTTTTAATTTTTTTACTACTGGTCTATGATCTCGTCTGCATTTGCAGTTTCGAATCTTGGGCCAATAATTCAGTACATCCACGAACACTCACTGAGTCCGCGTGGTGGATAACAGCCTTCTCTCACAAGGAAAAGGCCTGGGATTTTTTTTAGGATTATGTGTAATACTTCTTTGTGGTTTTATGACCAAATGTATGAACGTGGACGTGATTTGATGTGTTCTTATTAGTCTTATTCCAATCATTCCTCCCCAGAACCAAGTTTACTCCAGCCTGTGTACTCTAACCAAAGAGTGTAAGAATCTAAAGGTCCGTATCAACGCGGCAACGGCGTTGCGTGCGCCGTCTGCGCGTACGCACTACGCCGAACACTACGCGTTAGTGTGGAGGGGGGTACTGGCTGCCATGGAGAATGCAGCTGATGTTAATGACTTTAATGAATATAAGCATAAAGATAATCTTATTGAACAGGTGAGGTTTTTGACAGAACTTTGAAAGAGGAACTTCTGATGCTAAATTGTTTTTTTTTTAAATAATTCATAGGACTTGACAAACGTGATCTCTCTCCGGTTTGGATTGACATGTTTTATAGCATTCTCGATTCTTTAAACATTCGTCCTAGGCTGTCAGCCGCCATACCATCGTGCTGGCTGGCTAATGTTTTGCTACTGCATGAACTAATTTTCGTATATCTTGTGCCGACCCTAGAGAACAAGAAGTTCTGAAGGATCCCTGAATATAATATCTTTTGGTTTGTGCCACTCCTCTTCTGGCCGCTGACATCCGCTGAGGTTAAGAGCTATATTTAATATATTTGATTATAAGTAACGTTGTGGTTTGTTTGTTCCAGCTATGTGTAACTCTAGCCCACCTCTGCTGTTTACTCACCCAAGCGGACTTAACAGACATCCTGGACCCTCTCGTCTTCCACTACGACTGCGCTAAGGCTACCTTCACACAAGTCTGTCACAAACTGCCGCCTGAAAATGCGTCCTGTCTTAGAATCCTTCAGGCAGCTAAGTACGTAACCGTCGATTTGACTGCGACCAATGACACGCAGATGCAAGCGTTGAGTATGTTACAAGATATATTTATTTGGGACATGTAGGTGTCGAACCAAGGTGAAGTTGGAGTCATTATTTGGAGCTTGTTTCCTACCGAAAGTAGGCACTGACTTTCTGATAGCACCAAACTCAAAGCCGATTTGTGGGCTGACTCCATTTAAATTGCCATCGACACGCCAAGAAGTACTACAGCTTACATCACCAGCAAACAGAAGTGTATAGAGAAGCAGACGGAGGTTTTGCCCAGCTACGGAATAGTAATATCTAGCAATAATAATAATAAATAGGAACGCTAGAATGGATATAAACTACTTACAGAATATTCAAGTGTCGACTATAATGGTCATTTTGATTAAAATCTCAGGCTAATCTCGTTAGAGATTATAAATTAATGCGGTCAAGACATTGTTAATATTTAAGAGCAAGTATGTATCAGAATTAACGGAGGTGACTTTTTTAAACTACTGAGACTAATGCTTATGTATCATGTACTCGTGACTAATAACTGACTTTTTAACATAAACCAATACTTTAGATATATTTATGTAACTCATAAGAGTAAAGGCTCTTACAAACACACGCGATATCGCGGGCGCGACATGCACCGACAAAGGAATTGTCTTTGTCGGTGCCTGTCGCGCCCGCGATATCGCGTGAGTGTGTAAGAGCCTTAAGTCGTTTAGGTTTTTTGAACTTCAGATCTCATTTTTGAAACTGGCAACAAAATGATGTGATGTTGCCATAAAATTTAATGTTTGTTAAAGTTTAATATGAAACTTTATTTTTAAAGGAATTAAAATATTAATAAAACGCATGATTTTCACTATTGCAAATTATTTATAAATAAAATACGTCCCAATTTTAACAGCTCCTAATTATAAATTGATAACACGAGTGAACTTAGTTTATTTTTGTAACACTCAAATAAATAAGTCCAAGAATAATACTTAGTTTATTATAGTGATGACAATTTTAATATTAAAACTACATAAAATGGGGTTTAGACTAATTAAAATCCTGTTCGTTATCAATGTGAACAAATAAATAAAACAGTTTCGTTCAAACAGATTAATTGTCTCTTACTTCCATAATGAACTACAATTTAGATTATTTTTATTGCTCATGGTAGAAAAATAATAGTAGGTACTAATCTAGGACCAAGTCCATCTCTATGCCAAAGTCAACAGCACCACATGCGCAGAGCGATGTTCTTTTGTTTTCACGACTATAATATCTTCTGAAATTGTATGAAACGCAACTTAACAGACACATAAACCCACGCCTTTCCATGGGGGTAGGCAGAAACAATAGAACGCCACCTGCTACGCTTCTTACATACTCCTTTTGCTTCGTGTACGTTCATACATCTGGTCATACACGCACGCCGGTTGCTAGTAATACGCACCTGACCTTTCTGAATAACATCACCAATTAGGTCACTATATGTCCTCCTAGGGCGTAACAGCATCCCTCCCGGCGGCGTTTCCACTCACATCTGCCTTGTAAATACCTTTGGTTAGTCGCCTTTCATTCATCCTTTCAACATGACCAAACCATCTGAGCATACTCTTTTCAATTTTTGTCACTACATCTTCTTTTAAACAGACAAAAGAAAAGCGTATAAGCTGAACCACGCCCTTGGTTCGTGAAGCTCCCTAAATCTTACAGGCAACCGATCCAACAGATGATGGCATCTGATGGATTCTGATGATAGTGGATCTGATGGTCTATAATGTGCAGACATGCATACTAAATCAAATGATAAAAGCATCATCATCCACAGCCTAATTTCATCTACTGCTAAGCATAGACCTCTCTTTTCATATGCCACGCTCCTGTGAAAAAAGCAAATGATAATACTTTAGTATAACCTCTCCTTTTTATAATGATGTATTACTTAGGTATTGTGTACTCATAAAACACCAGCACAGTGATTGTGTAACAAACTATTGAATACTCACTTCTCTGAATGATTTTTAAAGATATGGCTAATCCATTTCTTCATAGGTTCCAAAAGAAATCTGTTCAACAACGTAATTAACGCAATGAATGTGGGTGAACTGTCAAAATGAAACCCAAACGTGTGTTACGCAATTTTCCCGCAGGCCAGAAAAATCTTTGTTTCTTTTTATTTTCATTTTATGCCTGCAGATACCATTCAAAAGCATTTTTTAAGAGATTGCAGTCGATCTATGCTAATATTAGCCATACTAATTGGTATCGTATTTCATTTTCATGTTATGAAAGCGTATGTAACACGCCAAACAAATTGAGGCATTTTTAACCGACTTCCAAAAAGGAGGAGGTTATATGTTCGTCTGTATGTTTTTTTTAATGAATGTATGTTAACCGATTTCTCCGTTAATTGTGGACCGATTTTGAAGTGAAGCTCCTCAACAATTAACGTTCCTGCATCGGGAAAACCAATATTGTGTAAAAGGCGATAAGCATTTCACATAAGGCTATTGTAACTTAGATAAATTACAAACTGACCAGCTAAAAGGTGAAAAATAATAAACTTTTTCCTAGGAAGTCTCTTTATTTTTGTAATAAAAAATTATAAGTATAAATAAACATTGTAAACGTAGGCATTATTCACTTTGCTTTCATTATGATCTGCGAATTATATCAATTAAACACGTATTTTAATTAATGTATGGTTTATTTAAATTAAATTTTTTTTTTTGTTTTTTTTTTGTATTCTTTCAGAAAAATATATTTTATTTAACAAAGTGAATTATTTTTCATACAATTTTCTCCAAAAATATTTATAACACATTTCTCATGTGTTTGTTGATTGTTTTTCGAAATTTATAGGTATATCTGCATTATTTACTAATAACATACAGCCAAGTCTATGAATGTCACATGTAACAGTTTGTTCCACTAACAAGTAGGTACTGAACACTTCAAGTAGGTACAAACCCGGTTACAGGAAAGCCAATAAACTTATTCGTCTGTCGCCGCATTCGAGACACAACAAGAATGAAGAAACCTACCATCATTACTACGAACCCAATAAAGCCAAATAAATGCTTGTTAAATTTTCCCTTGTTGTTTCCGTTAGGAAATAATTGACATACTCTTTAAGTTACGAGCTATGTATTGTTTACCATTTAAGTGTTGTGGAAAAAACCTATAAATCACTCTATCTGAAAATCGATGACTTATCTATGTAAAATGCGTGACATGACTGATAATGTATGGTGTCCAGGTATTCCGTCTGCACTCTTGCATTAGATGGCAAAACTACGAAAAGTATTCAGTCAGCAACGAAAGTCCACTAACACTCACGTTTCGTTAAACTGCTTTTCCGCAATTCATAATATTTTGTTTTTTTTTCTCATTTTTTTATAAATCTGTATCGATTTTTATGATTCCGTACGTGATACGTCCGAATTTAAAGACAGGATCACTCGTGTGTTTGTCTGTCCCTCTGTCACAGCCATTTTACTCCGAAACTACTGGACCGATTAAGTTGAAATTTGATACATGTATGAATTTCTGTGACCGAAACACGAACGTGTAATGTAAATAAATCAATTTTATACCATACCACATGTGTATCAAGTTTCAACTAATTCGGTCCAGTAGATTCGGAGTAAATCGGCGGTGACAGACGGACAGACAGACACACGAGTGATCCTATAAAAGTTCAATTTTTCCCTTTTGAGGTACGGAACCCTTAAAAGTATGCATCTTAAGAAGCCGAAAAAATTTATTGCGGTCCATTAATTTAAAAAAAGCGTAGGTACATGATTAGGTCTAAAAGTTTTTAGACAATCACTTACCTGAATATTTCCCATCCTAATGGTTGGGGAAAAAGTTTCTTCGCATTTTTTAAGAAATTTCAAAACATTTTTTAATATAGTTTATTTACATTTAACTAAAGTATGTAGGTACCATTTTGTTCGATAACTTTTTGCCATCTTGTAGGTAGGGACATGATCCTATTGCTATAGAAATTTTGGGACTTCTGATCAAAATACCGCGACAAGTGGTTTTGGCAGTCCTCTCGTGATGTTAACCTGACACTGCCTAAAGAATTCTGAAGAGACCGAAACAGATGGAAATCGGAAGGTGCAAGGTCAGGACTATACGGCGGATGCATTAACACCTCCCAGCCAAACTCCCTTTATTTTTTGCTGAGTGGCTAAAGATGTGTGAGGTCTAGCGTTATCATGATAAAAACCACACCCCTTCTGTTGATTAATTCCGGCCGCTTTCTCTCAACTTCTTGCTTTAATCTCATCAGTTCGCAGTAGAGTTCAGAATCGATGGTCCTGCGTGGTGGTAACAGCTCATAATGAATAATGCCCTTCCAATCCCACCACACACACAGCATCACCTTGTTGCGAGTTAACCCGGGTTTCGCCACAGTCTGTGAAGCCTGACCGGCCTTTGACCACGACCTTTTTCGCACGTTCTTGTCGTACGTGATTCACTTTTCATCACCAGTTATCAGCTTCTTCAAAAATGGTTCGGTTTCATTACGTCGTAATAAAGAATCACAAATGAGTACACGGTTCATTAGGTTTCTTTCAGTGAGCTCGTGAGGTACCCAAATATCGAGCTTTTTTGTGTACCCAATTTTTTTCAAATGTGCCAAAACTGTTTTGTGGTCAATTCCCAGTTCTTCAGCTACGTCGTAACTACTGATATGCCCACATATCTTGCTCCACTTTTTCAAAAATGGCATCCATTTAAATCCGTAATAGGGCGACCAGAGCGACGTGCATCTTTGACATCACAATTTCCGGATTGAAAACGCTCAAACCAAATTTGTGCTACTCTCACAGACACTGCACTAGGTCCATAAACATCGCAAATTTTTTTCGCGGCTAGCGTTGCATTTTTACCTTTTTTGTAGTAAATTTTTAAAATGTATCGAATTTCTTCATTAGATTCACTCATCTTGACAGTACGAAAAACAACTGAAAATCACACATTTTCCTAATTTGAATTTGGAATTATGTTCTTTAAAATTTAAACTTTCAATGATACCAAAACCAGCCAGATACAAATAGTATAGTCAAAGAGATTTTATTACAAGTTCATACATACTATAATGCGAAAAGACTTTTTCCCCAACCTAATATTATAACTACATAGTAGTGTACCTACTGTTATTGTGAAAGAAAGTATCTATTGGAAAGTCGTTTAAAATGGTCTGAAATGACTAAGTAGGTCTTACTTACTTATCTGTTTTATTTTATGCAAATAACTGCAGTGTAGTTACCTACACTACATGTGAATTAATTAGTGTGTTCTAGTGCATTTGTGTACTAGAACGTAATAAATCGAATGAATTGATTTGAATAAACTTACATAATCAAATAGACATGTTTAATTCACCAGCGATTAGCGATTTGAAACTGAAAGGAGAGGTCAAAATTGGTATAATATTCCGACGATTTTTAAACGCTAATGTGATGTACCTTATTAGAAAGCTTATTTATTATGCTACTCGATTATAGTTAAATCTGATTTTTTCAGGCGCCCGTTTTTGTGAAAATGTGAAAAATGTTTCAATACAAACAAAACGCACATAGTCTTTATTTATTAATTTCTATGCAATATAATTATTTTATGTGGCTAATGTTTCCGTTTCTATTAAATACTTTGAGATTTTATTATAATTTTAGCTGCAGCTCCATGAAATTAAGACAAAAAATATTGATTATCATGACAATGCAATAACAAAACGTATCGAAAAAGTCAAAGCTGTAAACTCGGACTAAATATCCGCTGTAAATGTCAAGCCGAGTCCTGCTGACTGACGTTCTCATTGTCACGTCATTTGCCACAGGGCTGCCATTCCTAAAATATAAATAATGCTTGGAGAACATTTTATTTTTCAACAATTGTTTTAAAAAAAACGGGCGGCTGTAAAAAAAAAAAAAATGCCCAAAGAAATCAAAATAATTACCCTCTTTCAGCTTATATAGGTCAGAAGGCTGTTTAAATTTTCAATTATTTTAGTACCAAGCCCCATACATTTCGTGAACGTCTCCATATATAAAACTACGTAGGTAGGTACCTAATCTTTACTCCATAAAAAAGTTAACTTGAGTTAGCAAACTAGGTATTTACAAAATACATTTTAATTTCTCATACTTGCAAAATATATACGCTTGAACTAATCAGAGGGATGAAACAGGATGAATTGAAGAATATGAATTGTACGCAGATCATATTATTATGAATTGTCAGTGGTCACAACCATTTTACGAATTTTGTCACAAGACTATTATTTAGGTACCTATTATTTACTTTTCACAAAATGATTATTTAATTTACATATCTATGTAAATTAAATAATGCTTTTTCTTTGATCAAGGTAAATATTTAGCCCAAATCTTTGAGCTTCTTTTTATTTACTAAGTATGATAAAAAATACTGGCTGGTAGAGTTCTACAGAAAAAGAAACATTAAAAAGGCGGGAAAGCGACAATTCGATTTTCAGTTGTTTTGTCGAGTGCTAAATTATTTCATAAACAGATATTTGTATATTAGTTCATCAGATTTAGCTATGTATGGGTTTAACGCCTGATTTCATAAGAGTCTTCTCTAATGAAATCAGGCGTTAGGTAAAACAGTAGTGGAAACCCTTTTACCGCCAAAATCAAAAGAAGATACTTAGGTGAATCCGCAGAGATGTAATAATGATGCTAATGATTATAATTCTGTAAATACATAGGTATCTGTTTTAGGTAATCGCGAATCATATTTTGATCAAGATACTACCTGACCTACAAATTGCAAAAAACGTAAGAAAATTTGGATTTTGCGGGCTACGTGTCACATAGATTTTTTTTATGAAAAATGGCGGGCTAAAAAGAGTCAAGTCTTTTCGGAAAACGTGTGATTCTTAGATAGTTCACTGAAGTATGGTAGTATACTTCAGTTAACTATCTAAGAATCATAAATATCGTCTTATTCATTAATCTTTTTTTTTTTTTACTAATTAGGTATTTATTTAGGTACCATTTTTTTCTTATTCGAAATGCAAAGCAGTGTTTACCTTGGGTGAAATAGCCAATATTTCGAGAGCCTAATCTCGTGCTTAGATAGGTCCCTTTCATCCCTTGTATAACAATCTTACTATTATGTACATACCTACTTTTGTATCTACTAAAGTTAACCACGTTATTTTTAAGGCAGGTAGTGCTTATTCAATCATTGACCTCAATAGATTTCCGGACTTACAAATAACTTTATATCTAGGTTAACCAGACTATCGTCGCCACAATTTTATATGGGTTGGGTTCGATCGCCGTTGAAGCCGTACATCGCTCTGTATAGATTAGGTACCTACAAACCGCCCACGCTTAACGTTTGGTTCAAACTAAATGTGAAATGTAAACCAATTACCAATTATCAATAACTTGTGAACTTGATAACATCCGGCTTTACCCAATTAAACCGTTCCATAGGTCATTGACGTAAATAGTATCTAGATAGAACTGCTCACAGTGCTCACACCTTTTGATACGGGGGTTATGTTGTGTCCATGAGTTTATAATTAGAATGTTAATTAAGAATATTAATTTTGCAAATTTTAAGCGGCTATACGGAAGGCTGCACAGCATTACCTATACAAAAAAGATGGATCAATTGTGCGAGGTATGATAAGAAAGAGAAGGGAGTGAATGATAACGTGTCATGATTGAAAGTGAAAACGTTGAGCCGACCACAAGTAGGTACCTACCTTTTTTTTTGGGTGGGAAATTATCCAATAACTTCTTCCGCTCTGGGCGGTGCGGGACGGCGTGTCAGACTTTTACTGACTAAAACCCACCCGTTTTCCTTCCGTTGCCTGTGTGCCAGGGCCACGATATCCCTTTCGGACAAACTCGCAACACTGGCAGGCTTTGGCCTTAATGGACCCCGTCAGTTGGTGCTGACATCTCTTTGAGGCGCGCGTGGAACACAACGCGCCCGCGCCGTCGACCTGGGCCTGGTCATTATCGGACGGCGAGCTACCCATCGCTCACCGTTCGCAAGCCCGCGCCCACGGTGTCCGAGTATCGGCGTGCAACTCCCGACGCCCGGGGCGTCTCCTGCGGTGACTAGTGGCGTGAGGGCACGAATTTTGCCTTTCCCTCACGCGTTCCGCTTCCTCCTTCGCGAGCATTACTGCTTCGCAGAAGGAGGTGACGGCCTCCCATGCACTATCGCTCCGAACCATGGCCTGAATCAGGGCCGGACGCGAGAAATCGCCGCCGCCGATAGCCTCCGTGAGGACACGGCGGTGCTCCGCCCAAGCCGGGCAGACCACCGTGTCCTCCGGGCGATCCACACAGTGGGCGTTTCCTCCCGCTTTATCCTAAACAGGAACCTTCCGAAACTACCGTGCCCGGTGCGGACCTGCGTCAGGCGGAAGGTGACGACGCCGTGGCGCTTCTAGCCACTCCTCAAAGAAGGGACTTATCGCCACAATTGTGGCGTTCCCAACCTCAAGTAGGTACCTACCTAACGTGGGACAGGGTCAGGAAGATGATGATGATAAAATAATAATGATGCATTAAAGAGCCTCCCCCACTATTCACCACTCTTCACCAATACGTCGTTATTATTCGGGCTACGTCTATTATTATTCTATTATTTATTTTTTAATTTCTGGCTCCATCGGTAACGTTCGACGATTTTGCCGAGAAAGCAATGATCGTAAACTGTTACACAACTATTGATCAGTGTTTGTAGCAGTGACAACCATGGATCCCCATGCTAAAAAAGGACAAAACATTTTTGGTTAGTACATGTAAAACGTCACAAAATAAATGTTAGAACATTCAGTAGGTATATACAGGGTGGAATTTTGTAATGCCACCTGGAGGGAAAGTACTCTTAATACTGCAGATAGAAAGTTTTACTCAAAGGAAACATTGAACTTTTTATTATTGAATAGAAAGCAAACTGCATTCAAAGATTTTCGAAAATTCTCTTCTCCCACACCCGGGAATCGAACCGGCTAAAATCTGAAAAAATTATACCCTGTACTTTTATTGCATCGATCGTTAGGGTCAATTATAAGGATGAAATCTCTCTAACAAACATGATAAATTAAATGAAAGGAAAACCAGGAAATCTTAAATTAATTTAATTATTTACAAAAAATGGTAAACTAACTAATTAGTTGCTCGAAATGGGCTCCATTCTCTTGGATACACAAATTTATTCTTTTAACGAATTCATTTCTAGTAACCTTTAATAAAGTGTTGTGGTGAATATTATAAATCGTATTCTGAACTTCAACTCTCAACTCGTTGTCATTCGCATAAGAATTCATGTAAATTTGATTTTTTACATATCCCCACAGAAAAAAATCTAATGGGGTGAGATCTGGCGATCTCGCAGGCCATCTGATTGTGCCGTTTGTACCAATCCAGGTATTAAAATGGTTATTAATGTAGGCAGTAGTGATTCTGCTGTTATGTGCTGGAGCACCATCTTGCTGTAGAATTATTTGGTTTCGCTCTTCCTCGGGGAAACCATTTAACTCGTTTCTTAAGAGATCCAGTATTTCAATATACTTGACAGTGTTTAAATGACCTTCGTACACGTGGACTAACACTACATTATTTCTCATAATTCCGCACCAAACGTTGAAAGAAAATCTTACTTGATTGTTAGTTTCATGAACACGAACAGGATTCACTCGAGACCAATAATGGTTATTGCGGCGATTGTACATGCCATTATTGCTGAAGTTGGTTTCGTCAGACCATACAATGTTGCTCAAAAAATTAGGATTAGCATGTTTTCACAAAATTGTAATCGTCTGTCACGATCCCCAATATGCAATTTTTGCACCAACCGACCTTCACGATAGCATTTATACTTATACTTTTTCAGCACTTTAAGTACGCGAGTGTGAGTTGTTCCTAATTCATCGGCAGCATCTCTACTTGAAGCCTTTGGAAATGATTCAAAGTATGTTAAAACATCTAGTTCAAAATCGAAATAGTTTTGCTGAATAGTTTGCCGTCTCTTCTTGAAACCACCCGTATTCTTTAAATTTTCTACCATTCTTTTCAATACGAACCGAGTTGGTGCCTGTCGGTCTTGATATCTCTCTCCATACCACCGCAGAGCTAGATTCACGTTTTTGTTATTTAAAAAATAAGCTTCCATTAAATCAAACTGTTCTTGATAAGCCATTTTCACCGTGAGACGAAATGTGAAATGAGTTGTAAAAACAATCAAATGTGAATAACAACTATGACAATCTAATTTTCAAATTTTAATCTAACATTCCATATTTAAATTACCTCATACACGCAGCTACGAGTATGTCGCAAAGGAGTCTGCATTACAAAAGATGGATGTTAGTTAAAGAGCTTTAAATTGACTCATTGATTTTGTAACTTCAGATTTCCTGGTTTTCCTTTCATTTAATTAATCATGTTTGTTAGAGAGATTTCATCCTTATAATAGACCCTAACGATCGATGCAATAAAAGTACAGGGTATAATTTTTTCAGATTTTAGCCGGTTCGATTCCCGGGTGTGGGAGAAGAGAATTTTCGAAAATCTTTGAATGCAGTTTGCTTTCTATTCAAAAATAAAGGAATGTTTCCTTTGAGTAAAATTTTCTATCTGCAGTATTAAGAGTACTTTCCCTCCAGGTGGCATTACAAAATTCCACCCTGTATATATATATAAGTCTGTTATTACAACCTGCTCCCTCCGGTCGTAGACCCTGATTGTCCTCTAGACCCCTTCTCCCCGGACGAGGTTCACGATATAATCAAGGGTCTGAAACCCCGTAAAGCCCCTGGATCAGACGGTATCACCAATAGGGTGGTCCAGTTGTTCCCGGCTCACCTGATCAAGCTAATGACCACCATCTTCAATGGTGCTCTTAGTAATAACATTTTTCCACAATCGTGGAAAAATGCCACCGTCATCGGTATCCCGAAGCCCGGCAAGCCTAAGACCGAGCCTTCCAGTTACCGTCCCATCAGTTTGCTCGACGTTTTCGGCAAGGTCTATGAGAGGCTTATTTATAAGCGTCTCAGAGACTACGCCGAGACGAAGGGGCTCATCCCCAACGAACAGTTCGGTTTTAGAACCCAACATTCTTGCGTACAACAGGTCCACCGTATCATAGAACACATAAGCGCCGGTTTCCAGCGCGGGTTCATGACGGGTGCTGTGTTCTTCGATATCGCGAAAGCGTTCGACAAAGTCTGGCACTACGGCTTATTGTATAAGCTATACAAATTCGGTGTGCCAGATCGTCTCGTGCTCATCTTACGGGACTATTTGTTGAACCGCACCTTCCGATATCGAATCGAGGGTGCGCTCTCTTCCCCTCATCCGATCCGCGCAGGCGTCCCTCAGGGGTCTGTGCTGGCTCCGCTCATTTTTACGCTGTTCACCAGTGACATCCCGAAAAGTAGAAAGGCGCAGTTAGCTCTGTTCGCAGACGACACGGCCATCTACTACACCGGCCGCAGTCAAGACCAGATCTCCCGCATCCTACAGACCGAAGTCAACAGACTCGGTGACTGGTTCAGGAAGTGGAGGATCGCGGTCAATCCTGATAAGAGCCAAGCGGTCCTCTTTTCTAGGCCCCGGCGTAGACCGGACCTACCACGACAGATCAAGATGTTCGGCAAGCCTATCCCTTGGGAGAAGCGAGCCAAATATCTCGGTGTGATCTTAGATCACCACATTTCGTTCGCTGAGCACATAAAGCAAGTGCGTTCGCGCGCTGCTTTCGCTCTCGGTAGGGTTCATTGCGTTCTGAACTCACGCAGCAAGTTGTCCCTTAAGGGCAAATTGCGTATTTACACAGCGTGCATCCGGCCGATTATGACGTACGCGTGTGCCGCTTTCGCACACGCCCGTCCCATCTCATTCACAGAATGCAGGCACTTCAAAACCGATTTCTCCGTAAAATTACGGACGCTCCATGGTTCGTTCGGCACGAAACCCTACACGTAGATCTTAGAATCCCCACCATCAAGCAGTTTTTGAAACGCGCGACAAAGCGGTTCTTCGAGTCCGCAGATAGACATCGCAATCCCTTGGTTGTGCAGGCAGCTAGCTATAGGCCATCTCAAATTAGTCAGACTCGCCGACCTAGACATACTCTCTCAGACCCGGATGACCCCATTACTCTCCTTCAGGAAAGCAATAGGGCCACAAGTACAGTGCACAAACACAAACCGTCATTCCGTCCTCGCCGCCGAGCTACCACGCGAAGTTCAAGAATAAATTGTTCCCCCCGTCCCTTGCACGTCGAACCGCCAGCCCCGAGGCTGAGTGAGCCGTAGCATTTAATAGTAATCCCCGTTAATAATCATGAATTTAAACTTTCGATCCAGCCCGTCCCCAATTTGCTGTTTTTCCCCAACGACGCCCTAAGCCGAGGTTCGTACCCCACAGGGGGTGCCCTTAGAGCGCTGTCGTTTAGTTTTTAATACTTATATTTACGCTCCTGGCTGGAGGCATTAAGCTAATACCTTAGGGCAGCCACAGGAAAGACCGGTTAAGCAGTCACGGCCTCTCAAGGTCAACTGCGAGATGCCATACAAAAAAAAAAAAAAATTACAACCTGCGTGGTATAACACTATCATTAGCAATGAGTATAATTTTGAGAGTTCAACATCTTTCATTGCGTTATTTACGTTGTTGAGCAGACAATTGTTTCGAACATATGAAGCAATGGATTAGGAATATACTTGAAAAACATTCAGATTGTGATTCAAGCTGTGTTACGCAATTAGGTTAGTCCATCTAGGTACCAATCTTGCTGTCAGAACAATCTTTTCAAAGTCAAAATCAAAAGTCATTTATTCAAATCAGGCCTACCCAGCGCCACATCCTAATGCTTTACCTGGGAAGACAAAGTAGCGCAACACACTCCCCAGCACCCCTTTTCACTACAGCATCAGCTTATAGCTATAGCTAGTGCCGACATAAAGAATAGCGACTATGGATGTTAGTAGGTGCAGCCTAATTAATTAATGGATTGGTGCGGAAGCTACTCAGTGTAGCACTGTAGCATAAATGGCCTCAATCACTTCGGGGTACGTAAGTACTCTATGGTGGAAGAGCTCTTGGGTACCTAGGTATCACAAACAAATGAAGAAGACAATAATCATTGGCTGTAAGCCTCACAACTGGCTTCGGAGAGGCCAATCAAATGCTAAAAGCTCTCGCAGACAGGCGCGACGCGACGGTGCGACAGTCTATATTTTGAGGTAATATTTATTTTAGTATCTATCTATTTATTTAATTAAAATCGGACCACCTGCTTAAAAGTTATTACAATTTAAAGTTATAGCTAATATAAAGCAGATATTACGTGGTCAATGGCGGCAATACGAGTAGATAGTAGATGTTTTAAATTAATGGTGATAATAATAAAATGAATTATTATTGTTTTTAAGTTAGACATTTTAGCATCACAGAAACCTGTTTAATTAAAAAAAAACGGCAAAGTGCGTGTCGGACCACGCACAATGAAGGGTTCCGTAGTTGGGATGAATTTATTCCTAAAACAAACTTAACATTGTAATTGAAAAACATGTTCTCCATACATCGATATACGCCACGGTCAATGTTCCAACTGAAAATGTAAGTTTGTATTCACAAAAAAAGTATTTTTTTTATGTGATAAAACTACAAATTAACAATTTTTGGACTTTTCCTTTACTTGTGCTATGAGACCTTGCTTCTTGCCAAATTTCATGATTCTAGGTCAACGGGAAGTACCCTATAGGTTTTGATTTATGTGCGAGATATTCGCAATTTTTTTTTATGTGATAATACTACAAATTTACAATTTTAGGACTTTTTCCTATATTTGTGCTGTAAGACCTTGCTTCTTGCCAAATTTCATGATTCTAGGTCAACGGGAAGTACCCTATAGGTTTTGATTTATTTGTGAGTAACGAAATATGTCTCTAACGCTTTGGAGGATGTGTTTAAGACGCTGAACTGGGAAGGACGTGGCATCAACATCAACGGCGAGTACATCTCACACTTGAGATTTGCAGATGACATCGTCATACTGGCTGAATCGCTGCATAACTTGCAGCAGATGCTGGACGGCCTAGTTGATTCTTCTGTACACATTGGTCTCCGGATGAACTTGGACAAAACCAAGGTTATGTTCAACGAACACGTCACTCCGGGACCGATTGCTGTTAATGGCGGTGCTCTCGAGGTTGTTCAAGAATACGTTTACCTCGGGCCGACTTTGCAATTTGGTAAAAACAACTTTGAGAGGGAGGTTAACAGCAGAATTCAGCTGGGCTGGGCAGCATTTGGGAAGCTTCGTCGAGTCTTCTCGTCGTGTATTCCACAGAGCCTAAAGACGAAGGTCTTCAATCAGTGCGTCCTGCCTGTTATGACTTACGGAGCCGAAACGTGGACACTCACGGTACGGCTGGTCCATAAATTCAAGGTCGCTCAGCGAGCTATGGAACGGGCTATGTTTGGAGTCTCTCTGAGCGATCGAATCCGGAACGAGGTGATCCGGCAGAAAACCAAAGTTGTCGACATAGCCCACAGAATAAGCAAGCTGAAGTGGCAATGGGCCGGCCATATTAGCCGTAGAACCGATGACCGTTGGGGTAGACGTGTTCTTGAGTGGAGACCGCGAATCGGCAAACGTAAGGTAGGACGCCCTCAGGCTAGGTGGAGCGACGATCTTCTCAGGGTGGCTGGTAGCAGCTGGATGAGAGTTGCCGAGAATCGAGCTGAATGGCGTGCAATTGGAGAGGCCTATGTCCAGCAGTGGACTGCTATAGGCTGATGATGATGATGATGATGAAATATGACGCAATAATGTCGCTTATATCGCCGTATTTTCTTATTGCGTTGACTTTATAGCTTCAAGGGACCATAGAACGTATTTGATATTAATTTCAACTTGATACCTTCACGCGTTCCTGAGAAAAAGGGTCTTGACAGATTGACAGACAGACAGACGGACACCGAAGTGATCATATAAGGGTTCCGTTTTTTCCTTTTGAGGTACGGAACCCTAAAAACGGCAAAGTGCGTGTCGGACCACGCACCGTGAAGGGACAATGAAGGGTTCTGTAGTTGGGATGAATTTATCCCAAAAACAGTTCAAAAACATGTTCCTCCATACACCGATATACGTCACGGTTGATTCTCCAACTGCAAATGTAAGTTGGTCGACTATTACTAGTTCACTTCACTAGCCTATTTAGCTGTGATAGTTTTCCTTTTAATTTCGTTATAATTATATACTACAAGCCATGAATTTTTTCACATATCCAGAAACAACCATCTAGCTGGCAGGGGGGTTCGGAGCGCTTCAGGGGTTGACTCTAACAAAAATAGCTTAGGTAATATTACACAAATGAATCCCTGAATCGAAAAATGGTATTTACAGGCGAAATGTGGCTGTACTATAAGTACACCTCTGCCAAAAGTTTCGGGGATTACAAGCGTGATGTTACGAGTATGTACGGCTTAATTGAAATAGAAACTAGGGGTTATCTCAAATCGAACAATCGAGACTCCTTTAGATTAGTAGTTGACGTCATCATCCACTCGAAAACGACAGGAAGATAACATTGTTAAAATAGGCACCTCCCTAAGAGACTACGTAGGTAGGAACGCGTCACTAAATTCCTCATTTTGATGATTCGCAAATAACTTTTTATGGAAAAATACTGAACATAATCAGTACCAAAAATAACGACACAAGTTTAAATTGAGGCAGACTGTGCCGCATTTGGATTCAATATCGATTATGATGAATACTCACATTCATCAAACCACAAACCACCGATCGAATGCACTACGACGGGTATCTCAAACTCGTCGTAGTGCATTCGATCGATCCGCGGCCTTGCTTACATTATTGAACGTTCTCAAAACTCATGAATTATTTTTGAAACTAATGAGCGTATGTGGCTCATTATAGAAGGCAGGGCGTATAGAGGTGCTTATTTTCAGCCATTCAGCTTAGTAGGTGCAGCAGTTCGCTGCTTGAAGTCTGTTTGAAAGAAATAAAGAAATAAAATATGTTTATTTGTGGTAAACATGACGCAAAGAAAGAACACAAATACAATAAAGAACAAGTTGGGGAAAATATGGGTCACATCCACGCAAAACGGCCATCGCTCAGCGAGACAGAGCCCCAGCGCTGGTTTTCAGCGACAGTCTTTCAGTGTGTCTTTAGCTTAGCAACTTGCTTTAAGTCGTCAGTTTATCTGTTTGCTTCTCTTCGCAACGTTTGGTCTAACAACATTGCTAGTTGTCAAAAGTCCCGTCGTGGTACGAATTGAATGAACTTTTAGAGGGGACGTCACCAAAACCGCTACGAAAATAACATTGTTTCAATATTATAGTAAGCTTATTTTAAGAACGTCATAGTACGAAAAGTCGAAGTAAGATTATAATAATACTGATATAAGAGTTGGTTGTAGGCCCCCTGATAGTCCTTGTCACCATATATAAGCTCACTGCCAGTAATTGTAAGTAGTTTCATATTAAAACTCTGATTATGATTCTTATTTTCAGCTGATTTCGTTGTCGTCTGATTCTTGAAACCGCGATCGTGTGTAAATACCAGCTGGCAGCTCTCCTGAATATTCTAAACTACCCTAATTGCGTAACACAGTTTGAATCGGAATCGGAATGATTTTGAAGTATATTGCTAATCCATTGCTTCATATGTTAGAAAAAATTGTCTGCTCAACTAAATAACGCAATGAATTTTGTTGAACTGTCAGATCGAAACCGATTCCTACTGATAGTGTGTTACGCAATTAGCCCGCAGTGTTAACTCTACCCAATAGATCTTACATATGTTACGGGAAATCCGAAATGCAAGGAAAAATGAGAATAAGAACAAGAACAGGCAGAGGTTATCGGGATACAAAAATGTAGCGGGTAATTTTAATTTATAGGCTGTTAAAGTAGTGCTTGATGAAATTAATAAACAATGGAAACTTACAACTGATTGGATCTACTTACTTCATTACGTAAAAGTGTAACAATATGTATCTATTGCCGAGTTATTTACGTAGGTATTCTACAATACATAAGTACCTATATTTATATCTTATCTATACATATAATACTTAAAATAGTAACGAAATCAAAACTGTACATTGAATATTTTTGAAAAAAGTAGGTAATTTCTACGAGTTGTGTTTGAACGACTGTACATTGAATATTTTTGAAAAAAGTAGGTAATTTCTACGAGTTGTGTTTGAACGACTCTGATGCCGAAAATATAGTTTTTTAGAATTTTTGTCCGTCTGTCCGTTTGTCTGGATGTATGTTCCGGATTGGCGCAAAAACGGCTGAACGGATTTGGATGGAAGTTGGCAAACAGTTTATAACCTGGAGTTACACACATAATAGGCTACTTTTATTCCCAGTAGTACTTACATACGTTCCTGTGGGATATTATCCGATATCAAAAACTAATTAAAAATAAATCTGTTGTTTCTTTTTAAAAAGTAATGATATCAATAATTGAGGCCTCTCATAAATGAAGGATGCCTAGAACTTCTGTGGGCCATTGACTAACTTATATTTAGTGCCTTTGCGTAAACATTATTATAGGCCATGTTGTGTTGTCCTTAGTAAACAATTTTCATTTTCGTCTCATTATTTGTGTAGGTAAAAAAGTAATTTTACCAAAAACCCAGCCAAGTATGGTCGGACCACGCACAATGAACGATTCCGTAGTTGGATTTCCGTGGTTGGTTGTAGATGTTCCCTCATACATTCCAACCGCAAATGTAAGTTTGTACACAAAATATTAAGAGATTTACCATGTTATTTTAAGACCATATACTTCTTATAGGTTTTCCTGTAATCTATAAGTAAAGAACTATTTTCTGTATTATTTTCCAAATTTTATGCTCAGTAGTTTCGGAGATAAGGGGGGGTGGTCAATTTTCATCAATTTTCCTTAAATGACTTTAAAAGTGTTTATTTTATAATTACAAAAAATATATATCTGAAATCCTTACAAGAAGCCCTTTCATTTGATATGTTGGAGGAGTATGTCCGTGGAGTTTCTTACCCATTCTTCATCATACTTCTTCTCCATACGAAACTACCTTTTGGAAGGGGCAACTAGAATCAATTCTATTTTTTTGTAAATTTTGACGTTCAAAAGTGCCTCTTATGTGCCTATTTGAAATAAATAATTTGACGTTGACTTTGACTTTATGTCACGGCCCGGTATAGTTAGCAAAACTTTTTTAGTTTTTCTCGATTTTGCCCCCCAAAAGTGACTTCCGTATTCAAAATGTATTTACTTACGTTACACTTCCGTGTTTGGGTCACAGAAATTTCAACGTAATCGGTCCTGTAGATTTGGTGCAAATCAACTGTGACAGACGGACATACAGACAGACAGACAGACACACGAGTGATCCTATAAGGGTTCAGTTTTTCCTTTTGACCTACGGAACCCTCTAAAGTACGTACTTTGATGATCTCACTTCATCTTGGATAACGAAACAGATATTCAGAAGAGTCAAAGGAATTTTCAGCTTCTCTAGGGTAGGTCCCTCGAGTCCCCAAAGGAATCGGGCTTGTTGGCTACACTATACCGTCTTTCATATAAGATAGATAGTTCCAAAGTCTAGACGGACAGAAAGAGTGCACTTTTTCTCTGTCTAGACTTTGGAACTATCTACGTGGGTAAATGCTCGGCTCCGATTCAGTGCAAATAGCTGCAGCTGAATAACGGCTTTAAACTATGTAAATATTTAGAAGAAGCTCGCGCGCAATTAGGTGGCAAATTAATAATTATCATCTACTACAGACTTAATAGACTGTAGATTTGTAGACCATTTTCTATTTTGTTAACTACCTGGTACTTTTGACGGGCCTACACTGTCCTCCCATACCTATTAACACTGTAATTTGAAAACATTGTCAAAGCCCATTATTTTTAAAAGATTAGGTAACCGTGGAGTTCCTTGTCGGCTATTCTCCATACGAAATGACCAATTGGAACCGGGCACCTAGCTTCTGACGTTCCATAAATGCCCATGTAAGGCTTAAGTTAAATTAAATAGTTTGCTTTTGATTTCATCGTAAGCTCTCTCTAGTCTGGTTGTTCTAGATCAGTATATCTGATATACATTTTATAATTAGGCATGTTTTTAATTGAACGAGCTCGTGGCTAAGTAATAGATAACAGTCGCACGGATCGATGCCGGGGTCGGTCCGTGGCTGGGTGACCATCCAATACATATCGAGACTCCTCCTTGCCTCGGAATGCACGTTATAGTGTTGGTCCCAGCTGTCATTCATGGATCTGACGTGACAGCCGTTACGGGTCCTCAGAAGCCCTAAAGCCTGACAACCTATTTCACCAAAGGGTATCGTATTACCCAGTTACTTACTGGGCTGTGGAGGTCAGATAGGCAGTCGCTCCATGTAAAATACTAGTATTCAGCTGCATCCGTTTAAACTGGAAGCCAACCCCAACATAATTGGGAAAAGGCTAGGCAGATTGATTTAATTTAACCTCAAAATAATTCCCATTTTGTTTTTCTAAAAATATTCTTGAGCACACTAATTTAAATATTGCGCCTCTTTTTGAGAACCTCAAATAATTCCTATTTTGGGATCCGAAAATTAGGTACTAAATAGCCAATAAGTAACTGCGTCCAACTTGGATTAGTTACTGCAACCAACGGTGAAAAAAGGCAAGAAAAGTAAAAAGAGGCTCATTTATTTAAAAATGTGTGCATCATTAGAAGCCCAAAAAGTTTTGAGACGTTAATTATTTAAAAAAGCGTACATCATTGGTAGGTCAATAAGTTTGTAGAGGATCAATCGATCATTTTCCTTTATTTAATTTTTTTATCGTTATTTCCGGTACAGCTTCGCTCTTCTTTTCTAATCGATAGGGCCACATTTATCGCGGCATCAGTGGCCTTTTTTTTAAGGAAAGCAGATTCCGTATAAGATGTGAGGGTATCTTATGGAGTTTACCAGATTGCATACGCGGTAATACCGTTCCCAACAGATATATTGCGGGTTACAAATATCTTTCTTTGTGCCCGGTTGATGGCAGTAGGCTCGCCCCCTATTACATGGGACTTAAACATAATAGACTGGCTAGAGGGTCTGCCTAACCGTTCGTGGAAAGAAGGCGTTATATTATGTTAATGTTTTAAATATCTCATGAAAAAAGCAGGACAGTAACGTGTTGTTAACGAGAAACTTAATTTATTACGTTTGACTTTTGATCGATGCGCACGACGAGATTATTATAAAAATATAATAATTATATTGATTTGATCGTTATGCCAGTTATCTATCACCCATTATAGCTCACGTGCGTAATACAGTAATTAGATTTTAAAGTCACTCTTCTGACATGTTCGTTTGCTTGATTATTATCTTTGTCTTCCTCAATCTGAATTAATTGTTGCGGAACAGAAATAGCGAAAGTATAAAATAACGATATATGTACAGTCAGGGAAATTAAATACACATACAACACAATATACACAACAAATTGATACCTTACGTAAATTTTGCGGTATTATAGCAATTTCATACTATAGTCCGGGGAATTTACGCCGAATTTTAGGCTAACTTTGCATTAATTTAAAACAGCAATTTTTTTCATCCATCGTGTAGGGTATGGACAAGGGAGTATGTTAAAATTTACAACGTAAGTTCACCGCACGTGTACCTTTTTTTAAAGAAAATATGTTAATTCTCCTTTACTTGGTAGAAAAAAATATTAACAGATAATTACTACTATGTTTGTATGTGTCTTTGTCGAAGAGATGTGGTATTACAAGTAGGGTAAGTATCTACTTATTTTTTCAGAATTAATCATTTTAGTCCACGGTAATTTCGTTAAAAATAAAATTACAAAATGTTTGAATTGTACTTCAAGCAAAAATAACCTAACTAAATATTTAAATACGCTAACCAACAAAATAAAACATATTGTATCAGCGCAAGTTAATAATCAAAGTTTTTTTGCAATACCGGTTCTGGCAAAAATGTAACATAGATATGTAGATAGTTTAATTTTAATTTACAATTCAAAAATTTCATAATTTTATTTTTATCGAAATTTCTGCAGACAAAAAGGTTTAATTCTTGTTTTAATTGGTTTTAACAATTTTTTGCATGTTGTAACCAAAATTTTCCTGTTAACTATATTCTCTTAACTTAACTTTCTTTTTTTAAGTCACAAAAACGTGTTTTAGTATTTTTTACCTTGATGCGGTCCTAAATATGTGGTGAAAAAATGCGGTTTTAAATTTTATATTACTATTTGAAGAGCTAAGTTCAAAAACACGATTTAAGAAAAAATAGCTATTAAGATTTAGTGCAGGGTTCAAACCTAATTTCCCCGGCCTACTAACTGTCTAAGAATGATAGTTGTGATTTGAATATATGGACCATTTAAATTGGTAGTTAATTTGCTAACAATTAAATTCCCTGACTTAACATAAAATCTAATCCACACGTGTTATGTGCGTATTTTCTTTGCCACGTCTAGGGTTCCGTAGTCAATAAGGAACCCTTATAGTTTCGCCATATTTTTTTGTCTGTCTGTCCGCGGCTTAGCTCAGAGACTAGAAAGCTGTAATTTGGCAACAAAGTAGTAAAATAAAATCTTGCTCGTCCCTTTCTGTCCCATGACCAAAAACAAAACCTTTCTGTCCCATGGTGTGGGGTATCGTTAGATAGACCGTTCAAAAATATTGCGGGTCTGTGGAAGCCATTTTTCGATTCAGGGATTATTAGGGGTTAGGGTCAAGTGCCCTCAAATTCAAATTCAAATTCTTTATTGTGAACTAAGTTTACAGGATTTTGTAGATGTTAACAATAGGTAGGTTCTAGAACTTAGTTACCTGTTAAGGCATTGCAATTTAAATGGTTATAAAAATAAGGAGAAAAAAAATTACATACCCAATATTACAGTTATACAGACTTAACATTATATTATATTAATTATCATTATTCATATATTTTATATTATCATTATAATAATTATCATTATTCATATATTTTATATTATCATTATATTAATTATCATTATTCATTCATATATTATCACATACTATTCATATAATTAATATCGCATCATTATATTAAGTATCACAATCATTTCAATATTAAATAATTATTTATCTTCAAGGAATTCTTTTACAGAGTAGTATGCCTTTTTAATCAGGAAGTCTTTTAGCTTCCTTTTAAAAATACCAATTGAATGCTGGTTCTTGACTTCAATGCGTAACTTATTATATATTTTTATGCCCATACAAAAAATACTATTGCTGTAGACGGCAGTGTGGGATGTTTTATTGCGTAGTGTATTTTTAAGTCTACTGCTTATTAATGTGGCATAGCTACTGATATTTGATTTAACTAAAATTGAGGCCGCGTAGATATAAAGAGCAGGGAGAGTTAATATCTTCAGGTTTATAAAATGAGGTTTACATGAATCTGTTTGACGTATCCCACATATGGATCTAATACACTTTTTTTGTGCCTTGAACGCAATTTCTTTATCAGTCGAGTATCCCCAATATAGTACCCCATAAGATAAAGTGGATCCCACATAGGCATGATAAGCACTTAGTAATGTGGTTCGATTAGATACTTTTTTGAGCATGTATAGGGCATAAGAGAACTGATTTAATTTGCTACACACACTACTTACATGTGTTTTCCATGACATATTAGAATCGATATAGATACCTAGAAATTTTGTACTTGTAACCTCAGATACAGTTTCATTATTGTACCAAATAGATAATGGAATTAATTTTGCGTTTTTATTCTTGAAATTCATATAATGCGTTTTTGTAAGATTTCTTTTCAGATTATTTATTGTAAGCCAATTTATTAGTTTTGTGAAAAGAGCCGTACTGTCATCTGCAAATAAAACCATAGGGTGCCGAATAGTGTTAGGTAAATCATTTATATTAATGAGAAATAGTAGAGGTCCTAGTATCGACCCTTGAGGTACACCATATTTTAACAATCTTGGGCTCAATATATATTTAATTTCTGTTTTTGTGAATGGACATAATTGTGTTATTTCAGTGAACTGTATTCTATTACTGAGATAGGATTTGATTATTTCTAGTTCTTTACCTCGAACTCCGTATATTTCTAGTTTATGTAGCAGTAGTCCATGGTCAACATAATCAAAAGCCTTTGTCATGTCCATGTATAGGGCTGTGACCTGATTTTTTTTACCTAGTTCCGTTATAATTTTTTGTAAAAACCGATGCATTGCTGTATTAACCGATTTCCTTTTTCTGAATCCCGCTTGATTATCTATTATTATTTTATTTTTTTAGAAATATTCACTAAGATTATTACCCCCCCCCCCCCTAGCTAAATGGTTGTTTATGGATATGTGAAAGAATTCACGGCAGTATATGTATGTACACGTATAACGAAGTTAAAAGGATAACTATCACAGCTAAGTAGGCTTTACAAGTTAACGAGTAATAGTCGACCACTTACTAGTTACAGTTTTAGTCAACTAATATTTGCAGATCCCAACTACGGAACCCTTCATTATGCGTGGTCCGACAGGCACTTGGCTGGTTTTTAGTGGATGGAGTGCGAATTTGTAAGGCATGCCTATGCCTATAGGCATGCCTTACAATTTGTGACGTACAAGGGGAACAAGAATAGTTATCTTTGCTTCTACAATTCATCCCCATAACGACGATTCGTATGTATGTCCGATTGAGAACAAGTTTTTTGAAATGGAATGACCCCAGAGTAGTTGTACCAGCCTCGATTGCTCGAACATTATTTATTAATAAATTTTAAACAGTAGCACCAAAGTAGCACACAATGACTTTAGGTTATAAAATAACGAAATTGTCAGCTGAGTGCTATCTTCTGAGATACAGCCCTCGCCTAGTTCAGAGAGCAATACCTACCCTATGTAAATCTCACTTTACCACCACTAATGCTGCTGGATTATTATTATTATAATGTGCATAATATTAGTATACCTACTTACCTAGTATTACGTAGGTATTTTTACTAGTATTATGTAAACCTTGTCGCTATGCTGTTGAGAAATAAACGATTTTTTTCATTTTCTTTTTTTATTTAAGTCGATTTCCCTCCTTTTGGTAACTGGTTAACGCCGCCTGGACATCTACTAACACCTGAGGCATCGCAAGCGCATTGCTATTCCACAGTGAATCAAAAATCAAAAAAAAAAACAAAAGTCATTTATTCAAACTAGGCTGAGAATCAGCACTTTTCGAACGTCAAAAATTACATAAGACAGTCCCCCAAAAACGCCCACCCTTCACCACTTCCTAGTGCTTTAGCTGGGAAGAAGAAGTGGCGCAACTAAACTCCCCAGCAGCACAGCTGTCTGTTCAGATTTAACACTTGAATCTATACAATAAAATGTAAAAGCTGAAATGCTGAAATGTCTCCTATTCCTGCAATGTTATATTCTGTGGCAGTGCCATTATGTGCAGTTTTAGGCCAAATAAGTCCTTCACCCTGGGCTTCCACATCTATAAATTAATTTTAAGTAGCACTTACTTTTTAAAGCCTATCAGAACTGCAGAGTACAGCCGATAAAGGAATGCTGAAACTCCACATATTTCCAGTTACAGCAAACATAAATGTCGTATGCATGGGTCATATACTTTACCGTACACCGTAAATCCAATTAGTCGTTCAAATCAAATCAAATCAAATCATTTATTTGCATGAATATGGGTACATGAGTTGATACATAGGTACAAAAAAGTTGCGTTGTTGTTATTAAGCGTAGTTTATGTGAAAATATTATAGTGCAGGCAGAAGTAAAATGGGTATCTAATGACATAATCAACTCAGCCTATAGCAGTCCACTGCTGGACATAGGCCTCTCCAAGGCTGCGCCACAACACCCTGTAATCCGCCTTCCGCATCCAGTCTGTCCCAGCCACCGGTTTAGGTCGTCGGTCCATCTAGCTGGGGGGCGCCCCACACTACGCTTGCCGATACGCGGTAAGTGACCTTAAATTTGTGAACCAGGCCGACTGTCAGACACCGAATGACGTTATAAAATTTGTTAATTGCGTAACACACAATTAAAAGTAATGCTGTCACTTTCTGTTAAGTTCCGTTTATAGAGACAGCATTACTTTAAATCGGGAATTAAATTGAATGGACATACGTACAACTAGCAGTTACAGTAGCAATGGGCTTCATTTTGACAGATCACGCACTTTCATTGCGTTATTTACGTTGATGAGCAGATCAATTTTTCGAACATATGAAGCAATGGATCAGCAATATCCTTCAAATGCATTCAGATTATGATTGAATCTGCGTTACGCAATTAGGGTGCTCGTCGTGATGGCCTAGTGGGTCTAAATCAAACCACGCAAACTCCGCCCCTTGCTCCCCGCCACTCCGTTATGTGCAAAACGCTAACACAGCAGTAATAAAGTTGAATATCGCGTGCGCTCTTTGAACATGTTCGAGCACAAAACTAAATAGCGTAAGTCTCAATTCTTATTTCATTTATAACTAAAGTAATATTGATCTAGAGAAAAAATGTCTGGTGGCTGGATAATAAACTATATTTTCTTGCTGTGAATATTTATTTTAGACATAAAAGCCAAACAATCTTGTTTGTTTTTTATAATTATCCTTAAAAAGGACATGATTATCGAATAAAAATTGTATCTATAGAAAATATTACAATTACGTAACTGTCTTCAACATGGAAAGAAAAAGATCCAATAAATCTGTATACTAAAGTTTCATTTTGCTTGTATGTGTGACTGTTTCAGAATATTCATGCAAATTAACATAAAAATAGGTAGCCTCCTCTTAAGGCCTCGCCTCTCATGCTTAAAGTTGTGGGTTCAAATCCGGGCAAGTACCAATGTGACTTTATCAATTCATATGTACTTTTTTGAATACTAGTTAATATAAGTCTGAAATCACCAACCCGTCTGTTTAGCAAGCATGGTGATCAATGCTCGTGCCTTCTCTGTATAAGAAGAGGCAGGTCCCGCAGTGGGATAGTAATAGTAAATACAGGGTCACATTAAATTAGCTAACGGAACTCTGCAGACTGATGACGATATCAAAACACGATAAAATGAAAATTAAAAGATTTAAAGTTTGTTTTTTGGGTCTACGACATCAGTGTTGTTACTTGAAGTATGAGTTGAGAAAACCTGTTTTCTTTTGTTCTATCGTGTCTAGGTATCGACACCAATCACGTCTGTAAAGTTTACTAAAAAAAAAAACGGATTTTCAAGTGACTACACTAACTGCGGTCGGTGACCCCACAAAAAATCATCAAGTTAATTTCTTTTTTGTTTTATTTATTTATTAAAATTTTATGCACAACTAAAAAAAATACTGTACAAAGGCGGACTTAATGCCTGAGGCATTTTCTATCAGTCAACCTTAGAGTGATGCAGAGACAAAACATGGTAGGTGCAACAAAGGGGATAGATAACTTGTTTTATAACTGGTATTATCATAAAACCTCGATAGTAATACCTACTAGAGAACTCTTTCTCTCCCTTCGTGAGTGTCGTAAAGGCGATAACATAAAGAGGATGGGCAGTATAAATCTCTTTTCGAGACACAAAAGACTGCTCTCTCAAAGGTTTTGGGGAACTGTCATACGTAATTTTGACGTTCGATAAGTGCTGATTCTCGGCTTAGTTTCAATAAATGACACAAGCATATTACAAGTTAGAGGATTATATCCAGGACAGGAATGCTTGGAAACATGCTGGTCCAGCTCCATAGGACAATCTAGAGTCTAGACAAAATCAAACTGGTTGCTATTTTTATTGTAAAATTTGTTATTTTTATGATATTGATTTTACATTCTGCGATTACCTATACTCACACACTGATTTCTTGGGGTCGGCTTCCAGTGTAACCGGGTGCTGCTGAATACCAGTATTTTACATGGAGCGACTGCCTATCTGACCTCCACAACCTAGTTACTGGGTAACACGATACCCTTTGGTAAGACTGGTTGTCAGACTTCCGGGCTTCTGAAGGCTTCTACAAAAATATTAGTGCGTTTTCTCTTTCTATCTGGAGCTGTTTTCACTTGACTGCGGAAGTGATTGAATAATATTGAAGCAGCATGCTTCTTAGCTAGCTAGTGAATGCGCCATTGTGTAACATAATTATAATCTCTTCAGTGTTAACCTGGGGGTTTATTCCGAATATAAATCCGAAGTATCGGACAAATGTTCAGCCATTTCTTGACTACGGCTAACTATGGCTGATGACGCCAAAAAAAAATACGACAGTCAAAGAGATAAGCCGAAGTCAAAAATGTAACTTGAAGTCGGGTATAAGGACTCAAAGTCAAAAAAGGAAACTCTTGGGAGTTAAAAAACGGCCGAGCATTCGGCCGATACTTCGGAACATTCGCTTCGGAGCACACCCCCTGGATCTTTTGCCTGGCAATGCCGTAAAATCTCTTAATCGAATTAAATTCACTCCACTATATCTGCACTGTGAACGGTCAGATACAGTGGAGACAACTGATACGAATGCTGTTGCGGAATACAAAAGTGAGATCGAAGTTGTTTTATTACAGAAGTAGCTATTTCCCGCGACTTGATCTGCGATCCAGGACAAAAAGCAGCCTAATTCCTTACCCAGGTCATGGTATAACTGTGTGCCAAATTTCATCCAACTCCGTTCAGCCGTTTTATCACACTAAAACGGCTGAACGGAGTTGGATGAAATTTAAGCGTACAAACAAACTCACTTTCGCATTTATAATATAACTAGCTGCGCCCCGCGGTTTCACCCGCATAAGTCTCGATCCCGTGGGAATATCGGGATAAAAAGTATCCTATGTCCTAATACAGATCATCAAACATTAAAATCCGTTCAGCCATTATAGCGTGAAATCGTAACAAACAAACAAATAAAATCAGTTTCGCTTTTATATTATTAGTTAGGATAGCGGTGCTGATTGGATCACTCAGTAACATACATGATCCAATACTCGATCTATCAAAACCATTCGTTGACTATCTCTCTGTCGTTTTTGGGAGGAAAGAGGGCGACTTTTGCTTTCTAAGGGACCTCTTATAGTATCGTTATGTACAGTAGGACGCTCGAATGTGGTAACAAAACCAGTTTAAGCTGTCCTCTATTGAAACTCCGTACTATGCTAGGCCAGCTCAAGGTCAAGAGGTTACCACCGGCGTGCGGTCTACTGCACTTACTAGGCTTTCTGACTAAGTACATGCACAATTGGTAAATTATTTTAACTTTATGTCTAGCCAAAGTATAATCCGCCATCATCGTATTTTTGGATTGCCTACATCCACTTTAAATACCAAACAAATTCATGGTCACTCAGCGTGCTATGGAGCGGGCTATGCTTGAAGTTCCTTCGAAGGATAAGATCAGAAATGAAGTTATCCGGAAGAGAACCGGAGTTACCGACATAGCCTGCAGAGTAAACAAGCTGAAGTGGCAGTGGGCTGGCCATGTTTGTCGAAGGACTGATGGCCGGTGGAGCAGACCGAGTCCGGGAGTGGAGACCGCGTATCGGTAAGCGTAGTGTGGGACGCCCCCCAGCTAGATGGACCGACGACCTTAAAAAGGTGGCTGGGACAGACTGGATGCGGAAAGCGAAGGACAGGATTGTGGCGCAGCCTGGGAGAGGCCGGTGTCCAGCAGTGGACTGCTATAGGCTGAGTTGATTAACCTTAAATACTACACTTAGTAGCCCCCTAAAGCCGCAGTCCTACGGCCTGTCGCGGCCTGGCGCACGGCCACGCCTGTCGCGGCCAATGCCGAGCATTCCCACCACTGCTGCACTGGCCTCATCGGATCAACGGTTCCCATCGCCTGGCCTGGCCTGGTGCGATCTGGCCTATGAGAAAGCGGATCGTGGGACCGCAGCATATCACTCAATCATAATACATCATCAATCAAGCATAACACACAATAATTATAATGAAAGGTCCAACTTGACAGATTACCCTATTGATATTTTCTCCATGAGTTTCGCTTCATACAGGCGTTCCCTATTTAAAAACAGTGCAAAAAGTGAACGTGTATCTCAAATTGGTTTGTTTTTGAAGTGTTCTAGATTTTGGTCTACTAAACACACATTTTATTTTTTCCCTTTGTCTCTAATTTTCAAATGCCAATGTCATGCATGGATCTGTTATTTGCATGGTTATTGAAATGCCAATTTTAGATGTTATATATTTAATTTGTTTTGCTGTTGGCGTGCTTAATATAAGTAAATAAATACATGGACTGTTATTCACTAGCAGTTTTCCCTAATGAATTTCGTGAATCACAACATTCACAACTCTTTTACAGGTACGGGGGTGTCCATTAATTACGTGTGGCGTTTGGCGGGAGGGGGTCGAGCCGAATCTCACCTAATCTCACATGGGGGAGAGGGGGATCTCGGCAAATATCACGTAATTTTTTCCCGCAATAAACTGTACAATTGCGAGAAAACTGGGTAATTAATATAAGTATTATAAAAAATAATTAATCAAACTATGGATGTTAAAATAAATCCAACGCAATTAAGCACAGATTAACATAATACACAAAAATACGCATTTTGAAAAATCTCACGTGAGATTAGGGGTCGAGCCAAATCTCACGACATCTCACCAAGGGGGGAAGAGGGGTTGAAAAATTGCCAAGCACCTCACGTAATTAATGGTCGCCTCCTAGGTATCACGCAAGGATCACGCATTCACGCAGCCATCACGCTGTTAGCACCATCACATTGTCACTCTGTACTGGAATTTAAGGTTTTCATTAGAGTCACCGGTACAAACTAGATGTGAGTCGGTAAAAGGATTTGTTCAAGAAGGTAATGTACTAAACACGAATGTCTCTCTATGACTTATTAATTATCGTCATTTATTAACTGTTTTATGTATTAGACCTATGGATCTAATGGGAAAAGATGTCGTGTTTCTATTTATATTTTCCTTATATTTCTCAGTAGCTAGGCACCTACTTCAAAAGTTTGAACCTCATATTTTATCATCAAGTACCCACTAATAGGGTCGTTGTTCCACCTTGCTTCGTCTGCTAAGGTTGCTGGGATAGACTGGATTCGGAAGGCGGAAGGTAGGGTGTTCTGGACTTGTGCCGCAGCCTTGGAGAGGGTTATGTCCAACAGTGGACTGCGATAGGCTGAGTTGATTTGTTGATTACCCACTAATTGGATAGTCAGAAAGAGACCAATGTTGATCTCTCTTTCCAAATTCCAGATTTCATATAAGCAAGTCCTAGTCTTGCCTCTAAAACAGTGGTTCTCAAACTTTTTTGGAAACGGAACCCTTTTGGAAAACGAAATAATTGACGGAGCCCTAAAGTATTCAAAAATGGTTATATGTGTATTCTTCATTAATAATTATAAAATATTACTTGTCATTAAAAAATGCATATTTTTTACTTTATGTTGGTATACTTATTTAGATTGATATTATTTTACTCAGGTACCAGAGTAATATAAAATATAGTAGGCTTTTAATAATTTTTTTTATTCTGACCAGTATGTTCGCGGAACCCCCACTGAGGCCTTGCGGAACCCTGGGGTTCCGCGGAACACACTTTGAGTATGGCTGCTCTAAAACACTTGTTAACAAAACATATCGGTGCCTACTCGTTTAAAACATAATTTAGTAGTAACAACATAGCTTAGGTACGGGTACTACTACAACAACAAAATACTGTTAAGTTTGGTGATGTTGAAAATTTCCTCACAACGGCAACGGTGGTCATTTACGAGTTGAAACATAATATTTTGTTTAGTGTGTATTATTTAAATTTCATGTAATAACAAATTACTCATTAACAGCGAGGGAAAATTAAAAAATAACCCACATAATTTCTGACTACCAAGAAATATTAAACTTCTATGAAGGGACGGTCTACTGGATTATTCATTTAAAGTCAATGTCAATCGTTCACAGCGGACACAATATTATTGGATTATTAGAAGCTCACAAGCATCTGAACTATTAGTACCATCACAGCTGAGGGTCAGTCCTCAGGCATGATACCATATAGCTCCTCAAGCATGGTAATCGCCATTAACAAAGACATGTTGAAGGACAGACTGTCCTCTCTTATCTCTATAGGTCAATTAATTCTAAATAACGCCTTTTCCTTAAGCACTGAAAAACCCATTCAAATTATGGATACCTAATTATATGAAGGAATATTCCTATTCAAAGACAAACCACTTTTACCTATGATACAGAAGAGTAGGCTTAAGTACTTCTTAATGATTGATAGACATGATTATTAAGTCATTAAGTGCTTGAGAGACTCGTGCCGGGTTAATTGGTTACTGCGTATTTAAATCGATAATAAATGTTCAAATTATCGCAGTGGTGACTATTCTCATCATATCGATAGTTCTATATAATGGTTCATTAGGTCGTTAAAGTATCCAAGAATTTCGTTTCAGGAATTCAGACTGAACCTGTTATCTGAATTTCTCACTCGATGGGTTCCGGCAGTCAGATGTCCCATGTCTGGTCGAACTGAGTTAAAATAGCGATTAGCAGCTGACGTATTTAAATTTAGGCCCATGAAGATTTAGTAAGTAAATCACTATACAAAAGAGATGGATAATTTTCACTCCGTGTCTAAAATGTAGAATAGGTACGAGTAGAACGTAGTTTAGTCAAGTACATAAGTAATTTCTAATGGAATCATGAAGTACATACTAATATCGTATCTGCATATAACCGGTTTGTAATACATGAACTAACTGTATAAGTATTGACATAGGTATGTATTTACTTACATAGTAACGTATAGAACAAGGAGCCACAGACACCACCACGTGCAGTTCTAGAAAACGTGACTTTCTGTAATGATCTTACATGACTCGGTAACGATTAAGTCAAATTAACAACTAAAAATGTTTTAGTAGATAAGTGTCGCGGGTCAGACGTATCTCAGGGTGTGTCTATTCATGTTGGAAACAATATTTTTGAAATGGAAACAAGGAACCAGTAACTCTAATCCAAAGATATAAATATGTCCAGATAGACAGTCAAAGCTGAGAACCTCAGATTATACATAGAATAATCTGAGCTGTGAACTAACAAGAGCTTCTGTCGTTGTTTCTATAAATCTGAGCCTTTGATTGCGATCATGCGCTGATTGTGGATAACAACCATCGTTTCGTCTCGGTAGTATTACCGGGTGTCGTGTTTGTTAAACATTCGTTTCTAAGAATCGTGCGGGTGTCAAATTATAATCTGAATAACGACATTGACATATTGTACGGTCACTCGTAATGTGATCCCCTCGATTGAAGACAGTTCGCCGTACCGAAATAATAACAAGTCCAATCCACCTATATTTACGGAGGCTATCTTAACTCGTTTTTCATCAACAATAACATGATCATCTTTTAGCCAAAAGACATTCAATCCTGAACAACATAGGCCCTAGCATGGCAGTAGCAGTTCTGTGCTTCCCGTATCCAGTGAATCAACTGTTTTTCGCTAGAACTACTTAACGGAGAATGGCCGATGGCCGGATGCAACTTGTTCTTCAAGGGCTTCAAGATTGAAGTTACAATCATAAGAAAAAAAAAACAATTATGTGAATGAAATGGGTTCTGGGTTCGCCTCGGCACTGGACACTATTTACAGTTTTACACTCACCAAAAACGTAGGTAATTGAGAATTGTTTTAAAACAACCGTCTTTCATCATCCGTGTTAAAAGCAGTTCAGGTTTAGGTGCAAATAAATGTAATATTTTCTTCTTTGTCTTGTTTATTTTTAAATTCTTTTGAATGAATATTTTTTATTTTAGCAAATCGCTAGATATCGACATGATCTATGATCACCAAAAGCATTTGATCCATTACTGCACTCGAGTATTTGGAAAGCGCTTAGGCAAAAAAACGTCGATAGACGATATATTGAAGTTATAAAGAATGTCTACGAAAAATGGAAAAGTAAGGTAAAATTAGAAACAGCAGGCCCACAAATTGCAATAAAAAGAGGGGTAAGACAAGGAGACCCGCTATCTCCAACACTTTTAATTTCTGTGTTGAAAAATGTTTTTAGGCAACTAGACTGGAATCGAAGTGGCATACTTGTAAAGGGCACCAATTTCAACCACGTAACGTAAACGTTTGCAGACGAAGTGTCTGAGAGTTCTATACCCCAAGTGTAAGTTTGCAAGACAGTAAACGTAACTATTTCGTTTGCGTTAAAATTTGACCGATAGATCATAATGCTAAGACTATAAGGGTGAGAATAAAAATCTTAACGCAAACGCGCTAGTTACGTTTACTCTCTTGCAAGCTTACACTTGGGGTCAACTACAACACATGATTACTATACACTTCACTCTGCAATACAAGTGGGCCTCGAAACGAACTCGTCAACAACAAAAAATATGACTAACAGCATACAGAATCCAATAAAAGCTAACAACGTACCATTTGAATATGTTAAGGAGTATGTATAATTAGGGAAAGAAATTACATTTGCCAAAAATAGCAAATAAGTTGGTCGACTCTAACTTGTAAAGCCTACTTAGCTGTGATTGTTTTCCTTCTAACTTCGTTATAATAGTATATAATTATAAACTACTGCTATGAATTATTTCATATATCCAAAAACAACCATTTAGCTGGCAGAGTGCAAATTTTTGTTAGAATCAAGTGTGTCCCCCAGGACACACTTGATTCTAACAAAAATTTGCACTTTAAAGCCTAATAAACGGATCCCTGAATCGAATAATTGGTTTTCCCAGACCCGCAATATTTTTAACGGCCTATCCATATCATGGGACAGACGAGAAAAAAAATATCAACCCCACTTTACGCACAAGGGAGGTTACAATACAATAAACTACAACAATTTCTTTTTCAACATTAGATTTTACCACTTTGTCGGCAAGATTAATATGTAGGTATACGCATCCCAAATTATAGCTTACACTTTCTCTAGTTTAGTGGTGTCTGAGCTAATCTGCGGACAGACAGACAGACGGACATGGTGAAAATATAAAGGCCTCCGCAGACAGGAGCGACGCGACAGCGTGACGCGACACTAGTAGCACAATTTCTATGAAAACTTCATGGAAACTATGTCACGCCAGTCTGCACGGGCCTTAAGGGTTCCTTGTTGACTTTGGAACCCTAAAAATTGAACAGCTCAGAGTTCGTCACAAATTCGACCTACATCCAAAGCAATCGATGCCCCTTACACACGCACTCAAAATTAAGTGAAAAATGGGCTATGTTGCAAGACTGCATAACAATAGATGGCCTAAAAAGATCACTTCTTGGATGGGACCGGTTGGTAAACGTAAACGAGGAAGACCACACACTCCCTGGGAGGACGAGATCGTGCGTATAGCTGGATTACGCTGGATGGACGTAGCGAAAGACAGAGAACGTCTCTGGAGGAGGCCTTCACCTCAGGGGTTCTCAAATAAAAAAATAAAAAAATTGATTAGCACTGTAAAAATAATACTTAGAGGTTTAAGGCTTTTTTATGATGTTTAAAGTTGTTTACAGCATTTACAGCAGTCCATTTCAATTACGAAGATGACGAAGAGATTAATTTTGCACGGAAGCATCTCGACGCATTTCAAGAAATTCTATATTTATACGATTGGTGTAACGTCTTCGGAAGATAAAATGGCGGCCAACGAGTAACTAATTTTTTTTGTAAAATATGCAGACGGTAAAGACACATAGTTTACATTGGCAACTCTGATTTAAGATTCCGTATGGCAGATTATTAAACAGTTTTCTTAATTACTTTAGCTTGTATTCTTTGCAGTCGTCTCCGGGTCTGTTATGTATATTTGTCAAGTCCAAAGGCAGTACTGACTGGGCACGTGGGGGTGAAATGCAAGATTTTATCTTCTTTGCTTATTTTGGTTACTATCTAATACTGTGTCTGGATTTCAATGATAAGCTCTGTGGACTTTAAATTGTTATCTTATCTTTGTTTCCGCATGAGTTGCTTCATCTAATTTGTAAAGGATTCCGCGTGAAATAGCTTTGTAATTTTTGTAATCTGTTCTTTGAATCACTTAATGAATTAATGTCAATAAGCTTAAATTTTTCTATGTACATTCTGCAGATTTGCTTGGACAAGTGAAGTAATGCATGAGTAACTTGGCTTGGTCGGAACACCATAACGAATAGAATTGATAACTGCATTTACCTTGAACTCCAGCGACAGTGTGACGTAATGACGTTAGTGTATGCCTTTTATTGATTTCTTTTTGATTTGTTTCACCTATGTACGTAGCCCATTTCAGGTGGCTGTTCTTGATTATGGAAGCTCCTATGCTGCTTGGCATTTCTACCGTACAACCAAATGGCGCGTTATATGGATTTGATGAAGAGACTTTGACTGATGTGATGAAGAGAAATATGATGTTATTGCTGAAAGTAGACGATTAGCTGCGACTCAAAATTTGTTAGATTTTAATTGCTGTCTCAGACAGTCAGTGCTTGATTTGCATAAACATTTTTTTTTGTCAGGACTGTGTTAATTAACTACACAAGTAATGATTGTCCTCTATTAATTTGATGGTAAAAAAAAAACAGTCTTGCCCTACAAGAATAGTTTCGTCTTCCTGTAAGCTTGTGGAGATATTCACCAAGGCATCGTGCACGTGCCTCATACTACAGATGTAGCTCAGTGCATCAGTTAGTAGGTATTCCTCAGCTTTCATCGAGTTAAATTAAGTTTGTTTTGATAAATATTTTTAGCCTTATTTATAAGCGTGATTGGGACATGGTCATTATTTTACGATTCATGTCACGTGTTTGTTACATTAGCATTACTGATAAGCTGATTCATTTACTACGCTAGACGTTCTATAATATTCTAATGACTTTTTTCTAGCATTTACTGTGACTCTGTGACGAGATACTCCATCATTATATTCTTTTTTACGGTATCTCCTTTGTTGACATCTTCTAAAGTTTGAAAAAAGTTGTTACCTGTTGGTAAACGTCCCAAACTTTGCGGGTGTGGATCCCCCGCCTTCGCAAGTACTTGGTTCTGAAAAGGTGACAGTGACGTCGACCTCGACGTATCAGACGTGTCGATAGCTCCGACGCATGCGTAACTGTTTGTCGTTGTGTGTGTAAAGTGTCTGGTGGAGCACGCGGTCGGAGCGTGCTCCTCTTTCTGTCTCGCTTGAATCATATATCTGCATCCCCTTCGGCTGCGCGTGGTGCGGCCGGGGAGCACCAGTAAGTTTAAAATACCACCGTAGCGAGGGTTAGCGCTCAGTGGTGATCAAGCTGCGGTTCTGTACAGTTGAGTCTTGCACCGTGTGACGTTCGCTGAAACTTGTGACTACTTATTTGTATTGTAGATTTGTGGAGGCTGTTAGCTAAATTGAAGCCTTGAGTCCCCGTCAGCTACAGCTGTTGCGAAATTTATATTGAGACTAGGTAAGTTACAAAATATTTGGAATGCATGAACTTCACCGAATGTGTAAAGCGGAAAAGTAAAGGATTATTACCAAATAAGGATAACAGGAGTTGATAACATATCATAGTGGAGAACTTTCTGCTTTAATTAACTAACGGTTAATGGACAGCAAATGGCCGACCTGTTCATCGGCGGGCGCTTTCTCTCTCGACGGGTCCGCTGTCGCTGGTATGCTACGTCGGGCTAAACTAAATCACTTTCCATTACACTACTATTCCTTTTGGTGGCGCCTATTATATGGCGCCTACTATTTAAATAGTGCCTACTTTACTAAATTATATTTACTATTTTGGTCTTCTAAAATTCAGTATTGACCACGTGTTAGAAAAATTACAAAATAAAAATTTGTATGGTTTTCCTTGACAACATTGTTTTCGTACTTTTCTATTGTAATTAGTAGAAGCATGTTTCCAAGTTTTAATGACAAACCTCATCTACATAGTTACTGCAGAATGTCCGAGTAAAATGTTACGCTTGGCTGACCGTGTAATCGCTATGTAAGTAGGTACCTATGATCCTTTGAATCGTTTCGCTCAAGTTGGTATTTGGTAGTTTTTTCTCAACTTTTACCTGCTGTTTTTGAGAGGCCATGAATATTTTTTTTACCGTAATGACAATCGACAAACAGGTTATCCTCCGAAACAAACATTGTATCCTTATCCACCTCCAGCAGCTTTACTAGACAGCAACAATAAAATTATGAACTCATGTAATTAAAATTGCTACTACAAGAAAACCATGAATTCAATAAACTGAAATTCTGAGATAATCATATTTGCAATTTAATAAATACGGGATCCCCCTGCTATTTGCACTGTTCATAAATATGGTGAGACAGGTGAATCACCTTCCTTTCATCCATGCAGTGGATGGAAATTTTCCACAAATTGAAATAACTTTGTTTCCTTCTGACGTTCTCACGAATACAGCTGATCAAATAATATGAACGTCACGAGACCTTTACTTTCCGGCTGTCCGAATGAAGAAGCATTATACATAATATGACATGCCATTCTCAAAGTAAACACAGATTTTTTTTTATTGGTCATCATAACACAACAGAAGAATTGCTGTTGGGAATAAGTCAAATTGCGGAATCTGGGTCACCGTCGGATTGTTTGCGCAAAAAAACAAGAACCGACTACCAAAAATAACACTACAAAGTGAAAAATAACTTTAATTTCGGAAGTCGGTGTCTTTGGATCTGTATTTGAGTTTTTTGCCACCGACTTCCGAAATTAAAGTTATTTTTCACTTTGTAGTGTTATTTTTGGTAGTCGGTTCTTGTTTTTTTGTAAAAAGTTTTTATTTTACACTTTTTAGTGGGTCAGTTTGAATTTATCTCAGTTACAATAGCCTAATGTTAACTGCTCATGCCTCATGCAATTACTTAATCGCAACCCGTTAAATAGGGGTATTCATTATTATATTGTTCCGGTTGCCATATGTGGTCTCCCATCATCAGTTCCACTTCACCAAATGGTGCTTTCCGAGACCAAATGCACGAGTTACTATAAAAAATACCCAAATCGCTATAGGTTTGCCTATAAAATTTGAGGGTTTCCCTCGATTTTCATGGGATTCCCCTCATCTGATTCTGATTTTGTGGCAATGGGACCACCTCGGCAGTATCAAACAAAAAAAGAATTTTCAAAATCGGTCCCTAATTAACGGAGAAATCGCGTAACAAACATAAAAAAAAAAAACAAAAAAAAAATACCGCCGAATTGAGAACTTCCTCCTTTTTGGAAGTCGGTTAAAAATAAGGTAGCATCTTATCATGAATAATGTCATCAACCCGGAAGGAACGAAATTAAAAACGAACAAGTAGAAAAACGTTCGAATCGTAAAACATTTGTGAACATTTTATAGTTTTACAAAACACGTGAACGTTCGTCAAATCTATTACCCAACGCAACGGTTGTTATAAAACAGTCGTGAACTCGGATAACGCTAGAACGATTGAGAATGAGGAAACCATTGCACGCAATCATACAGCCATACTAATACTAAATATTGGATTTTTGTTTCGTTTCAACTCCAACCATAGAAGTCCCGTAAAAAATTGTAGGTATCTCATACATAATACATATCTTCATACGTTGAAAGATGATATTCAACGGTTAATACAGTCTTTGGACTTATTTCTTATTTCAGTAACTTGTTTCTCAATTTACCATTGTTTTTGGATAAATTCATCTATTTAGACTTGACTATGACGAAGTCAAAAGAACTCGATTTTTGAGCTTACACGTAAATTAGTTTTTGCGCTGGTTACGTTGGTTTTTTAGTTTTTGTAATCTTTTGTGTCCTTTTATTGATATAATGATACCAATAGAGGAAAAAAGATATTGATCTACTATTGAATTACAATCGGACCATTTGTTATTACTACTTCTAATAACAAGCTGTCTAGGTCAAGGACTGCTTTAGGAATGTCGAGATTTCTAAGATAGCTGCATAAATTAAGAAAGAAGAGAGTTAAAAATCCTGATGGCCTAGACAAAGTGAAACTTTTTTAAGCGATAACGATGTTGGAAAAGTTGATTCAATCAACTCAGCCTATAGCAGTCCAGAGCTGGACATAAGGCCTCTCCCAGGCAGCAACACCCTGTCCTCCGCCTTCCGCATCCAGTCTGTCCCAGCCACCTCTTTGAGGTCGGCGGTCCATCTAGCTGGGAGGCGTCCCACACTACGCTTGCCGATACGCAGTCTCCTCTCAAGAACTTGTCTGCTCCACCAGCCATCGGTCCTCCGACAAACATGGCCTGCCCACTGTCACTTCAGCTTGAAACTTACTCTGCAGGTTATGTAGGTAACTCCGGTTGCCGGTTGGATTGACATAAGCTACCGAAAAGCAGTCAATCCTATGGTCAATTCTGTTGAAAGTTGGATGTAGAAATACGAAATGCTTTGAAAGCGGTTGCCAGTTGTCTCTAGGCCCGCTGGTTGACGGGAAACAAATGAATAATTTAACATTTTCTTTGGCAGATTTGAGAAGTATTGAAAGAGGATAAGATGCTCGCCAGCCCAGCAATGGAAATGCAATCGGAGGCTCCCTTGGCTCTGCAGCGCCTGTGGAACCTGACCCGCGCGCGTCTCGCTGGTACCTCCACCGCTCTCGATGTGGAACCAGCTCTCGGCGAATCTTTGCCACCAGCTCAGGTAAATATTATGCCAGATTTCGCGATTACATTTAGGTATTATGAGTTGTAAAAGGGAATTTTCCACCTAAAATGTACAATGTCTTGCTTGTTATAACAATTTAGTTTTAAAATTACAATCTTAAAATCTCACTTTTAAAATATAGTGATTTCAGTAAGTTTCAATAAATTGAATACCTATAAAAGTTAACAATTATAATTAAATAATCTTGTCTTATTATCATGAATTACCCTATACATACTTGGTAAAATAGCATTATAATTTTTATGTCAGTAATGCAGATACAATTTCAAAGCATAAATACCTGTAGACGGAAAACTCCGAGATTCTTCTAGATTACTCACAAATAAATCATGATATACATAGATACATTTTATATAGTTATTAAGCGCCTTGTATATGTACAATCACGCAGTAAGTCAAGGGCTACTACTGCTCTGTCCTCTTTTCTTATCAGTGAAATACAAACATACATTCTTCTCCTTATTTCATTCAAGATAATAAGAAACAGATAGTCCTACCGTAAATAAATGAATCTTATATGAGAAATCTTATATGGCTCTCATTTTGTTGTAGGAGTTTGAGGGTACACCGAAAGCCTCGTTCCCTGCTCCTAGCGACTATGAAAGCGATGGTGAAGAGGCATTCCCGGAGTTAGAAATTCCTGTAAGTATACGAACATTTTTTTTTCCAAATATACATTCAAATGACGTAACGTGAGGTTTAGCAAAAAATCTTGGCAAGATATTTAGGGCGTGGCCTGTAGGAAGAGTTTACGTACAAGTTACAACACAAACGAGGTCATATTTATAAATAGTGTTTCGTTTTTCATGAAACGCAAGTCAATGAGCTCCTACGCTTTCTTTTGTTTGGTAAATAATGTATAGGGGTGGCAGTGTTCACGACAATGCTTGGAATTTCGCCATTTACATGAGATTTGTTAGTCCGATGTTCACTAATTTCGTAAAGTATGTCACACGTTTCGCAGCAGTCACGTTTATCGCTTTATCAACGTCGTAGGACGTCACAGCGACTCCCCCGCGTCTAGACACCGATATAATGAGGTAATCATAATTGATAACACCTCTCTGAGTGAACATCGTCATAAAATTAGTCCTAGACAAACATTCTCTGCGTTTGACTGTCTCAATTTTAATTAGGCATTTATCACGCTTCACCAGCTCGCTACTCATGCGGAGAATAAGGTCAATAACATAAACTTGCTAGGTTTCCGACGACATAAAGTTTTAGGAAGTTGTAACCTTCATGAATGAATTAAGACGCGGACCTCAAGAAGAAGTTCTATCGTTTCCTGTGCCAAACAATCGCGTAGGCGCAGCGGAATTCGCAGCGATCAACACGAATAGCCGAAATAGCTCGGAGGAAATGTCTCTAAAAATAACCTGTACATTATCCACGGACGAGTGGACTTTGATCCTAGTTGATAGATACGATCAACAAATCAATTTGCCTTGATTGCCGCCGCACAAACCGTTACTTATATGCCATGACTTGATATTGTCCACCCCATGTCGCACTAATGGCATTCAATGAGTTTCAATCATGGTTTCAATTCGAATACAATGATATCGTTGTAAATAGCTTCAATAGGTACACGTGTATAACCCCATAACTTTTTAATTCGTGATTGTTACTCTACTCTATCACTGGCAGCAGTGGCAGCTTTCACAAGTTTCGGTATTTTTCTTTATTTTGAATAATATGAAACTAAACAATGTGTCTATTGATTGACACGGTCGGAAATAATAAGTCGACAATAACTACGACGTAATATTTCATAATTACACGCTCTTGGCAACAGTTTATGAACATCACATGGGCGCCTAAGCTTTGCCAACTGGGTGTAGGTATAGCTTATGTTTAGACTTGATTTCTTTATTCTTTCATCTGACGGCCGGTAGCTCGGTCATTGTACTAATTTGCATTAAGTACAATAATTCTAATCCCGCTACAATGCTTGCAGTCAAAGTGCATTACGATGACTGCGAGAGTTTTGAAGAAGTTCAGGAAGATCCAGAAAGGCCTGATGTAAATAAAGCGACATGACTGACTATGTCATATAATCTATAAACGGTGTTATAGAACGATGTAATAATGTGTCGTCAATATTGTAGGAGGCAACCGATGTTCCCAGCAAGGGTTTCTGGTCTGAGAGTGCATACAATAAGGAGGTCCTGTTGGACGCGAGCACGCTGGGTGATGTCCCTGCCGTGTACCGCGTGCCGCAGCCGGCGCCCTATCAAATGCCCGTAATTGGCGTGTACATCGACCCCCGCGTCAGAACCGGCTTCCGTTACAAAGTCAGACCGATGCAGGTGAGACCAGTAATTTAATTTATGTCTAAACATTGTCACAAATACATACTCGATCGCCGATCTGTGGGAAATTGTCTCATTACCAAAGAAGTGTTGATGATTGCGTTGACTAACCAAATGCACGCAATCCTCCACATTTCGAAGCTTATAAAGTAGAGGCTTAAGTAAATATTAAACTATGAAATGATGACCATTTCTCACCGGATCATATTGAATGTTGCTTAACCATCGACAAATCTGTAATGTGAATCACTCTGGGATCGCTTTTGTACATCAAAGTCGAGCTTCCCATGGGAAACAAACAGAAAAACGACGAAGATCCATAGAATTGGGCAAAATTATTTGAAAGTGGACTGCGCAAAAAACGACTATGTCGATGAAAGAATGCTATATGAGTAGAATTTGGATAGTTGTAACAGCTGACTTTAGACATGCACTCGTGCTAAACCTTTTTACCATGTTTTAAAATGATACTTTAAAAGAAATATTATAAAGCTTTTGTCCATAACATTCATGAACAGTTCCTTTAAATTTTGCGAATCAATCCAAATAAATCGGTTATGGTTAGATTAGAACATTTTTGCAAGAATAATCGTTTTCAGAATCAAGAGGATGGTGAGTTTCTTTAAGTCTTACAAAAGTGTTCATGGAATAAACGAAAATTCTTGATGACGAATTGGCAACTTTTTCATGTTTTGCACTTAAAATTTTAAGGTTACTATTAATCCATATTTTTGTAAGAATCTTCGCAAAGTTCCATTTTACGTAACCACAATCGATAAGTCAGATACTTATTAATAATTAGTAAGTTGTCTTTTATTAACTATAGACCTCCGAAATGCTCTATAATTTTGATGCACAAACACTAAAATCGTATACAAAGATATATCATCTCTAGTATTTTTGCCTACGATTTTTTTTATATAAAGTTGATTCAGTTAAATACACTATTTAACTTGTAATGGAAATGTCTTTGTATTCAGGTTTTCATTTTCTAAAGCAGTTTAATATTGTAATGGCAACCTTATACCCTGATGTCTAAAGAAGCTGTTATAGGATCTTAATGTTGATTGGCGATCTATCTGAGTACAAATCGAATTTTGGAACATTCACTAGTCGATTTAAGCAGTCCAGGGGAATTTGAAAAATTTGATTAGTGGGGAGTAGTTCAGTGAGTAGCGGTGTCCGTTGCTGACATTTCCAGAGTGAAAATATCATCAACGATCAACACTGTTGACTTGCGTGATTTGCCACTGGTTGTGTGCACCGTTGTAGGCGATAGAATGTGGATCGTCCAGTTTTTCAGACCCTCGCCCAGAGCGGCGTTGACATACAAACTACAAGAAACCGGCTGAGACCCGACAGGTCGAAAGTGACATACTGGCTGGCAGCATGTTATGTCCATAATAGGTAAACCATAAGTATCATTCATAAGGGCGTTACGCCATTGTTAATCATATCAATGATCTATTTCGAAAACTTACTTTTTGGTGGTCTTGATAAGATTATTTTTTCATTTCATCGTGAGTGCAAATATGGGAAATATCAAATTATTCGATGGTTCATAATTAATCAATCATATTTTTCTCACATTTTTTAACACAATCACTTGTAGCGCTAGAACAATGATGACTCGGAAAAATAGTCATAACTGATCACGAACTCGATTTTGAGAAGCAATAAATAAATGTATCAGTTGTTAAATTACAAAATGTGAATAATATTCTTCTTTATTTATAACTAAAAAAAAATAAAAAATATCTCACTTGAATTACAATTAAGAAGTAAAGTATAATTATTAATCTTTAGTTACTTTAAGTAACACGATGAGTAATGTACCCCTTAATTTTCCAGGCTCTGGATGCTCCTCCCCTATCAGTGAAGCCGAGGTACTTGTTTGGAGGCAAGGCCCTCACCCTGCAATCAATTGGCCGTGGATATGCCCGCCGCCTGACATTCGAGCCTGTGGGATCCAAACTCAATGAGAATGATAACTTCTTCTGGACTGACTCCAGGCCTGAAGGATTTTTGTTTGAGATCGAGGCCGTTTCCGTTGGGGACAAGTTCACGATCTATGACGCTAACCATGAACCGCAGGGCATTTTGGAAGTCGTCCAGCAGCAGGTAATGAACGATTTTGTTGTTCCACAGAATAAATAATTCAGTGTCTTTACGTCAATTGTAACGTTCTAAACCAACTCTTTCAATTTGTTTGCAGAAAAATCAAATTGAAATTGAGCACAAGATTCACGACAATGGATCCATTGACAAAAAAATTAAAATCAACACCCTTTGCAAAGTTGAGTGGTATGAAAATGATGGTGCTGTTAAATTGGTGCCCGTGACTGGTGTGGCCATCTTGAAAAAGGGCAGAGGAAACGCTACCGTCTCCAGGGTGCTTAACGTCGCCATCGGCATCAAACAACTGAGGAAGGGATACGAACTCAAGCCTGGCATTGAATCCTCCTCCAGAAGACTTACTGTCAATGGTGGTGATATTAAAGACATTCCATGCCAGTATTGCATTGTTGGCTTAGAGAAATATGAACTGCCCGTTATTGGTAATTATTAAACTTTTCCTATTCATTTTATTGGATGTTGCAAGATATCATTCTAAAATAATTTGTCATTTCAGGAACCTATGTGGATTCTCGCATCATTCCTGGTTTCTACTACCGCGTCAAGCCGGCCGGTAGCAGGAGGCATCTCTTTGGAGGTCGCAGCATGTTGCTGCAGTCCATCGGCATGGGATACGGAAAGCGCATCACCTTCAAACCCGACACTCTCAATGAGCCAGAGAACTATTTCTGGTCGGATTCGCATCCTGAAGGTCTTGGTGTTGAAACGCGTGCCATCTATCCGGGCATGAAATTCTCCATCACAGGAAATGGGGTTAGTAGTCCAAACATCTTGTTTATTTTTGTTTATAATAATTGTTGGTACGATCTTTCTGATGTTGCAAGAAGAAAGAGAAGTCGCCTTTCATCCAATACGTATTTGACTCGGCAGAATGGTAAATCAATAACACCCTCTTGGCGAATGGCCACAACATGATCGTGTTCAGAGACAGATCATACGATAAAAGTTCTTTGTTTATTTTTTTTCTATTTATACTGGTGTCAAAGTTCAATTCATTTTGGCAGAAGGACAATTTCTAATTAAATTTTCTTTGGCTTCCTGTCAAGAATATGGGATTTGATTAAATAACCTTGACGGATGTTTTAGGATCCGTTTCTATTTATACTCACGTTATTTGTTTTGTTTTACAGGGTCTATTGGGAGAAGCTAGCGTTTTCCGTGCAGATTTGCCTCAGGCTGAGGAAAAGACAGAATATGTGAATGTACCAGGGAAGCGAGGACAGGCAGTTGAGAAATATGTCCATGTGGACGTCACATGCCACGTGAAGCTAGCTACCACAGGTGGTGGGTCCGCGGACTCGGAGGTGCATCTCATGAAGGTGTCGGGTGTGGCCCTGGTGCGCAAGGAGCCGGGACAGGCTGTTGCCAAATTAGTGAAGGTGTTCAACGTCGGCTTGGACTCACAGTTGAACCTGCTGTTCGCGCACTCACAGACCGAGCTCACTTTCCATCCTCTGCCCTAAATAAATCACGAGGTCAGAATGGTGTTGCAATACCGGTGACTACAGTCGTCACACATTGAGGTATTGTAATACTAAAAACCTACCTGGCGCGACATAGGTTTCGTCAAATGCCAATCGATTGGTTTCGAATCTGCAACCGAGAAATGGTCTGAATGTTAGACCGATGCTGCTTGCGATTCAGTTGTATACTCGTTTCAGCTGTCAGCTGAAACGAGTAGTAAGTATACTTACGAGCTGCTTGTCATCAAGCTCGTTTTACCATCACCGCTGCAAAGACTGCTATAGTAACGACACAAATATAGGCCACTATCATAAATGTGACGCACGTCAGCAAAGTTTTTTGGTGGGGTCTACAGCCTTCTTCTAAATCCTAAGGCATTTTGTGTTGGTAATTGAAGTTACTATTAGTACTTTCCGAAAGCAAGAATTGATCAGTATTTTAATTTTATTCATTCGTAATTTGTTAATTTGTAATCACAATCAAATTGGAATTTTGAAATTTTGTACCGGAGAGAGTAGTAAAAGACTAGTTTATAATGGGTATATTACCTTATCGGGACATAATTTAATTTTGTTATTTTCTTCTCGAATACTGTAATACGTTGTTAATCAATAAATCAGCCTATTTGATTGAATTATGTTTTTATCTTGCTTCCCCAAGAAACCCATGACATCCGAACCCATATCCTGAACCTTATTCAATATGAAAATAAACGAAAGATAAAGAAGTGAAAGTGAAATAATGCGCTTTCTCATCGAATTAAATCATTGAAATCTCTGATTTACGATCATGCTGAAAATACAAAAAAAAATATTTAAAGGTGCAAGTACCTAGACATCTCTCAGAGTTGCATGGAACTACTCTCATAAGTTTACTATAAATTGATATAGATGGCTCTGCTTAAGCTGCATAATTAATGATCTATACACTAGATGGCGCTGCAGCCAACAAAAACATACAGGAGTTTAAGAGTCGTCCTAGTGTCGCCTCCTGTTCTAAATTCAGCAGTATTTGGCTAGATGGCGCTGTTCCAATAAAAGTTGTCAGAGTTTATGAGTTCAGTTGCCTCTACCACGAGCACACCTCGCAAGCGCCGAGGCGTGTAGAACAACTTATGACTACGTAGAGACACAGATACGAGTTGAGTTTAGCGGGAATACTCTGCCTGACTCGGCCGGCGGACGGCAACCGCGCTGGGGGTCTTGACGTCGTACGACACAACTATACGAAAGTCGCGATGTGCCAAATAATAACTGGGAGACAGTGAATTGGTGCGATAACACGAATATATTACGAACGGTGAACACCATGGCTGAAGTTAGGTGCGCTAGTGTTTTATTTATGTGCATTTTATATAGTGTCACAAGTTTTAATCTGGAACCGCGGATCCCTGTGATAAAGTTCGGAGAGCCAGGCTCTTATTTTGGATTTTCTGTTGCGGAACACCTCACTGTCAACGGAGATGGATCGAACATAAGTTGGTGAGTGCTGATCATCTTAAGCGCAACTTATCTTACTGTAATGAGACGTTATGATGTCATATGTGAAGGTCGCCGCCTTCCATATGCTCTATCGGTCTGTTGATCTTGCTTCTTTGAGTGTAGTGTACGAAAACTTATGTTCGAGTGCGATATGAAAATTATCAGAAATGCTTATCAAGAATTTATGAAGCCATTGTAATTTGCAGTGTCTTTATGGTGAGCTCGACTCATGTTAAGGCTAAGTTAACTTGTTTAATGAGTTACATTATATGTAACTTGTAGCTAGTTGGTACTTTGTTTATAAAACAGTCTTAGACTATAAGTACACCACGTGGAGATTTTCTTACAAGTACTTTAGTCAAAGAGCACTTATTGCAGTTGAGACAAAAGCCTCCTAAAAAAAAGTGGTACAATGGTCCTGTAAGGGCTTAAACTTGAGGGGAACTGATCAACAAAAAGGTGTCTCCTGGCGTAAGCCCTGTCCCTACCTGTCGTTCTGGGCGCATTTCAAAGGAATCAGAAAAAGTACTTACCTGAGAAGTTTGGGTCAAGCAAAAACATTTCCATATTCATTAAATAACCCATAAAGAGAGAAAGGAGTTCATGCCATGTAGTGTTTTTATTTAAGAAATTATTAGAAGGGAGAGTATGGTCAACAAAATAGTGAAAGATTTTGACAATATTTTGAAATTTTTGGCAATATAGAACTCGCCAAAGGGCCAAAGTTATTTCACTCACAATTCTTCCGTGTTCTCTATCTGCCTCATGAATGGGTTCGTATATAAACTGCAGAATATATAATGAATGAGCGGAATATATCTCGATACGAGAGCAGGGCTGTGACCTAGTGCGGGGCGGCGCCAGGCCGAGCATTGCACTCAGCTGGCGGAGCTAATTCTGCATCATCACGTGCGTATACCTCGAGAGATGTCACTGATACTGATCGATGTGTCACTGATGTCACATCACTGCTACGAACTTTCTGAGATAGTGAGGAGTATATTGAGACTTGTTGTCGGATGCAGCTATGAAAACAGAAAATAGATCGCGAAATTAATTTTAAATTTCTCTGAGTGATATCTGAGCGATATAATAATAATATATGAGTCTATTAGTAGGAATAGGAAAGATCCTGTCTGTTCAAAGTGGTCAAACAAACTATTGCGAACGTTGTTTTTTTTTTAAATATACTTGGACGACGGGGTCCTTCAATGTTAAATATGGAAATAAATGGCTTATGCTTTGGTTAAATACGATTGAGGGCGGATTCGACCAATTGCCATGTTATACCAGAGTAACTAACCCTTGAATAATTTTACTCATTGGTCTTACTCTCAGATAACTTCGTTTGCGTTTTTCCATCACAAACGTAGAGTAACCAATACTGGGCATTGTTACTCTTGATTAAATGAATGAACATGTAAACCAACTAAAATTGAAATGCAATTGTTTATATAGCGGAACTCAAGATTTGATGTCCACATAATTTTGCCGGATATTTAAGGGTGTCAACTGTCAATGAATATTCACACGAGTTGGTTTGGTTGGAGATAATTATTCATAATTATCGAAGTAATTGTTCCTTTCTCTAATCCACCGTGGACGCCTTGGAATGTATTCTTCATCACTGTCAGAATCTTCGATCATATTACATAAACGTTGCATTATTAAAAAAGTATCCTTACAAATCACAAAACAACAAAAAATTATCAACATGCGCTCAACTGTGAATCTCAGACTGAACTTTTTCAACAAAGCATACGAAAACATCTGGTAGTCTAGCGGCCGCCATTGTATTAGAGTGTACGACTAAACGCCGACAGACACTACGCCGACAGACTGAACACCGACAAGACTTTACTTCGACGGGACTCTTCGCCGACAGGACACTTCGCCGACAGGGCTCATCAGCGACGCAATTTATCTCCGATAATCAGATACTTACTTTGGAAATCGATTACTTATGCGTTTCTTGTAATTATGGGGATCTGGCGCTCGGCGGCCGCTACCGCGGCACGCTCGCTTCGCTCGCTCGCCTTCGCTTGTTAATGGTTACTGTTCTAACCTAACCTAACCCAAATGATCAAAGTAAATATCTGATTATCGGAGATAAATTGCGTCGCTGATGAGCCCTGTCGGCGAAGAGTCCTGTCGGCGAAGTGTCCTGTCGGCGAAGAGTCCCGTCGAAGTAAAGTCTTGTCGGTGTTCAGTCTGTCGGCGTAGTGTCTGTCGGCGTTTAGTCGTACACTGATTGTATTAATCTCGGATAACTTGTGTACTCGATGCATTTTGGCCGTATAGCGATTTACTCTCGGATAGACATTATTTATTCCGGGATTAATGCCCGTTTTCACCGACATCCCCTATACTACCACCTACGTATGGGACCCATAGCTTAAAAGCTCCCCCAAACTAGCCCCTAAAATAAATTTAGTTTCACCATAATTTTTATCACATAACTATGGGACACATAGTTAAGTGACGTTTTGTTTTCGATAATAGTGACTGATTCGTCTTTGAACTTATCAATACTTGGAAACAAGATAGTTTTTTGTAAACTTCTATAAAGTATACACATATATGGATACAGTTATTAATAAGTTATGTTTTGATAGCAATAATAAATATTATTTCATTCATATTTCTAATTAATTTCATATTTTCTTGCTTATTTACATTACGAAACATCGAGTTGTATCTGTGGTCTTATTTGTATTTGACAGTTCTTTCCTTTGTGAAGTACTGACATGAGATTTGATTTTTTGTTTCATTTTTTGCTGTGACTTGTGCGTTGCGTGTTAACCAACTTTTTGTGATATTTTAACTGATTTATCAAAAAAATCTGAACCAGATTTTTTTTATTTTATGTAGAATTATATCTGAAATAAAATAAGAAATGCTATTTATATGGAATTGTAATTATGCGAATACAATAAGGACAGCAGTTCCTACCTGACAAGTATATTAAGGTTTACATTGTTAGTTAGGTATCGACGTAAGTATCTTCGAAAAAATAATAATAATATAATTCGTGGGCTTAATTTTTTGTTTTGTTTTTTTTTAAATGTTATTTTATATGCTTCTTAGAAAAACTTTAATATATGTTAAGTACCCACTTATTATCATGAAATTCTAAGGTGTGTTCAATCTTATCCAATAAAATATAACACTGAAGATTAGCATAACCTATATCTCCGAAAAAAGTTAGTTTCATGAAAACTTTACTTTCCTTTTACTTTCGAAGTAGTTTGGTCGTTTCCGATATATTTTTGGTCTAAGGCTATTATTTACGTCGAATATAGTAGAAACAGTTTCTAAATCTTAAAGAAATTCAAATAAATCACTATCCATCTTCATTGCTTAAAAGATTACTTACGTATGAGCCCACATTCGACCACCTAAATTTAGGGGACCTTTTAACGTTTAACTGACCCTTTGCTGTTGGTGAAACGGAAGCCACCTTCTAACAGCCCCCTAACCCTTCTTAGGGGATCTCTTAAACTTAGGGGATGTCGGTGAAAACGGGCATAAGATTTGGTAAAACGAAAAGTTCTCTAACTCTCGAGTAATTAGTGATTTTATTCCCAGGATAAGACATATACAAGTTTGGTCGAATCGGCCCTTAGTCAGCAAATTTTGTGTCAGGACTAATTGCCCTGAAATCGCTTGAGAAAGCTCCAAATGAAGAATCTTTTGCCCTGTCCGTAGTACCTACTGATACCTACATGGTAAGCTAGACCTCTCAACTTGTACAGTCACGAGCACTAATATGTATTATACTTAGCAACTTTTAAAAGTGATTTCCTCCAACTATATTGATTGTAATTTTATTTTACTACGAACATAGTATTTTGGAACCCAAACTATTATGAAATACATCTTTTCTCAAAGTTACATCCGTTATTCCACGAGAAAATCGGTTTTGAATTTGCTAAGTGTTTACATATTAGTGCTCATGACTGTACTTACTCTACATTATGTTTTTGATGTGTAACATCTTTCCTGTCGCTTTCTGCTGGGGGGGTTATCGTGAAAAGAGACGGAAGTGTGTAACAGGCAATGACAGCTTGAGCTTGGAATAAGTACGTACTTTTTAATAGCATGGAAATAGTAAGTACTTTATAATAGCATGGAATTAGTGTACTCATGGAATTAGTAAGTACGTACTATAAAGATTTTAAGTAGAGGGGGTCGAAATTCGACCACTAGTAATGAATAATCGAATAAATATTTCAGTATATAGTTTTTTTTAAATTTTGTGTTTTATTACTGTCGCTGCTCAGTTGCTTATTATCAAAGTGTGATGTCAGATGTTACATATCTTATGCGGCAACTGTAAGGCTCGCTCGTTTTTTTAAACAAGAAGGGAATGTCAACGGTAAATTGTCTAGATTGAAACCATCGGTGTCATCATGGATAGCCATTAGGGTCGCCGCCAAAGGAATTGTTCCAGTTGCCAGGACGGAAATGCACTTGGTGCTTGAAACCAGCTCATGTATATGTTACGTGAACTCAAATCGAAGATTATTTGCCATTGATGGAAAATATTACTTTCACTGGATAAGTAATTCTTTCAACGTTTCTGCTATAGCTTTTTTTAAAATTCTTTTTTAATTAAAGTTGTACAAAAATAATAGGCCCGTTTTGACATGATAGTTACGTCGCGATGGTCCAGTGCGACGTAACTAGTGAAGTAACCATACGACTCGGTACTCGATACTCACGATAAATCGATTCAAGTTAAATGTCAAAACGGGCCTGTTATTTTTTGACAAGTATGCATATATATGTATAATGGTCGATCATTGGTCGGTCAATGTTCTCGTAATATAATTGTGTTATTATAATGGCATTGTCGTATTGCCATTATTATAAAACCCATTAGTAGAAATGTCATTCATTTGTCATTATGTACGAGATTACCAATATATGCAATTTCTTTCAATGTAGTGTCAGTGGCCGACCATTGGAAAGTCATAATGACGCCATTATAATAGTAGATTACCAAACTTGTCAAAATCAACAATTATGAAATCAATGATAGACCATTCTGACACTATTGTAATAGCAGACTTGAGGCCCTGGGGCCCGATTCTTTAAAATAACCAAATTGTCAATAGTGTGTCGGTAGTGTGTCAGTAGTGTCTCAATAGAATAGTTATTGACATTTGGGCCCAATTCTGTAACTTTGAGTTAAGCAGCACGCCATTGACACTATCGACACACTACAGACATTCTTTTGCCACTGTTGCAAATTTGGCATTCTGCAAAAACTTCAATGGCGTTTCAGTGGTGTCTCAGTAGTATGTCGGTAGTATGTCAATTGTATGGCAGCCCACACGTGGCCCCACGACGCATCGTTTCCGAGATACGGGCCTTCGATTTAAAAAAAAAAAACCTTAATTTATGTTGGGATGCTGTTTTACACGGGGAGTGGTACATAGGGGCCGGGGGGGGGGGGGGGTCAAATGTTGGTTATTTTTGCCTAGGACGCACCGTTTTCGAAATATTTGAATTTGTATATTAATAAAAGAAAATATTAGATATTTGAAGAAAAAATAAATTTTTTTTTCGTAGATTTTTTACATCATCTCATGGTTTTCGGTCGGAGTATCAAATTAGATACCTTCACATACAAACCTTTAATTTAGCAGGGATTCCATTCCGCCGTCGCTGTCTCTGGAGAAAGGGAATGAGCTCGTCAATTAGCTTCCTAGCTTGCTCTACGTCCACTTTATCAATTTCACTACGTAAGTCGCACACACACACGGACACATTATTTCAAATTTAAAAAATATACAAATTGAACTCAATCAACAATAGGGAAAATAGGTGTCGTTGTTCGATGGCTTCACAATGGCGGTTCGATGGCCAAAACACTATTCAAACACGATAGAAACAACTGTCAAATACACTTAAAATATTTACAGACTACCGTAAGCTTGGCATCACGATGCCATTGTATCATTATAGTGGACCAGACTACCAATTATTGTTGCCAAATTTGCAACAGTGGCAAAAGAATGTCTGTAGTGTGTCGACAGAGTGTCAATGGCGTGTTGCTTAACTCAAAGTTACAGAATTGGGCCCCTGATCTGAGTCTATGAGCTAGAAAATTACTATTCGTAAACCAGGGCATGCTGCTATTGCTTTTAGTATTAATTTATTTTATTTATTTATTTAAGTTCGGACCACAACATGGTCCAATTGTTAGTAAAATACCTTATCACTAGTGTTAGTAGTACACAAAACAAAAATAACAATAGGTTGTGACTGTGGCAGGATGTGCAGAGAACGATAAAGCAAGGAATATGCTACCTGACCATTCTCCCCACATAATGCCTCAGAAATGGGATGTAAGGGTTCTCCACCACTGTTTTCAGGATGCTATTGTCACTGACCCGCGTTCTACGCATCAATGATGCGACTTTTTTGCGAATCACCGTTCATTTGCTCAGAACCGAACTGATGGCTTCCATGCGAAGCCATCAGTTCGGTTCTGAGCAAACATCTCCGATGCGCTACAGAAACGGGGCAGTTTCAACAGCATCCTAAAAACATTGTTGTATTGGATGCGTAAGACATCTAGCGATCTTTTGGTGTAGCTGACCCATAGACCCCCTGCATACAGACCTTGACAAAATGCCTTGAACAGGGTGATTTTGACTTGTTCCGCACAACGAGAGAATCTACGGGCCAACATGTTCCCTCGGACCGCCAGTGCCCTACGTTCCCTTTCGATGTCTACATTATCCTTAAGGTCGTCGGTAAGTACGTGCCCCAAGTACTTAAATTGGTGGACTTTATTTATGCTCATACCATTTAGATAAAAACTAGGTTCATGATTCATTCATTAATCATTTGGCTGTTCAAATATTCATTTCCGTTAGGAAGTTAACATTTAACTAAGAGATTAGCGCTAAACGGATGGAATTCCTAGAATTTGCTGTCTCATAGCATACATATATACAATGACACATCAAGTTTCATAGGCACTCGGTTTTGATGAATCGACAACGAAAGTATTAACGCAAAACATGAACAGGGATTGAATGTGGTTCTGTTGGCAGATCGGATACTGACCTACTAAAGGGGCGCCAGGCGGAAGAAAATGAGATTTGCTCAAAGACTACATTGTACAAATATTTCCTGATAACTGACGTAGTCATACATTAATCGATGCGATGAAAATATCGGTGGATTGGCACATTGTAATCACAAAGTCTAACCACTCAATAAGTAAATAGGTATTTGATGTGTATGTGCCAACACAGTGTATTTAAACAATCTTAGTCAGCTAACGGTTGTTTTAGCTGAGTTTTTGTTTCAACACATCAACGCAAATTGGTGCTGATTCTTGACGCAAATAATAGGTTCTTGCTTTAAATAAAGTATATACCGAGACTCCTCCGTGCCTCGGAAAGCAGGTTAAGACGTTGGTCCCGACTGTCATTCGTGGATCTTTGACAGTCGTTACGGGTCGTCAGAAGCGCGAAATTCTGACAACCAGTTACTGGGTTGTGGAGCTCAGATATGCAGTCGCTCCGTGTAAAATACTGATATTCAGCTGCATCCGGTTAGACTGGAAGCCGACCCCAACAGAACTGGGAAAAGGCTAGGCAAATTGATTGACTTTCTTAATTAATACGTAAGGGCAATTTTAGTTTGAACTTTAAAATTTCAAGGAACTTTTCAAGAGCAGATCTTATTGAAAAGGAAATTAAGGAACGCGAGTCAGGATGAGTCACAATTTCAGTCTCGTTTACTTTTCACTAGACTAGCTCGAGTGTATCTGAAGCTGGAAGCTATCCAACGCCTCCCCGCGGGTGGCGGTGGCGATATATCCTCGACCCACTCTTTATTTATATCCTGACCGAGATGTCATTGCGCTTGAATTCGCCAAATGTTTAATACTACATATTCTTTTACTTCGCAACGAAGGTTCAAAATTGTTCAGCAAACGTTGGAAGTTGGTTTTAGAGCCACAAAATTAATTATGTTTCGGTTTTACCAATTGGCGTTATCTGTCTGATTGTTCTTCTCAGATCTTGTCGCGGTAGTTTTTAGGGTTCCGTACGGAGAAAACGGAACCCTTATAGGATCACTCGTGTGCCTGTCTGTCCGTCTGTCACAGCCAATTTGCTCCAAATCTTCTGAACTGATTAAGTTGAAATTTGGTGCACACACATGAATTTCTGTGATCCAAACACGGCCATGTAACTTAAAAAATGAATATTAAATATGGGACCACTTCTGGGGGGTAATTGCAAACGGAACCGACTGTAATATCCAATGAAAGGGCTTGTTGTGAGAAATTCAGATATATTTTAATATTAAAATAAATGCTTTTAAAGTTATTTAAGAAATAGATGAAGATTGACCATGGATAAAATACAGAAAATTGTTCTTTACTTATAGGTTAAAGAAAAACCTATAAGAAGTCTATGGTCTTAAAATAACATGGTAAATCTCTCAATATTGTGCGTGCAAACTTACATTTGCAGTTGGAATGTATGAGGGAAAGTGTTTATCAACTACAATGTTAAGTTTGTTCTTGGGATAAATTCATCCTAACTACGGAACTCTTCATTGTGCGCGGTGCAGCGGTGGTCCGACACGACGCACTTGGCCGGTTTTTTTAGATGGCGGCGTTGTTTTTGTTTTAATCGGATGTCAACGAACAAAAAATTATTCTACGAACATGTTCTATGAGAACCTAATGTTTTAATTGAGACGCACATGGAGGATTCATTAGAATTATGTATGTTCCTCTTGTATGTATTTTTGGTTTTATTACTTTGACGAAGAGTTAGGCTCATGTGTTTCACAAAAAAACTTTGGAATGATAAAAAACAAAGTTATTGTTACCGGCTGAAGCCCTATTTTTCAGAAATGGTACCTTGAAGTTTTTTGTAATATATTTCTTGACTATGAAGTCTGTAAAATATAACATACCTACTGTTGATAAAGCTTAGATATTGAGAAGTGACACTACGCAAGACAAAATATTTGTATTTTCTTATCGACAACCATTTTATTGACGACATCGCGTTTACATTACGATATAGACATTCACGTTGTATAAATTACGTTATCAGATCACGTATTAACATCTCTGTATATATTCAGATCGTAAAGTGCAAACATTATGTCTGACACAGCACTCTATGTAAATACTGGGTCATAGACTCTGCAAAGTACTTGGATTACTAATCTTACGACCACAACCAGTAGTTTTAAAAGCTTCGCTTTTATGTAATTTTACGCGCAGTTAGTTTTACCGGGCGTTCTTGAGGGACTAGCTTCTGCCCGCGACTTCCTTCGCGTGGAAATCGTAAGACACTACAATATACTAAAATAACAGTCACATTTCCCGCCTGCGTTATTACTTCGTTATGGCTTAGTGTTCTTTCTGATTTTTTTTCATTTTGCTCGGTTCCTAAAAGTCGTAGCGTGAATCGTCATGTTGAATAACTTTAACCTTCTTCAAGAATTGGGCTATCAAACGCAAAAATATTTTTTCAAATCCGGCTGGTTGTTCTAGAGATTTGTGCGTTTAATTCAAACAAACAAACAAACTCTTCACTTTTATATTACATCTATTACCTATATAGAATGGATTATGTGTGCACGCCATTATTTTACAAATAAATTACTAGTTATGTCAATAACTTTATACCAAATAATATTGACTATATTACCTAAATATCTGACGGCTTTTATATTTTTTACTTACAAGTGTAAATAAGTTTTATCCAAATAGGTTTACATAGCGATTACGACATTATTTTCTTTAACGATACGTACTTTTATGGTCGTTACGGATATAAGCGCAGACTATCCCGTATTCTCACATTCCAAGAAAGTATTCTTGCACATTCATCAATCTTTATGTATGCCAACACCATAAATAAAGGTTAGAATACATCTCAGTTCTATTCACTGTACTTTATAGTTGTGAATGTAAATGCACGTACTTCGAATACGGTCTTTACTTCCAAAGCTTTTGAACCAATACCTTGTACGTGGGAGTAATACGTAACTTTAGTAGTTTACATACAAATAGAGACATTTTCTCACCGTTCGATGTTATATTGTAACGTGTTTGTTTATGAAAATACGTGTTATTCTGCCCTTTCATATGTATATATATTTTTATTGTGTTTGGATGAAAAATTGCTGCTCTGTACAGCCAGTTTGAATGTGAGAAGGTAATAAAAGTTTCAAGTCTGTTTTGACACTCAATTTACGTTTTATATCGTGTAAATAAATACGTTTTTATTGTGGATGTAATAGTGGTTAATGACGTGCGTCTCGTTTCAATAATCCCGTGTGTATGAGTGGGGCTGTTCCCTCGGTCTCCCAATTAAATTGTTCACACGTCGAGCTCAGCGGGGAGCCACTAACGACGCTACTCTGATGAGTGTCTTTGGGCCAATGCGGGAAATTCAATAACATAAATATTTGAGAAACGATTTGTTACAATTTAAATTTATTTGAACTGAAAATGTTTAGAACTTTGAAGGGGAATTGAATCTTTTGTTGTGCCACATGAGATATTTTGATAGATGGTACAGTCAGCCCCAAAAAGATGTATACATGGACAAGGAAAAAATTATTGTCTTCCACCATTGTTCCATAACATTGTATCCACCGTGAAAGGTACAAAACGTATTCAATTTATTTTATCAAAACAATGTGAATAATATTTTGTCCTATGACCAAAACAAGGTAATCTACATAAATCTTACAATTCACAAATATGTATAAGTACAGTAATCATTCAACATCTAGATAAGTTTATTTACCACAATTTATCCTTAATTAAATAATACTTAATTATTATCCTCCTCTCGAAGTTGAACTTTTTAATTGAAAGAACTTTTAGATTTGTTTATCTCGATATGATAAAGATAACATATCGAGATAAACAAATCTAAAAGTTCTTTAGAGGAGGTGTAGAAATAAGTATTCAGTTGGAAATGCGATTTCTGAAACAATTGCTATTATTGACATATAATAATATTATTGTCATGACAACGATCGGTAGTCACTCATCGGGAGCATTTGCGTGTAATGTAATAGTTTAGATTTGAGTATTTCATCAGTGAATGCGTCTAGGCGAGTATTACAGTGCGTATTTGTAATGATACAATTCGTAACATTGCAGCAGTGAGTCCAGAAACCCGAGTATTACACCAGGGGCCTAAGGCTGCTATTTTTATAAATTCAGTCATTCCAACACGATCCCATTGTCATGCCATTGTCATTTTGCTAAAAGTTCGTAATCTGGTAAATTCATAATGGTCGATCATTGGTCGGTCAATGTTCTCGTAATATAATTGTGTTATTATAATGGCATTGTCGTATTGCCATTATTATAAAACCCATTAGTAGGAAATGTCATTCATTTGTCATTATGTACTAGATTACCAATATATGTAATTTCTTTCAATGTAGTGTCAGTGGCCGACCATTGGAAAGTCATAATGACGCCGTTATAATAGTAGATTACCAAACTTGTCAAAATCAACAATTATGAAATCAATGATCGACCATTCTGATACTATTGCAATAGCAGACTTGAGGCCCTGAATCGATGTTTTAGGTACAAATACTAACAGTTCGTACGGTTACAAAAGCGAGTTCTGCTTAGTGCGTCGAACTGTAATGTAACGCAATGCTCAAAATCAAATTATGGAATGTTAGTTACATGTGAATACCCGGTGAGTGACCACTTAAAAAGCCTATAAGCAACGTTCCTTATGATCATTCATGATTTACCTATTTGTATTTCAAATCAAAGAGAAATGACACGTCAGTGATGTCATGCATGAAATGAAAAGGACAAAAATAAACTTATTGTTCTTCTATTAAAGGAAGTTAAAGACTTGTCATTCGTTATAAGTCGTATGACGTTGTCAGTCTTGTTCACCTCGTTCTGGAACTATCACTGTGAACATTGTTTTGGTTACTTATATTATGTTTTGAGTATAGATGTTTTAGGGCAAAATGTATACTTTGTTTTAGTAAAATAAATTGTATACTATGCTTTGTACCTGTACAGTGGAGACAATGTTATAACAAAGTTTGTTGACAATAAAATGGTCCGCGTATACATCTTTTTTTTGGGTCGACTTTACCTCAACTGTAAAACCATGAGATAATTGTGAAAACTGTCAGGCGCAGGAAGGCAGTGTAATGCAAAGTTATAGCAGCAAATAAAATGATTGTGGTGTTTCACAGTGTTGATCTTAGGTTTGATATCGCTTGTATGGTTATTGGTTATTACCTACTACAGCGTATAAACATGATTACACAAAAAACTTGAGCTGCTTCCACATTCCTGATTATCGGCCGAGAGCTTGACTTAACGTGCAGCTCCAATTATGGCGTTTGCCCATGATTTACGAGACTTCGGAGGTAAACTATTTATCCATAGTGTTGTCTTCGTAATCGCTCTAACATCCTCATAATGGCGTCTGTAAATGGCCGTAACTCCAGAAATTGTGTTCCAATTATCGGAAGCAACGGCAGCTACGACTAGTTCTTGTTTATTTACCGACGGTATTTATAAACTAGTAGTAAACTGTCCGGCACGACCGGCAACTGTCAAAAATAAAATGTCCAAACAAACTGGGATCAGGTGTGGAATTTATTGGTTATTTGAAATGTCTCCAGGATCTTTATGTGTAGCAGATGATCCTTTATCCTGTTCTTATGTAAATATGTATTTGTATAATAATATGTATGTATGCGTCGTCACGGTTTCTCGTAACGGGATAGACAGAATACGAAGTGAGGAAATGCAGCAGGTTTATGTCGTAGCTTGGTGCGCTCGGTAATAAGATGTCGCCTTTGAGATCGTAACGTTGCTTGAAGTGACAAGTCGCTAGTCTGTCGCTGGAGACCACGATTGCTATCCGTTTGTCTGTCGATTCTCACAACTTTACTAAGCATTGATGGTTAGCGTCTAGAGACGTATTTTGTGGAACAAACAGGTCGTTTTGAAGGGCGAGGACTGGCGAGGAGGCACGCAACGGGCGAAATGGCTGAATGAGTTTTTCTAACTGAACAGACAGCTGTGTTGCTGAGGAGTTTGTTGCGCCACTTCTTCCCAGCTAAAGCACTAGGAAGTGGTGAAGGGCGGGCGTTTTGAGGAACTGTCTTATGTAAATTTGACGTTCGAAAAGTGCTTAATTTCAGCTTATAAATGATTTTTAATTTTGAGCTGTAAAAGATGGTGGAAATTATGCATGAAAAGAAAAAAAAAAGAAAAAAGGTTTAACCGTTTCCTTTATTATAATTATTTAAATGAACACACAACCTGTCTGCCTCACAAATTGCCTGAGAATATGATGTAAAATAGCTTGCACATTCCAGTGATTACCTAGGTACTAAACATAGCGCATACTATTCCAGTAAGCTACAAGTAATCATGCTATGCAAATTTGCACTCACTTGATAAATAGCGGCATGCACTCCCATTGATATTTAAATTGTTCTATAATTTACCGATAGATAATTGTTGGCACCGACTCCATTCTGTTACCCAATAGTACCAATTATTCGATCAAACGCAATTAAAACTAGAATTAGGTAATGCTTCAGTTAGAATCGTAGTTATTATCAATGTGACAGATCTAATTCATAATTATTATGTGCGGTGAACCAATTAGTTCAGTTATGTTGAGATACTGATCGGTGGACCTACAATACCTAAGTTGGATCTTAGGGAACTATTACTATTTGTTAGTGCCTAATCGTAAGACTAGATTCTAGATTTCAATTATGGAGTGCCACGAGCTATTCTCTGTGACAACGCCACTGTTTTTCACAGTAATCAGTTTTTAAACTTCCTTAGATCCATCCACGTCGATTCACCGACATATACCCTATGAATAAATATATTTATTAGTAATAGTATAATACGCGGTATATGCTACAAATAAATAATTATTTATTCGTTTTATTTTACCCATACCATATATACTGCGATCGCCAACCCGCCTGCCAAGCGTGGCGATTATGGCAAACCCCCATTTTGAGGGAGGCCTATGTCCAGCAGTGGAGGTCTTTCATCTGAAATGATGATTAGTATAGGGGTATTTGCTACGAATAAATAATTAATTATACTTATTAGTATAATACGGGGTATACACTACGAATAAATAATTAATTATTGTTATTAGTATAATACGGGGTATACACTACGAATAAATAATTAATTATTCTTATTAGTATAATACGGGGTATACGCTACGAATAAATAATTAATTATTCTTATTAGTATAATACGGGGTATACGCTACGAATAAATAATTATTTATTCATAGTATATACCCCGTATTATACTCGTTAGCTTAAACGAGGAACAATGCTTTGGTTATAGCGTTTATCTGCATTGTTTATAGGTATATTTAACCGAAATACAAAAAAAAAAATACACAATGACACGTTCTACCTACGGTAGTCTAGATATTTGTGTAGGAATGGAATAAGAGTCATACAAAACATCCATACAGTTTTTGTGCTCCATAAAGATTTTCTTTTCATGTGAAATAGATTTGGCTGGTCTGATACTTCGACAACGAGGGTGGCTGTTTTGAAGATTCAAAATCGTGTGCTGTTGAGCTTAGCCTTTTCCTGCTTCAACATAATGACACTTGACATCAGTCCCATGTTTCAGAAACAAAAGGGAAAATCAAGACGCTAATTCTATGGCTTTACAAGAACATAAATAATCAACATCAACTATGGAAGAATATTATACCTACAAGTAGTTATTATGAAGTTAGTATGTATAAAAATAAACAGTAAAGGTAGCAAAAAATAAATACTATTGAGACGAGATTAACTGTTCATACAATATCTTCATAATTGAAACTATGTAGTTTATCAAACCAGTATTCAAATTATAAGATTTATCTCCTTGATTCACAGATTGACTGACTGACACATAACGCACAGCTTAAACCACTGAAGATGAATACGTAGATAGATACAATAATTTATTCTACCCCAAAATTCCAACACAAAACACATTAGGTAGGTATGTTAGGAATAGTAGAGAGAGATGCAACAGAGTGAAGCCTGGAATACACATGCTCAATTGCTCACACATAATAAGCATGCTTGTTTGCTACTAGGTAGCTTATATGCTCATTAGTAGCATGCTCTTTGTGATTGTAAAATAATCATGCTCTTTTCGTATACATATTCTAGTTGAATGCTACTAAGTGGCTCTTGTACTACTAGGTAGAATGTGTATTCCACGCTTGATTGTTGGAAAATCAACTTCTGAAGTGTTAAAAATGGAGGAGAATGGGCTGGTAAGTTTTGTATCCGTAATACATGGGCAGAGTTGCGTGCAATAGCTAGTGAACGGGATATAAAGATAAAGATAGCTTAAATGAATCAGATCTAAGAATATAACGACGTAAATCGGTGCACATACATTGTTATTAGGCCGCGTGTTTCTGAGCATTGTGAATAGAGCGCCCACATCCACTCGCGATTCGACTCGTATTGTTTATTGCAGATATGGAAGATAACATTTAGATTCCATTTGAGATTGCAGCCTTGTATATAGTACCGTGTGCTTATCAGGGTATGTAACTGTTGCATGTTTGAAGTTAAGTGGACTGTATACCTAAGCTGTGATTATTATATTCTGATTTGGATCATAAAATTCAGCGCTGAAGATGTCTTAGGTTTGTTACGATTTTTGGACTATTAATCGTAACTGTTGAGATTGTCCAGTCTGAAATAAAATGTTTTGTATAGTACGCAGCAGAGCACTTACGCTGGTAGCACATCTCCGCCGCGAAACCATAGCAGCGAAACCGCAGTAGTTAAATTGTACTGGTTCGCGTTATGTTTCGCTACTCGCATCCGATTCGAGTAGCGGAACATGACGCGAACCAGTACAATTTAAATACTGCGGTTTCGCGGTGATGGTTTCGCGGCGGAGGTGTGCTACTGGCGTTACCTGCCCCTCTTACAAAGAAGAAGAGAGGAAAAGGGCATAACCTGACCCCCTTTCTCCTCTTCTTCTTTGTAAGAGGAGCAGGTAATGCATAGCATCGATCTTACTATACAGTTTTGTGAATTACATAGCTTTTATGGATTACAGGCACGAGACTGTAATCCCGAAGGGTTAGGCAGAGGTATACCTATAGTACACCCACATTTCGCCAGTTATATTTAAGTCCCATGTAATAAGGGGCGAGTCTATTGTCATCAACCGGGCACAAATCCAGACTCCGGGCTGCTACTGAGAAATCCCTAATGAAAAATCACACTTTGCCCGACCTAGAAATCGAACTCAGGACCTCATGCTCAGCAGGAGCGCTTCCGACCACTAGACCAACTGGGCAATACTTTACTTAAATCAGCTTTAACTGAGAATAAAACATTTAAAATAAGACATTCTGCACACCTGTAAATTCCCATAGATTTATTCCTAACAATCCAAACTAAAAGAATGTCTGATAGGCTTTTATTACAGCTGACTATAAAACGAAATGACGAATACGCGACATAGGCAGTAAACAATTCAAGATCAAGTAAGTGCATGGGCCAGTACGTCCGCCCACCTTGCGTAGGCGCCGGCTCGACAACTGCGCACTCAACCAGTCCTCGAACCTGCACTAAGCTCACACAAACAACTAGCTCAACATCGACTTTATTCAAATTAACGACCGACGACTTCAAGATCTCAAGTAGAGCAATGATCAGTCTCAAAATGTCGCAATCTCCGGGTAATTATCACTCTATATGGCTATTTATATCACTTTAATAAGGGCTTCTGACATTCTACCTGGGTACCGTAATTAATGGTTAAGACATATTTTATTTGAGTTCAGTAAGTTAACGCTGCGCGCATGCGGGAAGCGTTATAAGTACTTATAAGTACCGGTTACTGGATAATAAAATTTAATAAAAATGTTGACTGTTCTGTTGACTTTTGAGTTGATTGAAGTAGTAATGAATGTAAACAGCACATCAAAAGTGCATAAAATACATTGAAAATAACAAAACATAACATCACGCCTTATTTCCCCGAAGGGATGCGCAGAGACATTTCACCAGTTATGTTTAAGTCCCATGTAATACCCCGGGGTCACTCCGGTATGTACTGTGTAATTCCAGAATGAAAAAACCTCATAACATTTTGCACGACCTGGGAATCGAACCCAAGACTTCATGCTCTGCAGTAGCATAAGCGACGACTAGACCAAAAGGCAGTCACATTAAAAATTCTGAAGTAGCAAAAGCGACTCGCGACATTGGATGAATGTAAATATAGATTTTGTATAAAGACGTGATTCATGCCTTTTAAATATGAAAGATATATGACTATAAAGGGTATTTTATTGCATAGATGCAGGCGAGAGAGTTGCCGCCAAAGTCCGCGCTTCATTGGAAGTAATTGATATGCAGAATGCGACTCAATCACACGGCAGCTGCCTCCATTGAATTAATCAATCACTTCGATTATTACACTGTATGAATAAAGTTACTTTGAGCTCTTGACAGGGTAAACATCGTAATACTTGCGTTTGTAATTTAATAACTCACTTCGTTAGAAGTCTGGGTATAAGAAAGTGTATGCCGTTTTCATTGAGAAATATGTGTATAAGTATCCTGTACATAATTTCGTCACACTTGCTCTAAAAAAACAAAATGGGTTCCAATCTCAGCTGAAATTCTGAAAAGGCTTAGTAATTATAGAGATTTTAAACGTGGAATTCCTGTAAATAATTTCGTCATACTTATGACTCTAAAAAAACAAATAGGGTTCCAATATCAGCTGAAATTATGAATAAGCTTAGTTGAGATTTTAAACGTAGAGTTTGTTCAGAGCTCTTACAGATGATTTGTTACGAAAAGCTCTAATAATCGATACCAAAAGCTCCTGAAACAGAAACAACAAAATATATCTTCATAATAGATAGAGTTGATAAATAAACCTAATAAGGTCACAGAGGTCGAGCGAGCTATATCGGGAATTATATTGAGTCGTCGATTGTGAGTACTGATATAGATTTCTTCTCGATCACTACTCAGGTGACCTACGACCCGTCGTTCGTTACGATTACTGGTCATTTACAAGCTACTGATAGTTTTAGTAGTTAAGATACGGTGAGCTTCCAGAAGAGATTCAACTTAGTTATTTGTTGTGGGTAATTTTGTTATTGATGTGTTTATTTTGGTTTCTATTCATGAACTATTTTATATCGGTACTATTCGTATGTAAACAAGTACATAGATAGATGTATATAGCTGTATGGCTCACAGGCGCGACGCAACACTTGTAGCACAATTGCTATGAAAACTGCATGGAAAATGTCGAGCCCGCGATATCGCGCCGATCTGCACGAGCCTTTAAGTGTAGACCTACGTAACAGTACATTCTATGCATTTTCTGGGGGATTTAAAACATTTTTGAATTAACGTTAGGAAGGAAATAATACATATTTGGAAATCGCGAAAACACGGACAAAAAACGATACAGGTATCCGTATAAAAGCAGTAACAGAAATAATTAAAAAAAAAAAAAAAAAAAGGTTCTAAATTGAGTGAACTGTTGATGTTTGATTCAGATTGAATGTCTGATTCGCGCAATAGTTCGATAGCGTTATCGAAGTAACCCAATTCGGGCACATCTGTTCCTATTTCCATAGATACTCGTAGTGTCGTGATACGATGGACCGATGGTATCTCTGAAATGTTGTTACAGCAGAAACCTATTTGTGAAACGGGGTTTAATACCGAAATAATATAGGGTGGTTTTCGTTGCAAGTTAAAATATTTGTTGATTTTACAACAACTAAGCGTTATTAAGGGGGATGCGCTAAGGTAGCCCGCGAAATTCAAATTTTATTACGTTTTTTGCAATTTGCAGGTCTGTGTCAGGTTGTATGTTGATCTAAATATGATTCGCGGCCGTAACAAATATGGCTATACAGGATTATAATCATTAGAATCGGCAATACAACTAACTCTCTTCGTAAAATCCTATTGAATGACTATTTCTGAAATAATCATTCAGTAGGATTTTATGAACTTAGAGAGTTGTAATGCTGATTCTAATTCTGTAAAGCCATATTTGTTACTGCCGCGAATCATATTTAGATCAACATACAACCTGTTACTGACCTGCAAATTGCAAAAAACGTAATAAAATTTGAATTTCGCGGGCTACCTTAGCGCACCCCCCTTAACAAAAAAATCATTGAAATTGAAAATGGATAAGTATAATACATTCCATAAATCTAATGAATGTTACTTTAACGGTATGGGTTATGTTACTGTAACGGTTACAGGTATAAAAAAACTGATTGACTCTAATAATTAAGTTTAATTCATCTCAACTGTCCGAGCTGTCAACAAGACAAGTAAAGGTTTTCGTCATATCACACCCAGCTCTTTGTTCCAAAGCTTAAACTTAACAGTTGAAATATTTCGAGCGGCACGCTCACGTTCCGAACAGCGCCGGTTTCTTTTATTCGTTTATTTTTTGTGGCAGGTCTTTACGCGGCGATTTTATTTCTTTTTGGTTGGAGTCCAGCCTTGTACGGCCTGTAGCCTTCGTTAGCGCGTGCAAGGCCACAGCCATTTGCTCTCTCATTGGATTTAACATCTTTCAGCTTTTTGTAGACCACATAACCAGTCAAATTTTGTGGTCATCTTAAACCATTCCCCCAGAGAACTAATAACTTTAATTTACCTGATTCGTCTTGATCGTTACGGAAACCGGTCTTACAGTAATTAAATAATTTATAAGGCGATAAAATAAAAAGCTTGTAAAATCTTATACTCGTAGGTTTACGAGCAAAGAAAACGATGGCGATTGTGGTAAACTGGTAAACGCATTATTGCTTCATTATAACATGAATTATTAATTTTATTCAATCTTAATAACCAGCGCAGCAGTTACCGATTTAAAAACGTAGAGTTTTCGTTAATTTATCTGTTATCGTAGAGAGATTAGTAGTGATAATCCGGCCGATATCGTGTAGCCACGGTCGCCCCCTGTTTGTTTAACTCAAGGTAAAACGTATGTATGACGCTATCGCGAACCTTTAGGGACAGATTGTAAAAAACCGATATTACCTAATTATTTAAAAATATTAGGTAATATCGCTAACAAACCTTCCTAACTTGCAAGGAATTGGTAAAGGCTTGTCCAGACTGGTGCTATATCGCGGGCGCAACGCGACTCTAGTAGCACAATTTCTTTGTCGGTGCCTATCGAACCCGCGATCTCGCACCAGTCTGTACGAGCCTTCATAATGACGAACTTACCTACTCAATGAAGTGCATCAAAATAATTAAAGAAATTTCAATTGGAAGTTTGTACCCCTTCGAAAGAATCAAAGATAATTGAGTGAATGGTCTTGTTCTTTAATTTATGTAAGCTGCGTTAACTTTTTTTTTAAGCTCTTGGTTGTCAACTTGTCACACATTTTCTGCCCATAATTACATGTTATAATTACTACTTTCTGTTGTAAAAATGTCGGTATTTCTCTCTCGCAAAACAAACTGTGAACTAATTACAGAGATTCATCTTCACTTCATATTTGTTCATGACACGTCGCCAACGAAGTCCCATTTAAAAACCGATTTAGCGAGGCGAGCGACACGACATGATATTTTCTCCTCAAATGAGCTGAGTTCCCAGGCTATTGTCGACAAGCCGCCTTTTAAGGAGACCCCGCGCTACAGGCGGATCTCAAACCAGATTCTTACGTTTAATCTGACCCGTTTTTCGGACAACTTTTAGCGTTGATAACTTTATATCGCACTTATTTCATGGAACGTTTTCCTTTTTCGACGACATACTGTAATTACGGGCAGACACTGAAATTGGGCAGATACATAACTATTGGTAATAAAATATACTTAAATTATTTATAATTTCGAAAAAACGTGATATTTTATCAACTAGAGCTACCATTACTGCTTTCGTACAAAATCGTGTTTTGCATGCATTACCCGCGTATGTAATATTGAGGAAGTATGAGGGTAAATCGCGTTTGATGATGCCTTATTCGTGATTTGAGAATAGCCGTCTGCACAGCCTTATAATCTCGGACGAAGAGTTAGTGCCTAGAGACGCAATAAAGTGTGGGAGTGAGGTATAAATCGCAACTCCCTGTGTGTGTCTCCCGAGGGGCGCAGGCGCACATTCCCTCTAATTGGACGTCTGCGCAGCGTCGCCCAGTATGGTATCGGACCTCTGTACGACGCTGAGCACTTTCGCTAACTCTCATACTTCGGCTTCTTTCGCGAAATAAAACTGGATTTTTACTGACCCATAAAAACAACATTTATTTTAATTTATTGCTATACCAACTTAAATATATATTTAAGTAATATGAAAACTCATCTGAATTAAGTACCCCAATTTTATTGCCCTCTTGTCGTTATTAAATTTATTCGTCATTTCGGGGGGGAGATGATTCCACGAATTGGTATTATAATCTCACATCTAATTTACTCATTCGGGATAATTATCCCACTGTGTGTTTTAATTTGAGATATTCGAGGAATGCTATAAAATTTTGATAGAAAACGTTAGGATGTCATAACTTATTCCGAATTTAAGAAACCATTGATTTCAGTGTGGTTGCTTTGAATGTTTCGGACTATAAATCACAACAGCGATTTGTGTAGACCCTAAAAATAATAGATTTTGTGTAATTTATTTAATTCTTTTACGTTTTTCGGTATCTTAAACAATGTAGTGGTAAAATTCTTCGAAATATACCAAGTCAATAAATTCTTTGGCTGTGTTCAAGTTTGGGCTGTTAATTTCTATTTTATTTGAAGCAGTTCGTGATTAAACCGGACTTAGAAACAATAGTATGTTATTGTAACAACTTGAACGAGCCAGTAACCCGCTGCTTTAATGTCAAGAGTTTTTGTTTCGCTCTCGATACGTATACGTACCAGTGTTAGTTCAAGGTTGGTCGAAGAGTCATTGACTTTTTAAACATCTCAGAAGTTTATTGAATAAGTTTGTGTAAAAAAATATATGACGATAATGAACAGCGTATACTTGACAGGTATGAATTGGTCAGTAAATAAATAGAAATCAGAGTAAGATCACATCGTAAATACTATTTACGAACTCGCTATCGGGAACAATAAAAACCGGAGCGAGCGACCAACGTAACATAATAAGATTTCTAGTCCACGATACAAAGGGGCCTACATATCACATCAGCTCATTTTACACCTAGTTAGCCCCGCTTCTCCTACCATCGGCGGCCATTGTGTATAGCCCCCCTTGTTATGGTAAATAGTTGGCCTCGGGCCTCCTCAGGCCTCCTCCCTGTGATTGCGGCCACTAAGACTTGTTAGTGTTTTCAATGGGATTATTATTGTGGCATTTGTTAGGCCGAGCTTGAGCTTGAGAATGTATTAAGAGCTTTGTGAAGAAGTCTGTTTGGTTAGTTCGTGGTTGTTATTGATAGCTTTAGAAAGGATGAGTCAGTTGCTTTAAGTTCTATAAATGCCTTGTCATAATTATGGTCAAGTAGCAGTAATAGAAATGATTAATTACCCACTTCCTATAAATATACTGCTAAGGGTTTACTTTGTATCTGATCAAACATGATGTGTGTTTCAATTCATTATTGCAAGATTTAAAAGAAGCTCTACATTTAAAGAAAGATAATGTTCTTGAATGATCTTTTTTTTCGATCTACTACAATAACGAAGGTGATAGTTACGTGACTTTTCGAAATAGCTCACAATTTTCGAGTAACACCCTGTTGAACACAATAGGGTCAGGTAGATCCCTAACAAGGTGTAGAACGGTTTGGGATCGAGATTTGAGGTTAAGACTATCTCGACAGTCTCGAGTGTATAATTATTATTGTGTCGATAATTTGTAAATTTGTTGCATGCTTTTGCATATTAATCCCTGGTAATCGGTAATCCCTGGTAATCGTTAATTGGTAATCCCTGCGTCGTTTGATTGCAGACTCATAGTTGGATGCTATTGAGTTTCTTAAAAACTTCGCTGATTTTTTATAGAGGTTGTGCTATTTTGCTCTTGTTGTAATAATAAATAAATATCTAAACATAAGTAGACCATGAATGCGGCACAAAGTGCATTGCTGCAAAAACTTGCCGATAAAGCGTTTTATAAGTACACAATTATCTGTTGAATTTAGTTGATTGTCTATTAATAGAACTCCTTAGTTATTCGGTCAAATAATTTAACAAGACTTCAAAGTAAATGAATGCAACAACACCGAGACAATGTTTTGTCTCCAAGTCAAAACCAACACAAATCAATTTGTTGAATGGCTTACTGCGAAATTATTCCGCCATACTGTTGATTTATAGAATCACTTCATAGAATTTACAATCTCTTAAATTATAATGTATTGTTTATTAGTTTACAAGGGCGTTCATTATAAAATATGTTCTTACATCTAAAAAGGTAATGTAAAATAACATGATGATAACTTGAATCAGTGTTGTTACTATCAGATAAGCATCAGATATCTCTTCTTCAAGTAAGATGAGTGTTTGCCCACATTGCGCTGGCGTCATCACTCAGTATGGGCATACAAACATACATGCACCAGTGTGCATGTATGTTTGTGCCTGTGTGTGTGTGTGTGTTTCATTGTATGTGAGCACAGGAAGTGAGGATGCATTTATTTATTCTTCTGCTATAAGTTTTCGTTAATAATTCCTCTCTTCGTTGACTCATTGATAAGTTTGTTTACAAGACAACGTTGCCACTTCTATTCTTAGCTATATAAGACTATGAGGCAGATAATTTTCAACATATTTGCTCTCAAGTTATTACCGATAATGTGGATTTCTCTCACTTATTTGAAGTCATTATTATTCTTGATTACTATTTGATAATGAGCTGCAGGTTGTAACTCAACTTAGAAACAAGTTAGCTCATAAAAGTTATACTGTATCTACTCACTTGTTAAATGAGTTTATTACTGTCATTGGCTTTTCAGTTACAGGTTTTCTTACTTTGAGCTTTATAACTAACAAATTAAGGTCCATAGCCCTTAAAATGTTCTTCGATAATTTTCTAAGTTTCTAACTATAAATACAAGGAGAGTTGTCAATCAGCATCGCAATTATTCGTCTTACATGATTAACAGCGGATGTTAATTCATTAGCTGTCGTTGCTGGTTGTCACAGATAAGTTAAGAATCTTGTTCTATCGGTAAGTAGACTGCTTTCGTAAGACTTGATGGACTATGTGTGAGTATTTATGAGAAAATAGAGCGCAGTTCTTTACAAGAAGCGTCATTACAATTTATTCCGAAATAGGTTGGACTAAGGCAATAATCTTCTTGGATAATAAAAAAATAGTTCATAAACGTAGCGATCTTTAGTGTTTCGTTGATTGATTAATTTAATAAATTTATCTAATAATACTAATTAGTGAAGGTCAAAGGATCATTAACATTGAGCCTCTTTATTATGAAAGTCAATCGTCCCCTATAGAATATTATTTTCTCATCTTTATCTTTAGCAGTATAATTTAGAACACCTTATTGATTTTATTTGAGGAGGTTAGGAACAAAAAGTAATCAATTAAATGTTAACTTTTTCTCTAGGAAAATAAGAACTTATTTTGTTTATATTTTTAGGTATTTCGTTCTAATGTAAATACTGCCAAAATAAAACAAAATAAAATATTTACAGCTCAGAACTTATTTCTTAATGAAATTAAAAAATATCACGTTTCGACCCGTAAAACTGCTAATTATCACCGTATGGATCTATATAAAAAAATATATATTATTAAAGAAATTTATAAATGGCCCTATAATACATCACGTTTGGTCGTAATTGGACGAAGTATTCTGTCTAACCTTTTAAGGCTTGACTGATCATTGATAGCGGAGTTAGAATCATCCATTATGGGATTAAACGCACTCCGCTAGATTGTAGTATAGTGTAATTTGAAGTAATTCTATGTTAAATAAATGCTGATCCTCAAATCATTAGTAACGCAGACTAGTCTGATGAGGATTTATTTACGTACTTACAAGTGTTAGTAATGTACAACACATTTTTAGAATTATTTTGAATACCTTCGTCTTCGTATCAAGATTTGCATTGCAAATTGCGGTGTGCAATTGTACAACGGTCTACCATCATTATTCGCTATATCTAAATACATATATCAGTTTGTTTTTCTTGTTCTGTGAACTTTAAACTTTAGCCACGAGATGGGTAGCAATCTGTTATTTATTAACTCTTAAAAATAAAACAAACTAGATTAATATTGAACTAAAGTCAAATATACCTGGCTTTAAATTACGCAGAATTCCAATACATCTGCAATAATTATAATATGAAGATGGTTTTGTATTAAAACATATTTATTTTTCGTTCTTGATCATGACACATCTTTCTGATATTTTCCAAGAATACTTCTCAAGGCTGATGATTCGCTAAGGTCAAAGTCTTCTTTTGACCCCAAGTTATAAAGTTGAATTAATTAATTTTTGAAATAGCATCTTAGTGACTCAAACCGATAAACTAAAAATATACCTTTTTTTCTTGTCATGAACAGGTTTTTGTAAATTTTTGATGACCAAGAAAAAATTGCTCCGCTAATTTGTCAATCAAAGAAAGATATAGAGTGGCTAACTTAGGTTTTTTTTTCTCATACCATTACATACAGACTTAAAAAGCACGGAACCATTAATAATTCCTTTCAATAATAATAAGCTACAACCAACTAGTATTCTAATGCGCGACCGTCGTCGCCGCGTCGCGCCTAAACGCGTGTAATAGCGTCGCAAGCGCACGTCAGAACGGAGCCCTTGTGCTGTCTGTCGGCAATATACCCTGTAGCAGGGGTAAATAACACTTGGACGGCAACCGGACTGGTTATATCGCGCGTAGTACCCCACTAGTTTACCTTAATGTCGGAATTCGCTTTTAATTGAACAGGGGAGTCAAGTAGACAGGCTGCGTCTGCGCAGGCTGGCGGTTAATGCAAGGATGCATTTGCTAATCTGATATGTTTACGGTTTGTCGTGTGCACAGGATTGGCTGCGACGTGTTGACTGCTTCAGAGGTTTCGCTTTAAGATTAAATTAAAATGCAGTTATAGTTATTATTAATAACTAGCTGTTACTGTCCGCGTCCACTTACCCAATCTCCGGTATGCAGAATGCTTTATGTCCTTCTCCACATGCCCTTCTGTTAAAGCTTCTGTTAGCTGGTCCCGGCTGTCATTCGTAGATCTTTGACAGTCGTTACGAGTAGTCAGAAGCCCAAAAGTCTGACAACCAGTCTTACCAAGGGGTATCGTGTTACCCAGTACTTAACTGGGTTTTGGAGGTCAGATAGGCAGTCGGTCCATGTAAAATACTGGTATTCAGCTGCATCTGGTTAGACTGGAAGCCGACCACAAAATAGTTGGGAAAAGGCTATAGGCAGGTTTTGACCTATTGCTAGAACTGACCTACTTTGCAATATCGCGATTTGCTAATCATACCACGTAGTAATATGTTCGTAGGAAGGTAGGTACTGCATATCCTCCTGACATAATTCCTTATCACCTCTTACAACGCCCATGGGAAGTGATGACCTGTGAGTGTGAAGGCCGCGACCGGCATTATGTCATGGGCACTAATTAATTAGGTCTTTGTTAAAAAATATAGTTTGCAGAACAATGTTGATTGTAATAGTTATAGGTCCCTCACGACAGATGAAGTTATCGCTTTTTCAGTTGGGAAACCACAGATGTTAATTTTATTCTTTGTTGAAACTAATTTATGATTAAATGAGTTGACTGTTGAAAAAACCCAGCTTAATAATATTCCACTAGGCGAACGAAGTGAAGCTTTGAGTATCATGGAATTGCCCAGATACAGATAAAGCTCGTACGATCTTTCGTCTTATAATTGTGAAGTAATTCCTTAAGTTCTTAATTGAGCTGCACGACTACTGACAAATGCGTGCACTGACTGGGCAGGTCCCCTCAATCTGTGTGATTCCTTCGTCAAAAGATCATTTCAGGCACCAATCTACATGGTCTTCACATGATCTGACCAAGATTATGTCTGGACTTTAAAAGAGACTGTGACCTCTGAGTTTGTTTCGGCCTTCCTTCTCAGAGTAGTCGGATACGAAACGCCGACCTCATCTAGTTTTTTTTAATATGATTGACGAGTAAAAGTGTTTGTACAAACCTACTTACAGAAATAAATCATGTACCATTTATTTATCATTTAATTCCTGAGACTTGTCTTACCAATAATTTTAGAGTCACATACTCTTGTATCTTCGCTTGAATCTCGAAAATTCGCTTTACTTCGTTCGGTCAATTATGATTTCCCATTTTCCTTACTTCGTCTGATCTTTCAACTACCCGAATAATCCTCATTGGTTCTTATGCCGTAGATATCATAACTTTTTTTTTTTTTTTTTTTGGGTGGGAAATTATCAAATAACTTCTCCCGCTATGGGCAGTGCGGGAGGGCGTGTCAGACTTTTACTGACTAAAACCCACCCGTGTTCCTTCCGTTGCCTGTGCGCCAGGGCCACGATATCCCTTTCGGACAAACTCGCAACCCTGGCAGGGTAGATATCATAACTAAAAGCATTACCTACTTCATATTTGCAAGTAAATAGCTAATCATCCACGATGTTTATGAAGCTGTATGTAGGTTGATGTTCTGTATGGCGATTCAATTAAGTTGTCACTTCGAAGGATGTCTGCCCAGTGACCGGTATCCACATAACTTGTCCACATTATGTACTGTTAGATGACACTAACGGTGCTCAGGCGCATCGAGGAGGACCCCGTCTTCTTGAAATTATTGAGGAAGGGCATGAGATGAGGCGTAAGTTACCTAATCACTATAATTTAGTATTTATCTAGCTAATACTTTTACGGACTGTTAGGTGTCGAAATGTTAGGTATGTTCTGAATCTATAGGAACTCAACTACTGAAACAATAACAAACTTAGTTTGGCAACATAATATTTGAAAGGTTGGTAGTAGAATAATTGGCGGCATGGCGGCAACAAAAGAGGACGCTCTTTAACGTAGTATTAGTTTTCATATCCTCATTATGATACGAGGAGCTCGTGATTCAGTAATAACAGCCGCACAGGTCGTTCCATTAGGTTAAGCTACGCTTGCCAGGGTCGGTCCGTAGATGGGTGACCGAGACTCCTCCGTGCCTCGGAAAGCACGTTAAGCCATTGATTGATTGACAGTCGTTACAGGTCGTCAGAAGCCCGAAAGTCTGAGAACCAGTCCTACCAAGGGGTATCGTATTACCCAGTAGTTACTGGGTAGTGGAGGTCAGATAGGCAGTCGCTCCATGTAAAATACTGGTAGTCAGCTGCATCCAGATCGACTGGAAGCCGACCCCAACATTGGGTAAAGGCTAGGCAGATTGATTCTCATTATAATATAACAAGATCGTATGTATTGTTAGGGCTCTGTATTGACATAGGTGGTCTGCTCACCTTGACTTACAAAAACATATTTACGTAATAAAAACTTAGAAAGTACTCCGCCCATCACATCACATTCGATTCAGTCGCCATCGCCCATCGCCTGGCATAACCCGACTAGTTTTTCCAACCCATTGACGGTCCGCGTTATCCGTTACTCAACGACTAGTTTTTAATTTTTTACCACATTTGTACAATGTTATTCGTTTTATATAACTGTGCTTCTAATGGGTGTAAGTTTTTCCTGGCCGGTATCGAGGGCGCATCTATAATTGATCACATGTTGTACGGATAACATGAGGATTGCTCTTGTACCGTACGTTTCGAACGTTTTTTGTTAGATTATCGTCGTGTTTGATTTATCATTGATTGTGAAGTGATTGCGTGGCCTTGGCGCGATAACAATAAAGTTATTTATATTAACTTTGGTATCACGCTGTACTATCCTGTCTATTAAAATATAACTTCAAACAAATTACGCCTTACTTGTCGAGTTGTTGCGTCGTTTGCGGAGGTTCATATTTTTTTTGTTTGTCGCTATATAGTGGTATCAAATAAATCATGGAGGCCTCAAGGTAGCGGCGGCTGCAACATTAGTTTGGTCGGCGTATGCGCAAGATTAATATGCATTAGTGTGTCTCGTTACTCATAATGATGTGCGTATGATATCACTTTATGGAGACAGACTTGATGAAACGCAATAATGTAAGCAAGTAAGACGGAAACTTCTATCGGTAAAAGTTTGTAGACGCTTCATTTGTACTGGATCTCCTCGGAAAAGTTTTTAAGGTGGCAAACAAAAGTACTTAGAAACCTACGTCTAGCTACTACACTTTTCCGCAAAGTAAAAAAAACAGTTTTTTTCTGTCTATTTTGCAATACAGAATTTTCCTTTGGTTTTGTCTCTTTACCACCACTTCTTAAAAACATAAACATTAATATGGAAACCTATATTAATTGCTAATTTTCGAGACCAACCTTATATCGACATCACTATCCCTTTTCGTAAATTAAAATACGGAGTTCATGCAATGTAGCGCCATGCTCCTCCGAAAATAAATTTGTTTTCTGAGGCTATCAGCTCTCGTATTTATTGCCAGGACACGCTTCATAAAGGAATGCTGTAATTAAAAAGACCGGTTGCTGAATTGCGTCATCCTGGACCCTCGGTTTTATTTATGGCAGTTTTTATCAAAGAGCCTTACGAACTTGCGAGCAGCATGAACCGTCTTTGTGAAGAACATGTTTGTGTTTTGTTCATTAATTATGGTAATAACGTAGAGTATGGTCATGTTTGGCTGTGGTTAAAGTTTAAAGGTAGTTTGATAAGAATCTTATCTAGCCTAACAATAGGCCATCGTTGTTAATTGGTGTTGAAAGATCTAGGCATTTTTTTCTGGGGTTTACCTGATAGTTTAATGCAACTTCTATATCTGGGCTCGAAGATAATAATTACTATGCGACAGTTATAAGGAAGCTGGTGGATCTAAGGGCCGATCATTTTATATGGAGCTCAACACTGTGTGGATCGCCCGGAGGACACGGTGCAGCATACGGTGGAGGTCTGCCCTGCTTGGGCGGAGCACCGCCGTGTCCTCACGGCAGCGATCGGCGGCGGCGATCTCTCGCGTCCGGCCCTGGTTCAGGCCATGGTTCGGAGCGAGAGTGCATGGGCGGCCGTGGCCCCGAGGCCGTCACCTCCTTCTGCGAAACAGTGATGCTTGCGAAGGAGGAGGCGGAACGCGTGAGGGTAAGGAAAAATCAACGCCCTCGCGCCCCTAGTCGCCGCAGGAGACGCCCCGGGCGTCGCCGGGAATCGCAGGCCGATTCCCGGCCACCGTAGGCGCGGGCTTGCGGACGGTGAGCGATGGGTAGCTCGCCGTCCGATAAGGACCAAGCCCGGGTCGACGGCGCGTTGTGTTCCACGCGCGCCTTAAAGAGACGTCAGCACCAATTGACGGGGTCCGAAAGGGCCAATGCCTGCCAGGGTTACGAGCCTGTCCGAAAGGGATATCGTGGCCCTGGCACACAGGCATCTGAAGGAACACGGTGGGTTTTAGTCAGTAAAAGTCTGACACTCCCTCCCGCTTCACCCAGAGCGGGAGAAGTTATTTGATAATTACCCACCCAAAAAAAAAAAAAAAAAGTGCGTACCTGAATTAGCAATCTCCTCATTCAAAATATCATTAAGGGGCCGTGCAGGAAATCGGTTGATTTTAATTAATTTTGTTCATTGGTTGTGAGAACGGAAAAAGAATTTTGTGTTTTCAAAAGTCAAGTTCTTTGTTTTGTGTGTGGCTGGAAGGTACTTTTCAAATAAATTAATTATTCATGGATTCACTAATATTCGCAACAAGTTTTCCGAAAAATGACGCGAGACTGACGTTTGATAATTTTTTTTACCAGAAACTATTATTGATTTTGAACATTTAAAAATATCATCAACATAATAATATGGTCTACTTGCTGAAGGACTTTTTTCAACTTCTACAAAATATAGCAGAAAAATAATGTTGAAAAAACCTATATTTTATTAAAAATCCAGTCGGTAATTTATTTTTCCTATTATCTAGCAAACCACATCAACAAATATAAAAATCACACACTGGACTTCAGCTATCCTTGAGATAAAATCAAAATTTTATTTTATGAATATACAATGTAATCTACAGTAATTTTATAATCCCATATAGCGTAGAAATGTAACACTCTATCATGTGATACGCTTGCATAACTTTTAGGACTACGGTAATAAGGCGAAATAAACTATATTTTCGAGCACGCAAAAGTTATGAAACTCAACTGCTGTGACTGACACGAATGTTTTAGCACCAAGAAAACTGTACTTTTATAGTTATTTCAATTATTTCAAGCTTTCTCACAATTAGATAATAAATTGACGAAAAAGGGTTTTTTTCGTGCACGAAGCCATATGAGGTAAAATTGTTTGTTTGTTTATAAGACGTAATCTCTGGAAGTAGTGATCCGATTTATTTATAAATTCTTTCACTGATATAAATCTACACAATTATGACACTCAACAATAGCTATACCGTAAAAAATCCTATGACAGTCATGTCATAGGATGTTTTATGATATAGTTGCCTTCCACGCGGAAGAAGTCGCTGCCAGAAGCTAGTAGTAAAATAATTTGAATAATGATAAGTTACTAGCACATTACTAGCGTATTTTTATATCTAACTAACCCGAAGTAATCTACAGTAATTTTATAATCCCATATAGCGTAGAAATGTAACACTCTATCATGTGATACGCATGCATAACTTTTAGGACTACGGTAATAATATCTTTTACAATGCTCAACATCATTTGGTATCTTTTACGAGCTCCATGCAGTGAAAGTTCCTTATCATTACTCTTTTTACGTTATGATTGACAATAACTTGTGTTATTGCAGTTTTAATGCCTTCCTATAAAGATATGTGACGTTAGACTTCTATTCATTACCTTCTGAAACTATCATAAACCTTTTGAGCGATGTATCTTAAAATGAAACGCGAACTTTGCTTTTAAGGAATAGATAGCACGACAAACAGTGTTAGCCTCGTTTGCAAATATGGTTTGAAGCAATCTAAAATAATAACGGAAGAACCCTGACCAGGAAGGAGCACTATGACCTTAGACATAGAAGATAAGATTTATAGTACAAGAATATTATAAAATATTTAAAATGTTCAGCCTATAGTATTCCCACTTCTAGGACACAGGCCTACTCTCTTCTAGAGGGAATGTGCTGTAATCCACCACGCGGGCTCAGTGCGGGTTGGTAGTTTTCACATGTCTTCGAATTTTTGGTTCTAGGACATGCCGGTTTCCTTACGATGTTTTCCTTCACCATTTTCAGAGCAGTGGTGATGAAATTAGTTACAAAAAATAAAGCGCCTGCTTGGGTTCGAACCCACGACCTACAACTAGGTATGTCGGGCCGTTACCACGTGGCCACCACTGCTCCCACTGCTCACTGCTATAAAAATTATAGCGGAAGATTTTTTCACCAAAATCTTATAAACTGTTCTATAGAGGCTGTAAAATATCATGCCTATGGAAAGAAAATCAATATTAGGCTCTAATATAAAAACATGAGATTCTGATAACTGAGTCCAACAATGTAGGAATTGGGTTTATTTCAATAGGGGAGCTAATATCTCTCAATAATAATAAATTGACTCATACATAATGTATTTGTTGGTTATAGAAACTAATAAATAAATGACGAGTACCTACATACTTGAATTTTATTACAGGATTTATTCTTGGAAAAGAGGATTAGGTATGATCTTACGGAAATACAGATGAGATGCGATCACTATTCACTGTAATGCTTTTAATTCCGAATGAGTCACTCATTTTACAAGTAAATTATTCCGTTAATTAAATGTACATTCAATTTTGATCGGTAACGGAAACTTCTAATTAAATTATTCGCAATAAATAATTATTCAAATGCAGGGCTATAAAATGTTTATTGTTGATAGTGGTCAATCAATTAGTTTTGTAACTTGTAGTTTAATTATTATTAATAACAATTAAAGTATAATAGGAATTTAATTATTATTGCAGTTGTATACAGTTAAAGCTGAAGGTCGTGTATTTACAGTTTTTCATAAGAATAATTATTTCAGACTCTGTATTAGTTGTACCTACAGTCAGAGCTTATTCATTTCATACAAGGTTACTAGAATTTATTTTTATAGATAAGGCATGTTTATGGCTGTGTGTCATAGTATAGTGTTTTCTAGTCATAGTGCTATGTATTTGAGAGCACGTAGAATATTAGTTACTCACTACTTCATAACGCATTAATCTATTTTTCATGGCGTAGTATCTAAACATGAAAGCCAGCACACTCGATCTGTATATATGTTACCTATGTACGTATATATGAGTAGTTATGGGTGTTTCTCCAATTCCCAAATTTGTGGATGAACCAGCGAGCTCGAGTTCATTCACCCCGCGGTACATAAGTGTCAGCTGTTATTTATGTGCATAAATGTATTAGCATAATACATTTCAATTATGTTGCGTCAAGTTGGCACAAGGCGATTTGAATATCTACCTCACGACTGTCTCTTCTGAGGAATAAAACGAAATGATATTTATTTTAAATATTAGAAACATTAATAAATATTAGGTGTAACTTTCCAATAGCTGGCCCTTTTTCGCCCACACTTGAAAGTTTTGAAGAAAATTCTTAAACACAAGTTTTCACCGGATTTCGTTTGTACAGCGTTTGTTATCATAATAAGTGTATCCGTTTCTGTGCTAATTTTATTCAAATCAGCAAATTTATTAAACAATAGCGCAACATCTCTTTCATAAGTTGAATAATTTTCTCCGTCTCGGTTAATTAATGTTTTGACTTATGACGTAAATTGAAATAAAACACTATACCACGTCTAATGTTTAAGATTTTTTCACATGTAAGATTTCTTTCAGCGATGTCGACTGGAACCCAATGCAGCTTTTCTTGTCCGATTCACTAAACATCATTGACTATATTGATGGATTGCTCACATAAATACTTATTAAATAGCTCATGGTTTACGTAGCCATAGAATAATAACACACTTATTTTTACAAATTGAAAGTAAAATGTGTTAATAAGATAAGTGACTGTTTCAACTTATACTGCTTCTTGCTCAGAAACGTAATATGCCTTTCAAAAACGTCGTTGGTGCCAATAAAATGCGTGTGGTTAGCACTTAAAGTGCTGCTATTAGGGCAGGTGCATTATTTCTGCAGCATCTTGGCACCTCGACACTGCAAACTGTGCCCTGTCAGGAATTTGCGTGGGAGATATACCCGTTTGCTGTCGCCATGTTTTTTCTGACGCCTCGTTCGATTCGAAGTTCGAATTTTCTCTTTTCGATTGAATAACTCGAGCCCTTTTGTTGTGATGCCGTCAAGTATTTTTCTAATAGGCCAGATGCAAATTGAAATCGTTGACTGTAATAAAATGGTAGAATTTAATTTTGGTTTGAGCTCGTGCGGTGTTCTTAAAAGCACTTAGTTTAAAAGTTTTGTTTAATATTGATTTGAAATTAAATATTATTTAGTTCTTAAGGCGCTGACAAGAGGCAAATGATAAAAGTAGGCTTGTCTTAACCAAAAAAATGGCAAATCTATAGAGTTTATGGTAGCGGAAAAAACATATGTTATTCTAGAACATATTTTAGATACAAATTAACGGTAAACTAACCCTTTACTTTGAGTTTCAATCCAAAATATCTGTATTAAATATCAACGTACGGTTGGTATTTAATTAATAACAAGAACGTCTTATTTGTATGAAGAACTTGGTTGTTTTTTTTATTTTCCATTACTCAACTCATTTTTGAGTAAATAAATAATTGCTTCATATTTTGCAATAAATTACAAGCGTTTTGTCATCGCGCTTCTCTTTCTTTTGTATGCAGTCTGACAGTGACAGCGGTTTACCTGTTGTCAGCGTCTTAACCGGAAGCCGACCACAATATAGGTAGGAAAAGACTAGGGAGATGATGATGACGATATGGTAGATTTTAATTGTCTCATACTCAGTAAGGTTATCTAACTGTAATCTTCGCAAAAGCTTTCAAAATACAGACATCGATTATGTCTTCAAATTACAGCGAAAATGCGAGGCGATTTCTACTAAGCCCAGAATTATCGTTAAGTAAAGTTCATACAAAATGAATGGTATTAATCCCACGCATTATTAGGTGCAGTAATGTCTGCCTACAGAGAGCCGGCTATGATTTGACCGTAGCTTGTAATGTAATTACGTGTCGTAAATCGGGCGTATCAACGTTTGCGGGAATCACTATCTAATGCAGTTCCGATTATTACACGCCTTAGCACCTCCTACGTTTTGTATCATTCTATGTACTGATTTCTATTTAATTTTATTATCGTGATATCTGTATCTACGAAGTGTTATTCGATATATTTTATGGATTGGTTTGCTAGAGTCCCTATTCCTATGTTGTTGTGGAATTGTAGCATAGATACTGTAGGAATTTGACAGTAAATAATCTGTTAAACTTCTACCAACTATGGGAGTTTTGTAGTTGGGAGTGTTACCGATAAGGGTTACGAGGACGATACTGAAAGTTTCTAGAACAGGCCACTTGTATTGTAAACGATATAATAAAAAAATAAGTTCAAATTTTGAAAATGGAACTCTGCCAATATTATTGTGTATGTATTTTATTCATTTGTCATTTATTTACGATTTGGCGGCAAATTGAAAATTGTCTGTGTCACGTCAGCATGAATTTAACGCGAGAAATTTTTCGTACGATGATTTTTTATGACTTTCGATGTCATTTAAGTCAATAAGAAAGTTATGATAGACTTCGATTGGCCTTTCACGATGAAGCCCCATCTCGTTGCCACTGTTTACAACTGGTTTAATGAGTTTAAACGTAGTCGCACTAATCTCACCGATGATCTGCGTGAGGGACGGCCTGCTACGGCGACGACTGCAGATATCATCAATGTTGTGCAGCGTATGATAGAGACTGACAAAAGAGTGACTAATCAGCATATTCGGACAAGCTTAGGCATCGGTATGAGTCAAGTGCAAAAATCCTCCATGAACATTTAGCGTTCAGGAAACTTTGTGCCCGGTGGTTACCTCATAATTTGACAGAAGCCCAAAAACTCCGTCGTGTTTATTGGTGTCGTGAAATGGTTCAAAGATTTAACGGAGGTGACTCAAATGCTGTCTTCGATATACTTACGGGTGACGAAAGCTGGATTTATTGTTATGATCCTGAAAATAAGGACAGTTTGCTGTCTGGGTGTTTCCTTCCGGGGAGTTGCCAACTAAAGTGAAGAGACGTCAAAGCGTGGGAAAAAAGATGGTGGCCTCGTTCTTCGACAGGTAATTAAGCAAAAATTGTTTTAGAGGATCGAAAAAAAGTTACTGCAGAGTGGTACACTAACAATTGTTTGCAACTTGTCTTGGAAAAAGTTCGGGAGAAACGACCTCGCAGTAGGATCCTCCTTCACCACGACAACGCCACGTCGCACACCGCCAAGCAAACAATCGACTATTTGGTGACGTCAGACGTGGAATTACTGGGTCACCCGCCCTATAGCCCTGACCTCGCACCCTGCGATTTTTATTTATTTCCGAAAATAAATGAAAAACTTCGAGGAAAACGTTTTATGGACGCCGAGAAAGCAGTGGCTGCGTTTCAAAATGCCGTCGAAGAGACCCCTAAGGACGAGTGGGCAAAGTGCTTTTCTTAGTGGTTCCATCGGATGCAGCGATGTATTGATGTAAATGGACACTATTTTGAAAGGATATAATAAAACTAATAACTTGCTAGTTTGTTCAGTTTTTCATTTTCTATGAACTTTCAGTATCACTCTCGAATTGTTAAGAATCTTCACGTGATTAATGGACAATCCATTAATTAGTTTCTAACAACTTTTTAACCCTCCCCCTCCCCCTGGTGATACGTAGTGAGGTGTTAGACTAATTCCCGCCCCCTACCCAAAATCATGTGTATTTTTTTGGTACAAAGTATCTTAATTTTTTTTGTGAATATTTTATCCTTAAATACAGGTATAATCTAATTTATACCTGTATTTAAAGTCAGCGAGTCGAGGTCACGCACCGCTTTTCGGTTTTGATATCGCGCGTTCAATGAAAAAATAAATACACACGTGACATCTCACTACACCCCTTGTGATATCTCGTGATTTTTTCCGAAACCTTTTTTTTACCTTTTTTTACCTTTCGAGCATCGCGTGATTAATGGACGATCCCTAAGGTTAACAAGTAGTGTTCTACAGTAGAAAACTCTGCTTAATTCGAAAGAAAAAAAAAAGCTTAAACGAGCTTAAACGCCAACCAAACCAAGCATTAAGTACGTACACGCCAAAAGTGTTATCTCCAACATTACGTTATGTACCGCTTCATGATTAAATGTTCGCCGCAAAAAGTGACAACGATGCTTTTGGAATCCCCATTAAGACGCTCCTCAATTCTGATGGCGGCTGCAGTAGGTAATAATCGATTGTCGAAGAAGCGCGTACGCCACCATATCTGATAATTAATCAAGCACTTATAAGGCCTTCACTACAAAATTACCATCCGTAATAAGCTGCGGACAGCGATTTATTACTAAAGACAACATGTGAAATATCGGTCTCCGTACACAAGAAAGCTTTTTGTTCAACCAAAAGCCGTAAAAATTACAACCGCGATGATAATATTAAACATTCACGGCTGAATCGCATTCATAATTAAACATCTGTGTTTTGTCTGACAGGCCAATGTTTTAAAGGAAATTCGTATAATGTGCATGCTGATTTCTTTTATGTTAAATCAATGTTTCGGATTGAAAGATGACTTCAAGCAGTTATTATAAATTATGATCTTTATCGATTCTTTCTTATACCAATGTGCAATGGAAATGTTATCATGACTTTTGGCTTCAGATATCATTCGTTCAAAACAATCTGCCTAGCCATTTCCCAACTATGTTGGGGTCGGCTTCCAGTCTAACCAGATGCAGCTGAATACCAGTATTTTACATGGAGCGACTGCCTACCTGACCTCCACAACCCATTAACTGGGTAATACGCTACCCCGTGGTAAGACTGGTTGTCAGACTGTCAAAGATCCACGAATGACAACCGGGACCAATGACTTAACGTGCTTTCCGAGGCACGGAGGAGTCTCGGTATGTAAAGATGGTCACCCATCCACGGACTCATGGATCGACCAGTGCAGCTGTTATTACTTAGCCACGAGCTCCTTATATCATTCGAGATATCATTCGTTCAAACTTACCTAAAATCTTTGGTAATTTGTTACAATTAAGCGGTATAAGACCATATTCGCCTCTGGGACAAAGGATTTATTTCTATTTTCAAACAAGTGGATTTACTGTTATCGTTTTTTCATTACCAACAACAGCTTCAGGAGGTCTACTCCGAAGTATTGGCCGAATGTTCGGCCGTTTCCTGACTACGGCTGACTATGGCGAAAGAAAAAAAACGACGGTCAAAGAGATAAGTCAAAGTCAAAAACGTGACTTGAAGTCGGGTAGGGATACAAAGGCAAATAAGGAAACTTTTTAAGTCAAGAAACGGCCGAACATTCGGCGATACTTCGGATAAATCTTCGGCGTAGACCCCCAGAAGTAATTCGAGATATCCTCAGTAGCGGCGAGTTAAATATAAAAGTAAATTAACTGAGTTAATGTGCGTTCCGACACAATTTATCCTCGGGAAATAATTGAACTTGTACTAAAATAGCCGAGCAAGGCGCAGCTACATTTACTATGTTTATTCTCCGTATTTGTTGTCGACCACTGTAATCACATCATTATTTTGTTAAATTCGTTTTTGTGTTCAATTTTGATCCCTTCAGGATTAAACACGAAATCAACGCATTAAAATTGAGACCGCGCTGCAGATTTATATTTCGACGTGACATTCCATGGCCGTTATTGCTGGTCGATACAATTGCGATAGCTAATATTAATTATACAATTTTACAGCATATTTTTATTGCAGAATAGTAATTTATTAGTATCTTTGTTGTAACGTAACCTATACAACTACTTTGATGTCGCAAGACGCTAGCGTGTGTGCGATTCGTCAGAATTTTATTGTCAGGTTTACGACTTTCCCTAATTCGATACAAAGTCTTGACGTCTTGATATTTTTGAAATATTTATGCACGTTGTTTACATAATTATAACCTAAATACGTATCGTAATGCATGAGCACCGGACATTCTATAATCAAGTGTATCGAAGAATTTAGCTAAAGACCGGATAAGTTGCATTAAGCACGCAGTCAAAGCCACAAAACTATTTCTGACTTCAACAAGGAATTTACTCCTCAAAGAATGTTTCGTTAAAGGGAATTACGTAGAAAAGCATTCCATTTACAAAGTAAGTGTTGTTTTTTGTCCGTACGTATTTGTATCTGGGTCCGTTTTCGACGTCATTGTTCTCGTCACGGCTACGAGAATGTCTCACTAATTTACTACGGGCAAGGACCGGGTTATTCCCGGTCTACAATGATCCGACAATCTCCCTGAGAGATATACCGGCGCTTGATCTTTAATTAGTGTAAAAGCTTCTTAATAAAGCGATTTAAAAGCTATGAAACGGCAGCCCTTTATGAGTTTCATTTAGATAAGAAGATTTATCGATGCTGCATTTGTGCTCGTGCGGTACATAATTCAAGTTTGAGTAACGAATTGATGTTTATTGGAGAAGCTTAGATAGTTTCTTGAGTGTTTTATGCTTAAGTGTTGTTGCTCTCTTTCATCAAAGACTCGATTTGCGGAAGTAGTTAGAGAAACTTTGCACGGAAACAAAATAAAAAAAAAATATTGTGGAATCTTGCAGTGAAAACCAATTTCGCCTATGTTCTGATCGATCTGATTCTACATTTTCTGTGTTCAAATAAGCCGTCTTATTTCAAATTTCACTTTACGTGTATACTCGCCATCAAATAAATAACAAAAGCTCCATTAAATCAGTATGGACAATGTCTCCCCGGATTGGATTCCCCCAGTCACGTCCTAGTGACTGGCGTGAAGAGCAGCACAATAGCTCTTCGGGGTGGTCATATCAAATAAATTAACGTCACACTGACAGAAAACGAAAGAGAATTTAATTATTTCATTCTATATCACCCTCATTCATAGCAGATTTGATTACGAAAACTATATTTAACCTTTTTGTTTATGCTAAAGCCACGCTCATTGTATAAGCTGTAGTTTATTGTGGAATATAATGTACCTATTGTTATTTAAAGTCCATTTCCTTTGTTTTAGGTAAGTTGTCTGCATGCAACAGTTATTCATCCTTGAGCTGGCAACCCACGTGGCGAGTATTAATATTCATGGTTATAATTTATTCGTCTGATATAGTCATGGTACGTATGTTGGTATGTTTATCCCGTAGCCGTGTAGGCTGTGGTACGTACCTACCTACCTACCTACGGACTGGAACAAGTCCAGTGTTGTTCCGTTTTGTTTATACGATGGAACACAGCCTGCATGCTTTGTTCCTATTCGTAAACAATTTATTCCAGCACCTGGCTCTTTAAGGTCATCAGACGGCTGATATTTAAAACCTGTTATCGAGGTTTATCCCCGAATTAAGGGCTCGTTATTCTAATTCGAGTAACCTGTTCTACATTCCTACTGCTTATATCGGTGGTTACAATTAACTACTCATAAGTATAAAGAACATGACTACGAAACAACGAACCCTTCTTATCCAGAACAATAAAGTACTTATATATGTATAGAGAAATAAAAGTTAACCTAGGTAGGTACTCGTTCTTAATCAAGAACAATTAACCCGCTTTCTAAAGGCTCTTACAGACTCACGCGATATCACGGGCGTGACAGGCAGCGACATAGAAATTGTGCAACTAGTGTCGCGTCGCGCCCGCACCAGTCTGTACGAGCCTTAAGGCTCAGGTATGTATTGGTCAGTTACAACTTCCAAGTAACATACTAAAATATAGCTCAGTGTAAAACACGATATAAACTATACACAAATAGGGGCCATATATCGCGTCCAGAGGAAGACGAATTAGTAGAGTAAATGTCAACAAGCTTTATTTGTTCAACTTATTTATGTAACCGATAAGATACAGGTAAAATATGAGAAAGTTCCAAATAAAGTGTACTAAGTTATCAGTGTTATCAGCTTTCAGTGTGAAACTGTCGTGTTTAAATATCAAGTTACTTTATTCTACGGTGTGTACCCAAATGCCCGATGGTCGTGCACTGTGTTATTCCAATGTAATGTGTGGGGGATCGAACAAAAGATTCGCGAACATCTCTGAATAAAGGTATTTCTATGGGTATGTATGAGTACTTGAATATTGTCATTTGGGCTATTGTGATTTGAATGAGCGAGATACAATGCGTTGTTGTGCGGAAAGAAGCTTCGAATTGCAGGAATAGAAAGAATGACACTGGCTAATAGATAATACAATTCTGAATTACTAAACTTATACTGTAAATGTATATCATCTGCCTAGCCTTTTCCCAACTATGTTGGGGTCGGCTTCCAGTCTAACCGGATGCAGCTGAATACCAGTATTTTACATGGAGCGACTGCCTATCTGACCCAGTTACTGGGTAACACGATACCCCTTGGTAAGACTGGTTGTCAGACTTTTGGGCTTCTGACGACCCGTAACAACTGTCAAAGATCTACAAATGACAGCCGGGAGTAACGGCTTAACGTGCTTTCCGAGGCACGGAGGAATCTTGGTATGAAAAGATGGTCACCCATCCATGGACCAACCGTGGCAAGCGTAGCTTAACCTAATCGATCAACCCGTGCGGCAGTTATTACTTAGCCATAAGCTGTAAATGTATAATACAACGAAAATTAAGTGGCAAGAGAGCGTGTAAAATTAGTTTAACAAAACCAATACACCGATAATTTGCACCGATTTAATCTGTGCATTTATAACAGCGCTCCTCCTATTAATACCACACACGAAAATTTATTCTATATGAAAAGATTTTCTCTCACAATGCATCAAAACAAAAAATCACATCACTCAATGCAAAAACACTCGCATCATAAAAATAACTTTCGTCCAATTTGGCACTTTCTCCGACCCTACTGGTGGGACCGGCCATCACTCCATCAATATAATGTGTAAAGAGATTGTTCCGCATCATTGCACTTCCCTGAACGGTACCGGCGCGGCGCGGCGGCGGCGCGGTGGCGTTAATATGACACTTCGAGCTTTAGAAGGAGACTTGTACACCGGTAGGTATGATCTATACGAGGATACGTGCGGGAACTGTGTGTAAATTGCCGAAAGCCATTTTAAGGTGCGTGATAAAAATCGCGTTGTTAAAAAGCGCTTTCGTGCGAACAACTGCAACTGCGTTTCGCATTTTGTTTAGGAGCGTATACGACGTACGGCATTTCAAACAAACTTTCAAGCCCTTGTTTTTCGTAATGACTGAACTGATTTTAATTAATGAAACTTCTAGGATACAAAAGTCTAGACAGTTTTTAAATAAGACATTTCGAAAATGTTCTTAACTAACTTTTTAGAACTTTGCATCCTGCTTATGCGTATGAAGTTTAATTAAAATCGGTTCATTCATTTCGAAAAACAAGGGCTTGAAAGTTTGTATGAAATGCCGTACGTCGTAAACGCTTTTAAAACGCGCTCAAAAAACGCACGCACCTATCGATCTGCTCTGTCAAAGACGACGACGATGCTCTACAAAGCCGAACTTTTCCCAACACTCATTGTGTCCTATTTATCGGCCGTAGTCTGCCGTAGTGTATGTAAGTGTAAAGAGATTGTTCCGCATCACTGCACTTCCCTGTAACTTCTCGAATTCTCGTCCGCCAGGACCGAACCGGCCTACATAGTTTCCGCTCCGATGCATCTGTGTGTCCACGTGGCACCACTTGAAGGGACGCGTGCAGCAAATGGTGCTTGAGAGATATATATTAATGTCTGATTGGCTTTTGTAGATTGATGGTTTATTTCACAGTTACAGTTTCACACGACATTTGTTTTTACTAATTGTGGTTGTTTCGTATGGGAAGATGAAGGGAGTGAATGTCATTCCAAAATTATTATGTAAAGTAGAAAAAAGTTGTAATTCGTTCAGAAAAATTTAGTTTTTTTTTAAAATACATTTTTGAATTCTGTTTAAAAAGTTTTAGATAAGAGGTAACCATGACACTACGTAACAGCCATGACTTTAGCGATGCGTGTGAAAAACACATTCATACACGGTGATGTTCAAACTCGCGCCATGACACGTTGGTTCGAAATAGCCATAGACATAGAATACTGAAGTCTGAGAGCAATAACGGCTGAACTCGAATAATGTAACATTCATAAAATTTTATGTAGATCATAGTTTCCCAAGCTGCGTCCATCGCTGGCCAGTGTTTTTTTGAACCCATTCATTTGCGCAACGTATGTAACGCGTGTGTAAATTCACTTGTCGACACATAGCTCTGTTTTCATCTCGGAACAAAAATGTTTGCTAATAATGTATAGAGTAGCTATTCAGAATGGAGCGAAGTTTCCGAAGTGTAAACAGTATTCAGAATCTTTCAGGTCATTCATACTATGTTTACGTTTTTCGAGTTTCGGAGTTTTTTTTGTATATGTTCGATTTACAGAGTTTGGACAGGTTTATAACTGAACTTTCTATTTTTTATTGGTAATTATTGTTGTTTATACCTCCTATAAAGTAGTGAAAAGTCTTGTGAAGATTTTATTATTTACCTTGTATTTGAATCGGTAGTGAAAAGTGTAGCGTTGTGTAAAATAATGTGTTTTTATCAAAACGGTTACTTGTCCAGTTGTTTCTGACTGTGAGAGCTTTAATGGAAAACCTTATTTAAAAGACAAAACTCTTTTTTTTTAATTTTGCCGTTTATTTTTAGTATAGGCACCTACAACCGTAACTAGCTAACTGTAAACTAATCGCTACGAACACTGAAACATTTTATTTTAATGAAACGTTTGTTACAAGGCGCCAGTAGGCCAGACGTTTACACCTTAACACGAATGCGGGTTTTAAGAGCAAAAGTTATTGCCGCACCGGTACCGAGATACTTAGCGTTATCCACAGAACCACCTGTAGGGAAACGTGACCGCCCATACTTATGGATAAATTACTAACAGTAATAAGTATACAAGCCTTGTGGGAAGATAATGTGGAGAACGTACAAAATAAAGATGAATGCTAATACGAGTTTGCAGAAATGTAAAACAAGAGATGAGTGGCGCCGATGTGTGTCGAACTAAGCCGAGGAACACCGAAGTCAGCTAACACGATATGTAGACAAACAAAGATCGGGGCCGTCCCCTAGTTTTATCGCATCGCGTTACCTATCCGATGTCTTGCATTTCCGCGAAGTTCGGCGCTGTGTTTAATTTCACTTAGCGATCGCCTCTCTTGTTATTGTGGCCTAGATGCCGTGGAAAGCGGGCCCTGCCCATTATGTACGGCTCCCTAACACGACAAACTTGTATTTTCAATCTGTTTCGACGTAGTGCGGCGCGGCTGCGGCTGCTTATTCATAATTCCCTTGTCCGTCTCGCTTAACATCCTGAAAATGAGGCTCACGATTCTCGTGTAGGGATCAGATAGTTATCTGTTCTGTTATCGCTTTAATAGAATATGGTCGTTCATGTCGACAGATTATAATGTGATGGCAGTTTAGATGTTTTAAGACGTCTTACGAACAGTAATCGTGGAAAGATTTTCATACTTGCTGCACTGAATTTCAATTTATGTTTATTTGTTGTTTTCACGCTTCATTTGGATTTTATCTTTTGTTTCATTTGGATTTTATTCGAACCGCATAAATATAAAACAACACACATAACATCACGCCTGCAATCCCCGAAGGGTTAGGCAGAGGTGTACCTACCTAAAGTACACCCACATTTCGCCAGTTATGTCTAAGTCCCATGTAAAAAAAAACATAAAAAAAAACAACATAAATACAAAAAAACTCAATACTTAAACCACACTACACTACAAACCCTCTATACTCTTTACTATTTATTGCATAAATATATAAACTATTAACGTCAAGAAACCGTGAGTATGCGCATCTTTTACACGCTTCCATGACCATTTTGTTCATGACCCATAACGAGGGTACCTACTTCGTTTAGTCACGTCACAGACTAAGCTTAACGTAAACAACCATTAATATTGCATTTGCGCCATATTCATTTTTCTTACTAATGCAGTAGCTAATTCAATTAAATTTAATTGAAAAAGTTGATGCATTACCTAGTATGGCCCTAATTGCACCCCATCAGTCTAGTTAGGTGAGGTGTAATCTATTCGAGACTCTGGTCATTTTCAACTCGTGCAACATTTTATTTTAGAAATAGGTAAAGTCTGACATTGCCTCCAATTTAACTTTTGTTTTTGTTAACTTTGTGTAAATTATTTCATCACCACTGCTCTCAAAACGGTGAAGGAAAACATAATCAGGAAGCCGGCATGTCCTAGAACCAACAATTCGAAGGCATGTGACATTCAGTAACCCGCCCTGGGCCCGCGTGTTAGATTATGGCCCACTCCCTCGTACACAGAGAGGAGGCCTGTGTCCCAGCAGTGGGAACATTATAAGCTGATAGTGACGGCGTTACGTATTGCTATTTAATTTGGCTTTAAACCATTGTTGGAAGTAACTGTCCATGTAGTTACGTATACAACATGGTCCCAGAATGAATGCACAACCTCTGAAGGGGTCATTGTACTCATCATTATGAACAACTTTTTCTATGTGACCAAACCTGAAATAGCGAAGAAAAAATCAGCTGTTCCCTACATTATGAAGAGATATTCGAACATAAATGTAGGGAACAACTGATTTTTATTCGCGATTTCATGTTTGTTTCCATAGTAAAAATGTTGTATAGGTACATAATGATTTCTCTTCCTCGATAATGGTTGTTTAACTTGTCTACCAGCTCAATCCACGTGTTAATCCAAGAGATGTTATGTTAGTAGTTATGAGTCAGTAAAAGCAGATGTCCCACCGTACCGGGCTATCGGTGACATGTGCGATGTATTTGTACATGACACAGCCTCACCTCGCCGCGCGCCGATTGACAAACTTGTGTTTGTGTGGCATATCATTTACGATCAGTGTCAACATGTTTAATTGAACCTTTTAATTTTTTGCGACACATTTCGTATTGTTATGGTAATATTAAGGTTTGCGAACACAAAGGTGCAAGGGCTAGGTAATGATGTCATAACTTTTTATACGCGCTATATAACCACAGTTTCCTGTGTAGTGTAGGGCGACAACAAAATAAAGTCATGGAAACAAAAGAAAACAAAACCACTCATCATAATGTTCGAAATTTGAATACAAGCGTTGGGGCGTGAATATACTCTAATTGTGCGCGCCTCAATTTTGAATTTTGATTGCGTGTTCCTTTATTGTTTTACACGCTTTTGTCTATGCCTTTGTTGTAACACAGCATTCGACTATGATTGCTTTGACTCGACTATTTCAATGAATACATAATATCAAACGATTGTTTGCAGCAGAAATGGATTTTTTTATTTATCAAGGAGTCAAATCTGAATGAATGGAAACGTAAACAATGCAATTCTTATTTATCAATAAACGAAACAATACATTCATAAAAGCCGCATTTATTTTAAAACATACCAGAGGGGTATATTCACTTTACGATCACACCTTTTAGAGTAGCAATACATTTAAGGATTATATTACGGAAATTACAAGTTTACGAGCGTCCAGTATTTTACATCAAGTAGACCACTCAGCTACTTCCCGGTCGATATTTAGGAGCGGCAGTAAACTGGCAACAATGCATCGTAGCACTCGACGCCTAGTGCTACAGCGCTTTCATGGCTTTATTGGCTAATGCACGTCATATATAGCACGCATCATGTATCCATTTTCAATTTCCTTGGAGTTCTAACAAAAACTTATTTTTTAAAGAGTCGACCAACTTACATTTGCAGTTGGAATGTATGGGAGAACATGTTTTTCAACTACAATATTAAGTTTGTTCTTGGATATTAATTCATCCCAATTACGGAACCCTTCATTGTCTGTGGTCCGACACGCACTTGGCCGGTTTTCCTTTTAATTCATCCATGTTACCGAGCTTTTGGCAGTATTATACTTAACTAACTTTTGCCCGCGGCTCCACCAGCCTGGGTATATCCCACGGAATCGTACTACCGGAATAAAAAGTAAAAAACTATCTGTGTGCAAGAACATGGCCGGAATTCGTACAAAGCTCCCTGACAAACAACATTCATGTACATTTTTGGCATTTTTTGTCGCCTGTTCTAGAGAAATGTAATTGTTGCGATTTATATTTATTTATTTCAGAAGTAATTTTCATATATTAAAGTACTGTACATTATGTATTCTGAATTGATTCTGAGAGCAGGATCCGGCCATGTCATTTAAAACAAATCCGTTCATAAGTTTTTGCGTGATTGAGTAACATCCAAACCACATATTAGTAGGATGCTAAATGTTCCTACGATAAAACGATTAAAAACAAAGGAAGCTTTTCTGGATTTCCGGACTCTCGACTATAAAACATGACAGCTTTTCGACGGAACATTTATCACCGACCGAAACGACTATTTGATTTGCATGCGCGATGGTAATGGCGCCTGATTGTCATTGTCATTCGCACATAGCATTGCCAATATTTTAGGAACGTGACCGGATGACGCGTGATGTCTCTGTTCCTATGAAATATTGTCGATTGCTTTCGGAAGACTTGCTAGCTAAGGTAAGGTTTACATTAGCTGAAGCTCGCGATTTTGCTTGCGTGACGTTTTTTGTTTATCACAAAAACAAGAATTAAAACTATAAATCCTTCTTCATTAGACAGGTCGTTTTTCCCAATATTTCAAGGTCTTCCATAGTAATGTGATGCCGTGAAAGTGGCACAAAGTCGCTTTCTTACTTATAATATTAGCAAGGTTTAGTAGTTAGGTACTCTTTCTACTGTCTGAATGGGAGTCACGATCCGTGCCAATCGGGAAAGAATTCGAGCCGAGTTAAGGCTCCCACAGACAGGCGCGACGCGACTCTAGTAGAACAATTTCTATGAAAACTTAAGGGTCGGGTAATCGCCATTGTCCTTAGCCATACATATGCGAGTCGCGCTCACGCCGCGCGCCGCGCCGTTTGGATTTATAGGGAATATTTATTTTTAGAAATGAAAATATGAATAATTACAAAAATCACAGATAGAGTTATAGATAACAAATTGTCTGTTCATACAAAAAAAAAAAACATGAAAATATCTTAAGTAGTTTGAAAGTAATATCGTTTTTTATGCTTTGGGTAGACATTACTTCTTGAATTTATGTCATAAAGTATTTTTACAATACAAAAATATTCACATAAAGAATTGATGTGT